>CM040242.1:202904349-203222924 GCA_022545495.1 Chrysanthemum lavandulifolium
GGAAAATGACGCAAATAGACCGCTACCGATGCATATCACTTTCTGGACCACTTTTATTTATAATTTGAAAATGGACCAAGGCAACCGCTGCTATTGGGCAACTCATCGAAATTGTGACACGTGTCCCGTATGTGTAAGGTATTGTTTTTGGCTAACGAAAAGCGGTGGGCAAACGTATTTTTTAAAAAGGAATTTTTGGTCATTTTACATTACATAGAACGTACACAATTGAATAGTGAAAGTACATTACATATGTATTCAAAATCAATTTCCCACTCGCACAAAAACATTCATAGTTACCGGTTAAATCTGTTTTTGCTTCTCGCATAAAAACATTGTAACTAAGTTGTTTTCACAAATGAGACCGCCTTCTTCGTCACCCTCTTTTCCTTGTATCGCGGTATGTCACCACTATAAAGGTACACTGTTGAGTGCAACCCACATTGGATTGATCAAGTTTGTTTAAAAATGTGGCCAAATATGGTACGTAAATATTTTCCTCGTTGTTTATTGTACATTATTTATTTCCAATTGGTTATATGCTTCAACAAATCGTTGTTATTCGATTAATACCTTTGATTTCTCCTCTTTACGCCCTGTCTGATTCGTAATTATGTAGGGTATAATACGGTAGATGTCGTCTGTTAGGTATGTAACATAACCCGTTCATTAAAAATTTTAGTGGCACTCTCTAGACTAATAAGGAGTGGTTTATATGCATTGTATACGCAATTGTTTACGACGTTGGTATAGATTCCATCCATGGTCCGATTTAAATTGTATTTTTGTTGACCTTTTTAGGACTATGAAGCTAAGTTAATCATTACCAAGAACCGAACTACTTTTGGTTGATAAAGCAAAAGTTAGACGCAAGACGCCGCATCTTGTTTAGGAATACCGCTTTGGAAGATGGATTGATCTGTTGTTTTTGAACATGAAACGACATCATAGATTATATGCTAAGGAAACAAAGATAAAGTCGACGATTCTCACTATGATATGCCCTTCATTTATTACATTGAAGGGCATGCTTTACATTTTGGTCGTCGTGAGTTTTGTCTAATGACCGGTCTCATGTTTGGATCTGTAAGCTTTGGGTTGTATACATCCGTTCTCTAAATTTTCGTAATAGGTATTTCCGACAAGCAAGGGTATATTCTAACCAACTTAGATGTTATTGGTGTTATCGAGGATGAAGAGCGGTTTGGACAGATATCCGATGAAGATGTTGTACGCCTTTGTCTTTTGTTAGCCTTAGAGGTGATCTTTATGGGTCGTTTGTTGACATGCGAGGTGGATGATACATCGATGAGGTTAGTTGATAATCTAGATGATTGGAATGCTTTTCCATGGGGTGAGCATATTTGGACTCATTTATACGACCAACTTCATAATGTATTTGATAAGCACGTGGATGACCACCTTTAAGATTGAAGAAAGATCCAAAGCATTGTCCAACATACACACCGTCTGGATTTGTGTTTGGGTTTCGTATCCATTTTCCAACTTAACATTTTTACCGATTTGTATATAAGTTTATGTTTTATTTTCATTTTTATTTTTTATTCTCATAGGTGTGGATCCTTGAGTCGCTTGAAAATCTCATGCTTGGTGGATTAAACATCCAAATGTGATACCAAGAGCACTTGCCCGGTCTAGAAGTCCATCTTTAAAAGAACCGATCGTTCGAACCTTTTTTCAAACGTAAGCCGCTTAAACTTTGTTGTTATTTATTTATTGTTTATAGGTAAAAAGTAAACCTACACACAAAATTAGATGTTCCATTTCCACCTATCTAAGCACACAATATCTTATCGACTCGATTCTTCATCAAATGTTTTTATCCGTCTCGCTTTTCTTTTCATTCTACCTTGAGGCTTGCCTTTGATGGCCAAATGAATTTCATAATCGCAGTGGATGAACAATTGGATTAGTTGATTTTGTACACCGCAAATTAAGGCTATATGCTCCTCTCTACTTTTAAACTTCAATGTTGGCTCGCAATCCCTTTACCCTTTCCAATATCGTGTTCAAGAACTACACCTTTCTCGCATGCTTTCACCAATCAGACTCTTAGCAATAGGTTCGGTGCGTGGATAGGGTCGATTGCTTTATGTTGACCAATTGTATGGCAACCTCATTCTCGTGCTTATTTTGGTTTTGGTGCCGGTGTTATTGTGGTGCTTATAATTGTAGCGATGTTGCCTCCGGCTTGAAACGTCTGAATTGGCAGCTGGCTATAATAATACCAAAGAAGTTGTTGCAAAGAAGGTTACTTCAATACTATCGGGATGCAAGAACACCGCACCGATTGCCGCACCACTTCCTTATCCTTTTCTTCAATCGCAGCCTTTAAAGAATCATCCAAGATCGCTTTTTACCTTCCATGCGTCGCCTCGAATTTGTACTCTCACCTCCCCTGCTTGGATGCATCATCTAAACTTTTAATCATATTGCAGTTGCCTTCTTTCCCGCTTTCTTCACTTTCCGAATGCATGGAACCTTGGCCTTCTTAGTCTCTCCAAAACACTTACCCCGTGCTTTGAACCTCCCGATTATTTCAACATGAGTTGTTGTCGAATTTTAAGACCAAGGATCTTTGACTCCATACTTGTGAATATATCCGCCAATATGAGATTGAGTTTCATATTATCCTCACCCACCTTGACCTGTAACCCGGTCCTAGAAGTGGATCATTGGAATTGTCATCATGTAGAAAGCCATTAGTCGTCAAATCATGTTGGTGTTCCAAACTACCCTCATCTATTCGAGATGTGTCTAACATTGCATCGCACCTAGCTCGAACATCCATGTCCCCAAATTAGCCATTGTCTAGGGATTCCTTCACCGTGTTGAATTGCAAAGAACTATTCACATTAGGAGTTGCCATTGGTTGGGTCGTTTTACGCTTCCACCGCCTCGCCTCAAGCAGTGATTTGGGGAATAAATATGTTATCACCAAAAGTTACAAAACATGCTCTTATAGTTTCCACAATCATCGAAACTAACTAGCGTGATTTGCCGTAACTAGCAAGTGTTTTCAAGCTAGCTAGCAAAGGAAATATTATTTGCAAGTGATTGCCCGTAACTAGCGCTTATGACTTTAATTACGAATCCCTTATAAAATGTTGTCGTATGTATCTCAAAGTAATTAACTAAACCATATATTTTTTTTTTAACCATTATCGAACTTTAGGATTCAACTACACCATCGATCCGAGACCTACTATACATGAGTTCCAATGTGCATGGTGGATAGATAGCCAAGATTTTTTCAATGACTACGCTCCCTGCATCACGGTCAGACCCAACACAACCTTGTTGATACCTACTTTTCGAGGTCGAAAAGTCACTAAACGCATGAAAACCGGTTTGAAAGTAAATTCAAAACAATGCAAGAGTGGAAGTAGTTCCAACAAAAGCCTTAAGGATCATGTAATTTCCGGTCTCGAATCGCCAAGTTTTTAAACTTGAGTGTATTATTCAGTTCTCTTTATATTCATTATAATATAAGAATAGTAGATTCACTTTTTTAACATCACCGCCGAATTTCCTAACACTTAGACCTTCATGTGTTCTTGCACATGATGTAACCGGTGGTCTTCGGTATTCCTTTCAACTAATCTATAGTTATTTCTCACGCCATTGTTTATTTTAGAAATTTCATGCATATTTTTTACAGACAAACTTGATTTTGAGTCACATTTTCCAAACACAAGGACCGCTTTTTCCGATTCACTTAACAAAGATTTATCTCAAACCGATCGACTTGCCGGAATCGACGTGGACGTTGCTCGTGTTAATATTTCTTCTTTGCATTTAGTTGTATGGCCGTTATATACAAATGTCATCGCTTAGTAGTCTGCTCCAGAGTATCTCCTTTAGAGGAATTGAGATTCGCGCTAAGGCAGAGGAAGAAAGGTTACAGCTTGGAAGAAGAGAAGTTGAATGTCGAGGCCAACATCTTAAGGCCGGAAGAGGCTAATAGGTTGCGGTTGGAAGAAGTCGACATGTTGAAGTTGGAGGAGGAGAAGAAGAAAAACGACGCGCGCTTATGAATTCGCCACATTTTCAAAGGCTTTAAGTCGGTTACCACCCGACAAGAGGATTCTCATGGAACCTGCTTCGCCACAAAACAATCAAAGGTTAAACGGCGAAAATAAAAAACACGGTCCTAACATGAACGACCCAACTATTGCCGAGGAGCTTAACAGAGTGAAACCTTGGGTAGAGGTATTGTGATAGTTTTACGAACTTGTCAATATACTTGCTTATCAATAATGCTCACAAACTAATACATTGAACCTGCTTTCTAGGATCTAAGTAGATGGTTTCATTCTCGTCGAAACTCTTTGTCCGTCTGATGAGATTGAAGAATTCCTCCGTGATCCCGATAGACACCGTGTAAATTTCCATGGTCGATGATTATACCAGAGACCGCAATTTCGCTTCGCTTAGTTTGCTTAGACCTCTAGAAAAGGTTGGCTAACCGAGGAGGTTAGTTTATATAGGCTTTCTTATTCGATTTTCTTTTTACCCTCAGATTTGATTTTCACCATTTCTTAAATTGGTATTTTATTTGTCGCAAATGCGTAGCATATAGACCTATGGGTTGACTACATGTGGCACGCACGACCTCGTAATGCTAATCGGGCGATGGTTAGTAGTTACTTTGTTCGATTCTTCTTCAAAATGGCATGCCCGTGTTTTATGCAGACGGACGAGGTATCCCATGCCCGGAATGATGTTGAACAGTAATACATTTACTTTTCATTTCCTCCTATTTTTATCATTTACGGTCACCAATAATCGTGTAGTTCATGATAGCAACTTTAAAACGGCATCTTTTAAAGTATGAACAAACTTGATATTTGTCGCTCATCTTTTAAAGTATGAATAATCGTAGTTCATGAACAAACTTGATAGCAAATCATAAACTTTCCTTTACGTATTAACAAACTTGATACTCACAAACTTTATCCACAACTTTTGATCTATCGCCAGCTTCTTCCATTGCCACTAGCCGTGGTTTCTTTTAAAAGATGCTATTTGATGCATACTTTGAATAATTCGTCCAATGTAACCAAAAACCAAACAATCCTCCCTAAATTTGATATTTACAATCCAAATCATCAAGTTTCTTCTTAGGCACAAAATACCTTCTTTTGGACGGTGCTTCCAAAGTGCTATAATCAGATGCTCCATCTCGTAATCAATACCTTCTTTTGTATGCCGTGATCTTAGACTCCATTGTAGTACATTTATCCGTCAATTCCTTTATAAGTTTCATGGTATCCTCATGATAAACTAACTAGCAAGTGTTTTCGTAACACTAGCGCTTTCTCCATGCAAGCTAGCAGCTGGAACAGCTTTGCACTCCAATCTTCCAACCAACTTATTATAATTTTTTTACACAATGTTATTATTATTATTTTTTTTTATTTAATTATTTATTTATTTAATGTTTCAATTCATTGTTTTTTGTTCGTTTTTTTTTGTATTTTTTTTTTTTTTTTTTTTTATTTTTTTTTTTTTTTATTTTTATTTTTATTATTTTTTTTTTACACTAAAAGGTCCAAAGAAGAAAGGCCAAAAAATCCTATTGCTCATAAACATAGTAGTTATAACTTATAAGTGTAACCCAACCACAAAAACATGATATCCACTAGCAGGACTTAACAAAAGAACAAGCAGCTGATTCATACACACTAGCCGTAGTAAGATTTCCAATAGCAAGACTACCTTTGTTACAAAGTTTTGAAAAACATCTTGAGACTTGAGACCAAGTATGCATTAAATTTACAATCCAAAACTAGTTGATTTAAAGCCTTGAATGACTAGTCGAGCCTTCAACGTAGTTCTAGAACGCAATGACTAGTCGAGGCTTCATACTTATCTTCGGTGGTGGAATTCGCCATAATTGTTTGCGCCTTACACCGCCATGAGATAAGTCTCGCTTTCAAAACCGAGCCCTCCATTTGTAATCGTTCGATCCCAACAAGATATTGATTACCCTAGCAGCAGCTATGGTAACACAAGTCGTAGTTAACAGCTGGAGCAACATATCGCAAGTACATAAGCGTATGAATTTCCCAAAAGCGTAGTTTCTATACAACCCAAGACCGTGCATGAAAACGTTATCCATTGTCTAAAACGTCCATTAGTAAGTAACATATTGCTTACCACCGTAAGCCATGTCAACAAAGACATACAAACACGACAATTGTATTCTTGTATTTACCTTTGACCGATAAATAAAAAGTCACTTTTATTAATTTCGACGTTGACCAACTATATCCTAATACACAACCAACTTTCTTTTAGGTTTTTATTCCTCTCAACGAGATCATAAACACCGGTGTCTTGCCCAATTTAACATACCCACAGGAGTGGTAACATTCTATGATAGCGGCGACACGCGTGACTATGAGTCACGTGTATGGTATGTCCGTGTTAGGGAGTGCTTACAGTATCTTCTTATTATAACCCACTCATATTATTACTTGTTTGTTATACTTTGTGACCATACACCATGCTTCTTATAACCAACATATATAATACAATTACGGACAACACATACATAAATAAACTTATACAAGAATTTGTTATACTTTGTGACTGTGCACGAATAAACCATGCTTGTGAGTAGTTGCCCATTATTTGTGTGTAGTTGCCCAAGAACAAATTTATTGTTGGCCAAAGTTTCTTGGGTGTTGTGTTGTAGCAGCTTGACTTTGAGTTTTGTGCACACTAGTTCCTTCAAGTACATGCAACTATGTACCACCATCATTTCCTTACATCTATTCACCATTAATAAACCGTCCTTCTTATTTGAAATCCCATTTTTATTTACCACAACCAACAACATAGTTTCTCATAAACATTAGTTATACTTAGGGGCGTTTATTTTTGCTTAACGGTCCTTAGCTAAAAGTGTGGTCCCACCAAATTAAAGCTTTATGTTTCATTTTCCTTAAATGGTCCGTTTAGAGATGGAGAAATATTCACCCTTCCCAATCGATCAAGCAAGAGAAAGGGCCCCACTCATTTAATTCAAAACAAAAAGAAACAAAGCCGCCTATACTCTATAGTAGTAACATCAAACGAATACCACAACCAACAACAGATTATCTAAAATATGTGTAGATTAACTAGAACCAACCAAAATAAAGTACATAAATCGCTTGCTTCCGTATTTTAACAATTTATTTTCCGATTTTAATTTACATTGTGTCCCGCATATATAATACAATATAGGAAATATATACTTAGCTAGCAAGCTTGATTACTTTAAATTTACAACCGCACATAAGGTTCATGATTTAATAGGGACACATATGATTTAGTTGCCCATCGATGTATGTGGTTGCCCAAAACAATTAACTTGTTGGACACAACTTTCTTTGTGCCTTTTTGTGCAATAGTTAAAGTTGAAAACTAATGGACTAGTTCCTTCAAGTACATGCCACTAGCTACCACCATCATTTCATTACGCCCTTTCCTCATTAATAAAGTTTGTCCTACTTATGTGCATCCCCGATTTGGGTTTTTACAAAATATCCATTCAATATTGAAATAGCACAACAAGTGCACACTTAGTCGACTTTATGATATAAAAGTCTCGAGTTATATTATGGTAGTGTATTATTACATAAAATATAAACGATATGTACATATAATAATAGCATATGTGTGTTAGTTCATGTAACCAAAAAGTAATCAATATAAACCTGTTTAATGGCGCCTATTTACAAAACATACTAAATTAATAATTTTTCTAACCCAAGGGACGAAAATTTTGTTGCATTTGGAACTAAACAAAATTCAAACCGGTTTACTTGCCCCAAACCGAAACTAGTTGCCCAAAATGATTATCTTGTGGCTGTGAATCGGTTGAGTACAAGAGAAGCTTCATTAATTAAACTTGGCCTAATGTGCAACAAGAATTACTTGACATGACTCAACTATTCACCACTTGACTATCCACATTAATTCGATAGACTTCAATTCAAAATAAACTCCATGTCACCCCACCCCGCTCTTTCCCCCCCCACCCCATTTGGGTTATATAAACGGACAACATATATCCCAATATCATACAACTTTTGTCGGGGACACACACTAGCCACAACACAATTTACTACAAAAGAAATGGATAACGACTTAAAGACATGGTTAACAACGTGTTTGTGCGTGACAATGAACGTGACTTCAAGTTCTTAAGTGACATGCATGCAAAGGTGATCGACCTAACTCGTCGCTGCACCGTGAGGGCCGAGCAAATCAAGCGCTTGGAGTGCGTGGTTGGGTCCAGCTTGCCAAGGTTGCTTGGAAATCCTGCGGCAATTCAGACGAGGAGCTTGAGAAAACAGATCGATGAGGCTAATGAGTGAGACTCACCCAAGTTCTCAAAAATCTCCTTTCCGCAAAGTCAGCAAAAATTATTAATCCTCTACTCCTACCTTGTTATGTGGTCTCTCCGCTCGTGATTGTCATATTATGTGTTTTGGTATCTTCATGAATGTCGCTGCTACGTTGATGTATTTTGTTATCCTTTAATGTATTGAAATGAAATCTATTATGAATAAAAATATTTCAAGCACATGTCAAATGTTCGAACGTTGTTTATGAATCACCAATAAAAACATGTAATACTTTTGAACACATATATAATTTACAACATGAAACTAGATATCATATTTAATCCGCTTGAACAAACACCTATATTTCATCAATAATTTGGTGACAAACGTGGTTATTTCGATTATATAATACTTACATTTTTCCGACAAGCCTCTAACAAGATCACCCGCTATTTATTTTAACAGTTTATGTTATTCTACGTGTCAAACTACCAGCTTGTTCTAGAGCAAGCAAACGTTTTTGATAAGACCGAATACATCCGAATGACTATAAGATTTCATTTAGGTTAGCCGAAACGCTCCTAAGCAAGGTGGGATTTTGGTGATTGTGGTGTGGGTTTGTATATTTTTATATCGATTGGCACATGGTCTATCGTTGCACGTTGATGATCCTCACGACGTCGCGCTAGCATATCGCGAGAAGATGATTCGCTTTTTTATAAACATAGATTTTATCGTTTGTACTAACACTTTTAAACTTATCTCCAACTTTTTTATAAACATAGATTTTATCGTTTGTACTAACAGCTTTAAACTTATCTCCAACAAAGACTTTCATTGTTTTATCATGCACCATCTATTGATATATTCATTCACACATAAGCCATTAATGACTAGACAATGGATTCATAACAACTATTGTTTTATCATGCACCATCTATTGATATATTCATTCACACATTATTAATGACTAGACAATGGATTCATAACAACTATTTACTACACTAAACACACTTATAACATGCATACATAAACCAATAATCATAATGTACCTTGCATGCAAAGAACCTTGGTTACGTGTAACATTCATTCAAAAACAATGGGAGACACGACGTAAAAGTATGTACACATTTACATCTAAATTTGTTGTACAAGACATATAATCTTTCTTTTAAAACTCCACAACTCCAGCTCATTTATTCTTCATTTGACGCCCATTTAATCATGACATTTGGCCGTCCATTCCAAGAAAAATTTAAAAGGGCCACACATAGGTTTGTCAATTGATTTATTCCCATATCATTACACAAACACACTACACATAAAACTTATAACAAATTAACCAAAATTTCCTTTTACTATTTCCATATTAAAATAAACGGATCATACTTTTCATACTATTAATAAGTACATTATTAATAGTAAAATAATAATACAACCTTTCCTAATATATATCAAATCTTCATATAGATCACATTTGTACACAAGTGATAATGCCAATCTCCCAACCTCTATTTCATCAAAAATTCGCTAAGCCTCCAGCTGCCTTATTTGATTTCAAGCCAAGGTATGCCTCGCCATTACCTTTCGTGATTGTCACTTGCACTTACTAGGTTTTTGTCCATACATGCTAATCTCATTTGTATACATTTTTTTCCTTTATTACAGTGAGTACTACACGCTATGTATCCGAGAATCTTGTAGTTGAGATTCACTACGATGGTGAGTTCATTCGGTTGCCCAAATTAACTTACGCTGTATGGGCGCACCTTGTGCAAACGCTCAAGAAGTCCACAAGGATGAACTTTAATCAAATGCTTGACTTTTGGCCAACAAGTTAGAGTGTGAGATACGGGCTTTGTATTTATGTAGGCCACTATTTGCTCTTTCAACCGGTTTGACAGCTTGTTGAATGCGATAATGACATTAAAAGGATGTTTCAACTTGCCGAGGAATGTGGGTTGATCGGCTTGTACATTGCACATGCACCGATAACTTAGCATGTTTCTATTATGATAACCTAATTGTGGATCTTCTTGATGAGCCAACGCGATGTGATAGCAATACATGATAAACTTGTGGAGCTTGCTACTTAATTCGCCTCGATATTGCCGCATGGGAGGAGGAAGAAAGGCGGTCACCTCCCTAAGAAGCCCTCCGCTCCAAACTAGAAGTCAAGGAATTGAATGTCAAGGAAAGAATCTATTCATGGATTTTTGGGTAGCGAAATTGTTGATGCCGACATTGGGTTCAAGACGATGAATGGTACTATGGGTATTTCTTGGGTCTCAGATCTATGGATGTTGGGCCTTCTTCTTCTTCCGTTATGACAGCTCGGTCATAAGGCCTCTAGAAAACCTTATGCAAGGAGGCACCGCTTTCAAACACCAAGATCGGGCTTACGGAAGTTCAAGATGTCGAGGCATTTAAAGGCTCTAACAAGAGACCGCCGAGAGGAGGTGCGGGATTAAAAGCAACTTGGTTTTTAAGGAACGGAAGGTTGGAGTGTAGGTATTTTTATGCAAAGATGCTCATGTCCCGATAACGCTTAGAAACCGGGTGTTAACATAACTTAAAACTCAAAATAGTTTGTCTAGTTTAGCCTTTTTGTAAGGCGACGTTATGTAATTGTTAAACATTTTTTGTTTGTGCTTTTATGATTACCAAAAAAATGTTCAACAATTACATAAAATTAACATGCGATGTTTTGTGTAACCATCCGCTTTGGGGTTATCGTAGTATGCACTGCTTTTTGATCTACGCTCGTGTCCGCTTACATAATACCGTGTATGAATGCTTTATAGTATGATGTATATCATGGCAACCTTGATGGGGCATCTCTGTTTTAGGATAGCAACCCTATAGGGCAACTTCATTTTTTTTTTTTTTTAGATAACTAAACAAAGTAGAAACTTATCATATAGGGCAACTTCATTTTATTGGGGGACTGTAGATAATTTTTTTTTTTTTTCCTTTCAATAGTCAGCATTTTTTGGTGGGTGTACACGTGTTCAACTATGTTTTGGGCACGTGCATGGTAACTATCTCTTCCTGCTTTAGTGCTTTATCCAGCCTTGTTAGTATTTACCCACTTTCACCTCAAAAAATAAATAAATAAAAAACACTTAAAAAAATGTATTTGATGCTTTTGCAAATTTTGATTATACATTTGCATCTTGTGTATCTAGTGTTTGATTTACCCATTTTTGCTAACTAAATACGCCCTTGCATTGGCATAACATAACAAATACATAATACAATTTAGTCTACATATATTATGAAATACAACATATAACGAGAATAGGTTGTGGCTCACTTGTTCAATGACGAGCATGTCATAACCTAGGTGTATCAATTGCAGCTTGTTCAATTGGTCGGTCATTTTTAGGTGGTTCACTTGTTATTCGACTTGCAAGTGGTTGGGTTTCTTCATCACTAAGGTCACTGGGTTCACATAGAATCATGAATTTCATCACCGTTGATGTAGTCTCACTTGTACCTCGATACTCACCGAACCACCGCTTATACAAGATGCCGGAACATGTAGCCCCATCACACCATCACACCTTCACCTCTACGAACTACGCTTGTTTTTTCCCGCTAACATGTACACCACCAAGTCTACATGCATCAACCCCACAAAGAGTATTGTTGTCGCTATGTAAAATTCATTGGACAACAAGACCACATGATTTCTCTATTCGTGCACGCCTTGCATCTAAGGTCAATCATACTTGTTTTCTTTCCATCCCGCACCGAATGCATACCATTTACTCAACCGGTTTCGATGTTATAACGAAAACAATAGCATTCACGGTTTATATAAGAACGCCTACTAGCATAACCATCTCGATTTTTCCTCTTCATTTATTACACTTGAATGGTGTGCCATACTAGTTGGTTGGAGAATTTAATTGAAGAGTAACACACATCGCTTCTAAAATATTCAATTACCTTGTGACTAGTCAAATTAAAGGTCACCAAGATTGTTATAGCAGAGTAACCTTAGAAAATTTGTAGTAACACCATGTTTATATTATTTGGTCTTCAAGACTAGCAAATTAGTAACATGTAATAACATTTTTAAGTCTTAATTCAAACCTTAGACAACATGTAGTGACAACACGCTTATATGATAAATTGTCTTCAAGACTAGCAGCTCTAACTTTAACTAGCGCTTTTAGTCACATCGTGATGTACCGTAAGATACATGAGGGACCTAGAATGACAAACACTTAAACCTTTTATACCCCACACATCGCTTTATGGTCCCAAGTCCCAACAATCAACATCCCCACATTCCTTGTTATACACTAGGTCACTTTCAAATAAGAATCCAAATAAAATATATCGTTGTCCTTTTCGCTATTTTTAGAAACAAATCCAGTTTGTTGTACTCTCCGTATGTACTTTTGTTACCGTATTCGTTCAGACATTTATACATGAATATAAATAATCGTGCACTTTTATATTTTATATTCTATTAGTAAATTTTTATTTAATTCAAAGTTATTTAAATTGTTATTAGGGTTTATGTTTTATAGGTATGCTCATTATACCCCTTTAACTCTAGTGCTTCATTCTTTAGGGTTTATGTTTTATATGACATGTCGGAAACCAACAAAGATGATGTTTTTTGGCACCGCTTACTTGATACACTTTGTTTGTTTGAAACGTTACATTCCCATATGCATATTTTAATAATGAGATTTACTTGCATTAACCGTGTAAACAGTCCACAATGACGGCCGCCAAACAGATTTATTCTTGAAACAATGGAGGCGGTATTCTTTCGTAATAGATCATGAGATGCAGCACAATTAAAGGTGACCATAATATAATTATTTTACGTAAACCATGGCTTTTATTTATTCAAATATTTTACATCCATTTGCCAAAGCCTAGACCCACATTTCACAACAAAGAATCAAACTAAAATTCAACACAAGATACATGACTAGAAATAGAAATACCAACATAAACAAGACATCGTCACCGCTAAGACAACAATTAACCGAATCAAGACACCATGCCTTTCAAATTTCTATGAATGATGAAGCTCTCGCTCGCTCGCTTCTTCATTACATTGACCAATATCGCGCGGCTTCACGATCTTCGGTTTGCGCTTGGTTAATTCTCAAATACTTTCCACACAAGATTCAAATGGGTATAAAAGCTCCAACTCTCCAATAACATGATCCCTTTCACCACACGTGCCTCGATTTCTTGAGCCTTCTTCATCAACTCGCTTCATCCACCATGACAACACTCACATCCCTTCGAAAACGAACTATCATCATATCTCTAACAAAACTAGATCCCGCAACACCAAAGAAGTTCTTCACGTAATGGCATAGGTGTATTCATCCTTTTTCGCTTTTGTTTTGTATGTTTTATTTTTTCCCTTTGATTGCTATGTGTGTGTTTTAAATGTAAGGTTTAGTTTAAGTTATAATATAATTAGTGTTGTGTCACCACAAAACTGATGCGTCCGCTGAGTTGACAACCACCCTAGCATTTTGTCTACCACAAGAAGTAGCATTAAATGACCAACCTTTCACATACACGCCTTTTCATTTTCCCCTTTTTATTATTACATATACCGCAGCTTACTACTATTAAGATTAAAACGAAACCACGCCAAACAAATTATGTATATATATGAAACCAGAGGACAAAAAAATATAAGAAATTACAAAAATAAATTACAAATAATAATAAAATAAAATAAGATAAAACTGAAACGTAAGAAGTGCCGGATTTACCTTCATTTTTATGGACACTTATTCATATTCTATGCTTACTTACTTGCAATATGTAACTTTTTTTTGTTTTTTTTTTTTTTTTTTTTATTTCTTTCTTTTTCTTGCACTTTGGTGTTTGATTTTTTTGGGCATAACAATACAAGAATAAGGAACTTGGCATTAGTTTATTCCAAACGTTCACACATTAAAAAAAATTCGCTAGGTATATTGTATGTTTGATTTACCCAAATGTCTATTGTATTTTATTTTTTTACCGAAATAAATTTGTCAAGTTTTGTAACTAGTTGGCCAGTTTACATGAATACACGTATGACTAATAAAAAAACACTGAATGCAAATTATATCCACTCAATCCCCACCCCTTTTTGCATACATCACAACTCGACTAAAAGTACTATTGTAGTTTCCATGAGTACACTATTTAGTTGCCCAAAGTAGCATTTGCTAGCTATGCACTAGCAAAGTCGTCATAAAAAATATTTGAAAAAAATAGAAAGATGTAAATTAAATAAATCCAAAGGAAACCCTAGCCCCTTGTTGCATACATCACCACTTGGCTAAAAGTACTACTACGTAAACTAGTTGCCATGAGTACACTATTTAGTTGCCCAAAGTACCATTTGCTAGGTATGCACTAGCAAACTAGTCATAAAAATAGTTTAAAAAATAGAAAGATGTAAATTAAATCCAACAAACCCCAAATTTTTGTTGCATACATCACCACTTGACTAAAAGTACTACTATTTAAACTAGTTGCCATGAGTACACAATTTAGTTGCCCAAAGTATAGTTGCCATGAGTACACAATTTAGGTGCCCAAAGTACCATTTCCTAGCTATGCACTAGCAAACTCGTCATAAAAATATTTGAAAAAAATAGGAAGATACTATAAAAAAAAGATATTGTGGGTTGGTACTTATTTGGTGTGATCCACTTGTCCATTGGAAATGCATAATTGTCATAACTAGTTTGTCGAAATTTCGTGTCTATATATGACGCTATGTAACAAAAACAGCTTTTAATATCTCTATTAGTGATAGTATTAGAAAAGCAAACATAACGATGTCTCACGGCATGGTTTTATGTGATGAATTACCAATGTTTGGTGGCTCAAAGTTGTTAAAAGATATTACGATCGCGCACTACGAGGTGAATTGGAAGTTGCTTTACGTGACGAAGCAGATCATAGGAGGAATGTCATTGAAATTAGGGTCCGTGTCAACCGTAGACAACAAATGATAGCGGAAGTGGAGCTTTTATGCGGTTCGGATTGTTGGTTGCCAACTATTAATCACCGTTAAGGATGCAAATGAGGATCCGCCGAGAGTTCCAAACTTCAGATTCTTGGTTTAGAAAACATGACCGTGTTAAAGAGTCGAATGGTTTAATTGAAAAGTTGGAGTCAATGGAGGTTTGATGTGCTTTGTATTAATTACATGGAAGTCACGCTTTTTGTTTATTAGGGATCGTTGTTACATTTTGGAGTCACTTATCTCATCTTTGTATAGTCTGTGTATGTCATGTTAACCTATGGATGTGATCCCTTTTATGTTACTACTTACTAGTATATACCGTATTTGTTTCATGTAGTTATTCAAACTGTGTTCGAGATAGTAAGTCACTTTACAAAATAAAAAATTTACTAATAAAGTAGTAATATGAAGATGAAATTTTATTTAGTTAAAAAAAGTCATAGTGGTAACAACTTGTTTGGGGAATGCAAGCCAATGAGACGATTAAAAAGTAAGAATTTTAGTACAAATTAATTTGATGATTGAATTGGGAATAATAACCCTTATTAACTCAAAAATTAAGAGTTACAATAACAACTGCTACAAGTGTTAAAAAGTAAGTTTTAGTAAAATTAATTTGGATTGAATTGGGAAAAACTCGATGTTTTACAATCAACAAATTCTTAAGTCTGCTCATACGTAAATCCCCAACCACCGCTAACGCCGATCTAACCACCGCTAACGCCGTTGTACCCACTCCTAGTGTCGCAAAACCACCGCTAGTTTCCACGCAAAAGCAAATTTCTTTGTGTTTACGTAATCATTTATATTCAAATACCAAAAGGAGAGAAAATCTGCATGTAAAGATTCACGCTCCTTCCCAAGTAATTTTATGTCAAATATAGCAAGAATAAGTAGTAGCCTAGGCACGTGCCTACCCACAAAACAGCTTAATGAAAATTAATGATAACGCTGCACGAACAAGAAAATCCTCGCTATAAATACGCGAGGTAAATCAAGGGAAAGTCCAAAAAGCAAAAAGGAACAATTCCTTCACCTACAAAATATTTCCACCGCAAATCGTGCAACCGAAATATTTTAAAAACCAAGAGAAGTTGAAGATGTTATTCGTAAAAGATACCGATGGTACACAAGGCAAAAAGAATACATACGGACGTCAACAACAACTCGCTGCCCACGCACGGCCGCTTCCAAAACCCATACATAGCCTAAACCTTTACCCAAAAAAAAGCGCAAAGTCGATGTCATGACAACCGAAACATGTTCTAAAATGACTACTAAAAATGTTAGTCGCTCTAAAATGACGACTAAAACCCATCTCCGCGAACATCCACAAGACACCTTCACCCAAAACCCATGTCCATTCAAGTGGTGGTAGTCTCCAGACCATATGCATACCAAAGGTGGGAGTTTAAACCTATTAGACTCTCATTAGCAATATGGGATCTTGAAAGTGTGCATTTCCTTCTTAACCTCGCCGCTCGAGAGCGGAAGAAGGAAATAAATCATGGAATTGGGTCATGGAGTGATAATATATGTTCGCAGATGGGTCCCGTAGGAAGGGCGACAAAAGGAAGTTAGGGCAACGAAATACGAAACCAATTTCTTCCAACAAGAAACTTCCCTAAGAAAGTCAAACAACCGAGGATGAAAGCTATGCCTTCTTCCTCTCACAGGTGCACCCCCCCATTCAAGTGTGTGTCTACTAATTCGTGGATATCCGTTGATAGACTGGTCTAAGGAAAAATGACCACTTATGGAGCCGGATAAAATAAAACCCGCGGGTTGGGAAGCTACATTACCAAAAGCCCTTCCTGCACTGCAGCAGAGGGCGATTTAGACGGAAACCCCGAAAGGCCCATTGAAGTTGAAAGGCCTATCTAATTCCTCGGGAATCCCATGGGTTGAATACGGGGCCACGAGGAAGCAAGCCACCGAACTCCTTCAAGAAAAGGATAAAGACAAAAGACCCGCACCGGAAAGCCAATGAAAAGAAGAGTGTCAAGCAATACACAAACCAAAGGCGTGAAAAGTCGCACTACATCGCTAATGTACTTGTCACCGCTAGTATGATTGTGTGGAATGAATATGTAATATTCTAGAATGTCTTCGTAGGATGTTTTGTATTAGATAAGTATTGTAAGTATATTTATCTTGTACAGTACTTAGTGTATTTTGTAAAGGACTCCTTATCCTATTAAAGTAGGTCCTAGGTTTGAGTTATATATTAGTTTTGGTGATATCTAGAGTCGATACACTTCAAGGTTGTAAACGGCAATACTATTCAGAGTATTCGTATTAACAACATATCGAGGTGTTTAGTGAGAATAACTGTTCGTTAATGATTATTCTTCTTAAGGAGTACTAGGTTGTGTTCGTTTAGTCACCTTCTATAGTAGATCCTTCGCTAAACTGGGATTTAAAACAGATTTTTATGTTAATGGACGAAACAATTTTAAAGACCATTACTCATTCTAAAAACATCAACATCTGGATTATTTGTTTAAAGAACTTCTTCACAACGGCATCAGTTATCGGATGTGTACAAAGGACATTCGCTTGAGTGGATTATTTTGAGCTTTATACGACGCTTGTAAACATAAAACAAATGCTACATCGCTTTTATGCTCGATTACTTAAATTAACTTACAACCGCTAGTTGTTTTTACTACCGCTTTGTGGGGTCGAACAGGATATCGCTTACCACCGCTTGTAATAAACTTACAACCGCTAGTTAATTTGTACTAGTGTTGAATGTTAAACCTCTATTTTTGGAAGTGTGCATTGTCTCAAGTTGGTAGTTATTAGTAGGTTGTAGAATACGAAATGTACTTCTAGAAGGAGTCGGGTTTATAAAAGTATTCCGTATGGAAAACAAGTTGCCCTAAGAACAAAATTAGGTTGCCAAAATTATTTTGGGTAACAACCGCTTGTTGCCCGATTAAAAAAAATGGATAATGGGATAATGTAAGAGATGAAATAGTAAATACGTTGACATACAACGCTTGATACGCATAACCAACTACATATTACGATTACTACATGGTTATAACTTTAATTGTTACATATTATATAACCACTTGATTGATAACATTCATCGACTACGAAAAATCTAAGCAATTCAATGCTTCCTTCCCACACGACAACATACTAAAACCACAAACCTTCATTCCCATTTAGCCCGATCCGTAACTTCACCGAACAAACTCGTTGAAAATGGCATTGATATATCATTAACCAAATCAAGTGATAATGTTTAAAAGGAACATGAATAGAATGGTAAGTTATAAATAAAGCATACTATAGGCAAGACAATCAGATGATTTAACAAAAGAAGAGATTCTTTGTATGGGCGATGTAGAAAGATCCCGATCTCCTAAAATTCCCATGTCGACAAATAATTCAAGTTCTTTGTTGTACACGAATAGCGAGTGACCCAAATGGTTGCCAGCAGTACGCTTCCACTATTGAGCCCGATCCTTTGTAAACCCAAGCAAACGAATGATATAATAGGGGGGATGGCAAAGAGGCTTCTAAATGATCTTATGGCAAAACCATTCACGCCCACTAACCATCCACAAAACAATGGCATATCTTCATCAATGATCATACCGTAAATCACTAGAGAGGTTCCAAGATCGAAAACATAGAATGGAACTGGAGTTCATTTTTAAAATCATGAAGGTCTATAACTTTAAATTGGTTGGTTACCAAATCAAACGAAATCAACATATAAATCTTGTATGTAACACCGTCCTCATTAGTTAACTTTTCACCCCAAATTCAATAGATAAAATGACCGACAACCGCTCGACTTTGACGTTTCAATTTGATAGTTTCACGAGGGGTGGAAATTTTCAAGGCATGTCCACCTTAACGAGTTGAAAGAAAAGATGAAACATACCGTAAACCACTTTGGAAAACAGGATAGAGACCTTCACGATCGTCGGGTCAAGAGTGTCCGGACGGACGGCAAAACCAAAACAAATCTTTTACATTCAATTTGATGCGTAAACGGGACATGTACCGCAAGTGATTTTCGGATTGCCGGGTTCCAAATAATGTACATTAGATTAGAGCCATAAACAAAACACGAAAGACCATGAGAATTGCCAACCGCAATCATAGATGAAAGCATTAAATCAGATGGCACCGTAGCGGTCACTGCTCATTAAAAGCTAACATAAAACCTTTGTGACCGATCAAATGTTAGCGTAAAAACACTCATCGTTACGACGAACACCGTAATTAGAGATGAAAACCACAATCTATACTAGCCTTCCATAACTTGCAAACACTACGAGTGGAGTATAGACTTAGGAGGTAGCCTCGAATGATATCTAGTTGAACATCCAGTGGGATATAGTCGGACATTTTGTTAAACAAAAGCGTAAAGATTGGGATAAAGATATGAAGTGAATAGACCAAAAGAAGAAAGAAAGATGTTGTTAAACAAATTAAGAAAGATTTGTATTGAAGAAAGAGATTGGCAAAAGAAGACATTTAAGGACATGTACCGAATGTACTATAGGGCAACCAAATATTAAATTCGCTAGTATATACCAAATAAATTAATAAAGTATACATAACCCATAATATATAGAAGTGGTTTGCAAAGCATAGGCTTTTTGTATATGTGCACGGGTATTAACTAAAGAAATGCCGTTGAGTTAAAAAATATTATAATAATCGACTAATATATAATAGAAGTAAAAATACCTACAAGATAATGTTGAAAGAAAAATACTTCACATGTCAACATTAGACAATAATTATGGGTCAAACGGACATTAAGAATAGTACCTTGAAAGACCGCTATCATATTATGTATTCAACCTTGTGCTTCCGTATATTCAAGCATCCGCTCACGGTAAGCTAAAGTCGTTTGAAGAGAGTCGCCTACTTCCAGAGGTCGGTTACGAGCAATCTGCACAAAATAATGCACACCCATACTCCGCAGTCACCATACAACTCCGATTGTTTTGGTACTTTTGGACACTTGTATGTGATTTTATAATCCCCCGTGATATGCCCTTACTATGCAAGACCCCGAGTTTGTTAGGTACGATTTAAGTCGTGTTTTGTAAGTTTCTCTTGGAACCTCGCAACCACCGCTCACCTCCGATGTCGACCCAAGAGAGTCATAAATGTAAACAACTCCAAGGCGGATATGGAGCTCACAGAGTATCCAAGTGTTTTGTACTTTCATTCATGGGAAAATACACCGATATATAAAACAAATGCAGGATATTATAAGTCGCTTATAACAAGAGTGGTATATGTACGGTAAGAGTCTCGCCAAAATGACCTTTGCAACATCTCGCCAAGCCACGTGGTATGTTGTGCCATCCGAATAAGTGGTAGGCATGTTGCCACCTAGGATTTGATTGCAAAAGTACACCCCGCCAAAGCCCAATCTGCATCACCGGTCTAAACAACCACATCAATTCAACCCATGCATCCAAGTGTCATGATGATAAAGCAAATCAAAACTGTAAACATTCGTTTCATAAGTAAAAAACAAAATAATAAACAAGTGCAGAGACCACTAGGCATCATGTTTACTCACTAACTCATTAAGCCACCCGGCAGCTTTCAACACATGCCAAGGCTACCCAAAATTCCTATAAGCAATAACCGCACCGAGCCCCAAGGAAACCTATAAAGTAATGGTTCTTTAAGCTTCAAATACTTGCAAGGTAATCGTGAACAAGAACCTTCTTCTTGTTGCATTTCGTGTCGTAAAAGTTCCTAAAAATAAATATATTCAATAACATACACACAATGATAATGATGTTATTGGATTAACAAACGAACCTACCTCTACAAACGGTTCAATTGTGGGCGAATAGAATCGACTAACCGGACACGCTCGGGTTTCCGATGTTTCAAAACAAAGTTGAAAGATAAGCGTAAAAAAAAAAAAAAAGATTCGCTTCAGCCATAATTTAATAAGGTGATGTACATCCAAACGGCACCGGATAATAGCCTCGTTAATGACACCGCGATCTTGTAACACGGCGGCAAGGAGTAGCCGATGTTTTGATACCCCATTTTCCGAATTGACGGACCCAAACAACGTCGCGTAAGTTTGTACAAAGGCGCCTTCTTTACCGAGGTTGTCGCTCAATTTTACTCTTTTCTTTGTTCGTATTCATATCGGAGAAAAGATCTTCCAATGAGGTTTGTCATTAGGACCTACCACATTTGCAAATGACACTTTCTTCGGTTTAACCCGAGATTCGTGGGCTTCAGCGTCTTTCTTTGTTGGTGTATCTTCTAGGCTAACCACAACAACATCATTGTTACTGGATTCAAGGCCAACAAACGAATTTTTGTCAACCACATCCCCTTGTTGATCATCACAATCCATTAAATCTAAAGACGGAAGACACAATTTTGTATCGACGCTTTTGTTGACATTATGTTGGGAGGAAACAGGAGTGTCATTTTGGCCAACCACATTTACATATGGCAGGTTGTTGTCTTTAAACTGACATTTGAGAATATAGTATGTTACAAAACAACGCACATTAAACTATTTTATTTATCGGCGATGTTTTACAAAGAATGTAGATACCTCATGAGCTTTGTTGGTGGGTGTTCCTACTCGTCTCGCACACAATCAATATTGCTAACGGGTTCGTTGGCAAGCCAATTGTTTCGAACCACATCTTGTCGTTCGTTATCACAATCCATTGCATCTAGAGAATTATCACCCGAATCTTTTCATCGCTTATGTAAGACGACCACTCATTACCACAATCCGTTCCTCGCTGAATTTTAAATATATATACATAAGTAGGGACGATGCTTTAGCCGATATTTAAACCAGAATCGAAATATAACGTATAATAATGGGGTCACCGGTATTTTATTTTCCTCTTTAGGTGCAACTGTGGAAGTTGAGTACTAATTTCACCTCCATATTCCATAACAGACATTTTGGGTCATGGCACAAGCTTCAACAAGCATACCAAGGTTACATGGTTGCGCTTTTTAAGCCCATCATCATTGTCAATGTCCGCTGCATGGTCCGCATGGACAACCTTATCCCCGTTAGGCCTACAATATGAGACGACGCGGCTCAGTATCAACCAATGTTTGATATAAGTGTGACACGAACGATTATTTGAGTTTGGTATAAACATTGGAGGTAAACCGAAAAGTAAATACAAACCTTCGGATCATCGGAGTAACGCTGTGGTCGCTTTGTGGTGGCACAACTTTTAGTATGTTCAGATCAACAACAAAGATAATTATTAAGACCCAATAGTTGTCAGTACTTTTGAAAGTCCGCTTTTGACACTCATAAACACATCAAGTACAAAAGGTGTGTTTCGATCGAATGAATGCCGCTTTCTATCATCAAAACTTTTTTTCCAAATCCAAGAACTCACGAAATAGACCCCCGTCGAATGAGTAGTTCCAACAGGCAACATTTAAATTGAAATCGTCCATGCACAAGTTTAAATTGAAATCGTCCGCGAATTCATTCGAATGCTCGCAGCCTTGTAACCATCGGTCGTGTCCGGAATGCATAAACCATCTATAAATTGGGCCCGGCAATACACCACGGTTGTTTATTTCACTTTGTGTTGCGAAAGTTCAAGAATGGGAGTTGAATCCTAACAACAACAAAAATAATTAAAAAAAAAAAAAAAAAAATTGAAATTACTCAAATATCGTGAACAAATTCAGTACAAGTTAGTGGGTCAAGAATGTAAGACTGTGTGATGCATACCGTCCAAAGAGGTTACAACAATCCGGTTTCAAACTTTGAAAGTCCCGACCAAGCAAGACCACGTGGAATGATCTTATTGTCTTTCACCCACCAACGTGAGCTTTTAGGATAAGTCTCCAAAATCCAAATCAGTAATAGCCACAACTCGTCATCTTTAAAACGTGTACTTATGCAAACTATCGCTTTTGAAAATGTTTCAAGGTTTACCAAAGTAAAGGTCACCGCTTAGGATGAAACAAGACCTTTATGGTTACAATTTAAAAATAAATCACAAACTAAAATGTGTTATAACATTTTGTTATCTAAATTACGGTAACTTTTATATTAGGCACTTGTATACGTAACAAAACACCATGATTTCATAACAATAAAACAACAACATTAATTTTAGGTACTTTTGAAATGAATAAGTAATAGCACAACAAAATAGAATCAAAAGCAAACTACAGAGAATTCAAACCTTGAAAGCCCAAGCGAACCCGTATAGATTGTATGTGTAATCGAACTTTGGGTTTTTTTTTCAATTTTAACAGATGATCTTTTCGTGAATATGAACAATATTGATGATCCTTTGATAAAATTTATGCCACATATATTCACCCCAAGGAAATACATTCCGTGCTTCAAAATCATCAACCAAGGACAATAAGTGATTATGGATGCAATTCGCCTTCTTTTCCCATAAACACCACTCTGCAGCTACCAAACAGACACACCCTAACAAAGATCCTCATCGAAAGAGATAACCACCTTTTCCCATCCTTTTTCCGCATTAACAAGTTCCAAAAGATCAATTGCATGTACATTTGTTATACCATTACTCTTTTTTCGTGAAATACACGATCGAAAAATGCGCTAGATGGTTTAATAGGTTTTGAAACTTTGCCAAATCGAAACCCTCATTATCGACAAAATTCTTTCCGCCAAACCTTAACGAATGATCACCAATTTGGAATTTTAGTGGAGGGAATCGAGATGTTAGAAACATATACCGTGTTGCAAAACATAATGCATCGAAGGCGCTATTCTCGCATCGACTTTATATCCAACCATGGACCAAATATCGTTTGCTCGAACAACCTTTCCGGTTTTCATTCTTTGACAAACAGAGTTTAATATCCGCAAAGAACTTCAATGTAGAACGAATCATGATTTTACAATTGTACAACTTTAATTTTGTCATATGGAATTATAGAGTAAAATTAATTAGGGTTTAGAGGGTTTTGTGAATAAGATGTGGTTTGTGAGTGTGTGCGTGATGTAGAAGAAGACGTTTAATTGTAGAAGTCATTAGAAATTGTACAAGAAGATGTTTGATTGTGTGTGTACGCCGCGTGATGTTGTGTGCGTTATTATTATTAGTTTTATAATACAACCAAAGTAAAATGACCATATTATCCTCGTATAAATACAAGTTGCCCAATATTATATAGTTGCCCGAAAATACAATTTGGTTGCCCAAAAACAATACCTTACAATACATGACATATAATCTCAAAATACGATTTCGGTCATACCTTTGTCGGACACATGGCACCCCATGGTTGGATACCGAAATCGTTGGGCAACTAGTCCATTTTCATTCGGCAAAAGTGTGTGGTCCGAAAGTGATAAGCCTCGTATGCCATGGTCTATTTGACTAATTTTCCAGGATGTGGCAATTCAACCGACCAATAAGAGATAACTAGGATGTAAGAACATTTAAGTAAACATATTTTTAATCATCATAAGAGCACACCTACAAAACATAGCCTATCTTTTTCTTTTCAATTGCTTAAGTAGTTAATAATTAAAAGGTAGTTAAAATTGGTAGAAGTACCACCCCCACTCCCATACCCCGAGATATTTACCTTGCTTTCTATAAAACATAAAAGACTAAAAAGAATCTACCTCAACCTTATCTTCTCGTCATACATCTCTTCCTAGCATATCTATTCCCCTAGAGAACGATCAACCCCCTGGGCTTACCTCATACTACACTGCAACGATTAGGTAAAGTGCCTAGAGGGTTGTAAAGCTTGCTCGTAGAAAAGGAAGTATTTCGACCCCGAACCTGCTATCAGATACTTTACTCTTTCTTGATACCAATGAATCAAACCAAATAAAACCGATAGTTACTAAAATAAGTAACCTCTGTATTTGCATACACTACACGAATCGAATTCTAGTTCCATCGCTTCACGAATCAAGCAATCAAAACTCGTGGTTTATTGCTTATGGAAATCAGTTCTCAAAACCCTAAGGGAATAGGGAGCCAATTTGGTTCAAGGGTATAGAGGGGAAGGGAGTTTGGTTTACTAGTTTAGGTTATCCAAAGATCACCAAATAATGAATTAGGCAGTTTATTATATAGGATTAGGATAACTTAGTGACCAAGCTAAACACAAACCCCCCTCCATTTTTTGGCCGATCATGGGCTCCTCTTAGGGTGCATGAATCGTTCGGAGTTGTACATAAATAAGGAGTCCATTACTTGTTAATTATTTAAGTCCGTTAGTTAATAAGCGTCTAACGGTTAAACTAACGACCATTAAGCTATTTAGTGAATTATTTAAACTAAATAATTAATATAACTATTATAACTATATTAATTACATTATAGATGTATTCCCTTGGTATATATGTATGTACCTCCATAGGCTCACGTATTTCTAACCGTATAGTTACCGATTTAAACTTGAGCTTTACCAATAGCTCCCACTTTCAAATGTCATAATCATATATAACTTATACAAGCAATGGTAAAATACGCCGATGCTCCCAGAAATACCAGAGTGCGGTTTCATAAAACGACTCAGTTTAAATGGTTTATTATTAAACATCTTTTTGTTTCAGATACTTGTTAAACTATGGATATAAATCAAAGTCATTCCATAATGTTTAAAATATTATGTTTCTTATTATAGATATCAATCAAGATTACCAAATGTAAACAATAATTATCTTGACTTACTTTAGGTGCGGCCACATATACTTCTGATCGATTCAACGAGGGGCCCAGTAGTATCTAACTCCAGAAAACACGTATAGGAACAAATCCTATTTTGACTGCACGTGTCATTCATATGCTTCACATCACTTTTGAAAATAGCCTTTATAACTACCTTATTCAGGACAACGTTTAACTATATTAAGAAAGTGATATCCACACATGCAAGACCTACTTACATCTCAAGTCTAAGGATGAGTAATATAACCACTTGTGATGTTCACCCAATGACGCTGATCCATGAAGTGAATTCTGGTAGTCCAATATCCATAGCACGTGGATAACATATGAGTTTGGAGGACTCTTCCTTTAACATTCATCAAGTGAATAATACCAAACGCTCACATTTGTATTAGCTCAACAATATTCCCATATCATTGATCGACAATGGACAAATTTAGAACAAATAAATTTATTCATGAATTAAACATGCAAATATAGAACACAATAGTATAAATGAAAACGATCATACTAGGTTTATCAATTCATTATATAATACAACAGCTTACAGTTTCGTCATCCAAATACTAAATTTAGATATGCATAAGACTACTTATAAGTTGAAAATTCATTGTTCCTAACATGATCAATTTATATGGTACAAGACAGCTAAATAGTTTTCTGAGTTAACTTTGAAAATACTTGTTTCAAACCCACAAAAAGTGAAGGGTTTGAATACTATGATGATTGCCATTTTGTACGTGTGCATTCTAGTACAAGTACCATAGTATGAGTATTTCCACGGTCATTCCATATAGTGTTGAAGCCAACACAACACCTATCTGAGACATTCATCTCAACAACTTCTCAAACTGTAAAGTATTCTCATTCTTTAACATGTATTGCAACAATGCTCTCAGCTGAGCACGTCCAGTCGATAGCAACATCATCCATGATGAAATCCTATTATGACTAGGATTGAATATTCTCTTAATCAAACTAGCGTAAATGTTTACAAGCAACACTATGTCTTTTATGATCTGTAAACGATTTAACATTTCTTTGGTAATGTCCGCGTCCGTCTGAAATCCAAGTTCGTTGGCTATGATAATTGCGTCAGTATTGTGGCAATAAATATTCATAGGTTCTTCATTACTATATTTTATAATAATGTCTCAAACCTTAAGTCTTCCATTATGTGTGTCAACCCATATTTTTGCCTTCTAGGATAATTATATCTATAGAATCTAGTGGTGGAGACTCAAAATTTGGTCAAGCTTAAGAAAGTTTATGCACCATGACTGAGCCCTTGAGTGATCAGAAAATACAAACCTAGATTAGTATGAGCGATTGAGAGATATTTCTTTTTCCTTTTCGTAAGGTGCTTGGTCTTGCAATAAACTAGAAGTATGTTAATTTAAATTTATATATTCTTGTTATACTAGGAGATATTGTAAGTTTACTTCAAGAGTCTACTCGAGGACAAGTAGAAGTCAAGTGGGTTGGGGGGATATTTGATAGCTCTTAAGTTATACATGTTTTAGCTATCAAATTTCCATGATAATTAATCATTTTTTTTTATTGAATATTGTACTTAATTACTCTAAATTTGTGTTTTAGTAATTATTTGGAGCAAAAAGAGAATTCTCGCAGAAAACACTGAAAATGAGCTAAATTCCCATGATAATTACTTTTTTTTTCTATCTCCTTTTACATCATTTCTTTAACAAATAGTCTTAAGAGGTGGTGAGTTTAAGTAAGGTAATGTATCATCTTCCTCAGCCAAAGCCACAACCTCCTCATCCGACCCCTCTAAAGATATATTCTTAAAGTAATAATATGCTAACTTCTGTGGCTCATGAGCAAAAAACAAATCAACTAAACCATGCCTTGCAGCCATGTCAAATATTGTTTGAACATTATGATCACTATCAGTTAACTTCAAACCCTACAGAAAAACAAAGCCCGTATATTTCTCTTAACCTGGGCAAAAAAAATCTAACATTGGACTAAACACAACCTTATGAGTTGTACATGCTTTAACTTCCATAACTGTGCCTTCATACCTTAATGGAGCAAATACAAATAAATATGTTTATTTTGAATACCACACGTTTTTGGATACCCATTAAAACTGCAACAATTAACAAACACAAATTAAACCTTAAGATGGAATATAAAACAATAAAAGATGAACAGATTATAAACAATTAATATTTTATGGCCAATGAGGTAAATAAAGTTAGGGCAAACATAAGCAAACCTATTTGATTGGCTAAATCGGGCAACACGACAATCAGTTTGATAGATTAAAGACTTTACAAAATTAAGGTTTCTTATAGAAGTGATTTATGTAGATGAGTGAGATCAGATTTATTGAAAGGAAATTAGGGATGAGTAGAAATAGCAGTGGGATTAGATTTATTAAAAGGGTTGTTGGTAGAAAAGATTTTATATAAAGTACTTTCTCAGTTTCAAAATTAGGGATATAAAACTATGTCAAGGTATAATAAAAAAAAAGGGGGGGGGGGGTGTCATATTCACCGGGGTATAACCCCTTTAACTAAAAAAAAGGGGGTGTCAGGGTTGAAAAACAATCCACAACAAGTATTTGTTCCGGCTTGAAAACGATCCACAATAACTAGAGTTGGGTTGGAATGCATGAAATGACATTTATGACTTCACGTGAAACGCACGTGAGGTATTTAACTGGTATTAACTAATCCCATTAGTTAAAAAAACCTCAGAAAATGTAAAAAAAGGCACAGTAGAGGCGTTTATTTTATACTCTTCGCGTATATTAGATACAAATAAAAAGACAATTTTGTATTCTGCTCTTAAATATATTACATCTATTGACCAACCATGATGATTTATATATAGGTGAAAGTTTTTACAAAAGGATTTTTTTTAACATGTGTCTCAGGGGTATAAGTTAAACACATCAAAACATACATAAAAGTACTCAGGGATTCACACAAAAGTACAAAAAAATGTATTTTTGTATGGATTATTAAGTCCTTTTTCGTGAGTCTTATAGTACTTTTGGTGTGCTTAACTTGTGCTCCTAAGACACAAGTTAGAAAAGCCTTTACAAATCCCGGTACCCACGTCTTCAAGTTCAGTTCTTTTTTGTAGTCCATACGTTCTAGTTTCTACGCAGAAACCTTTTTTATTGGGTCCTGCTATGCAGGCACCCCCTACATGGGGTGTTTGCATTTTGTGTTGTTTTCCCAATCATTGGGGAGGTGATGGGGGTGTTTTTCTCGATTTCCGTGCCAAAAGTTGGTGCTGCTTGGGCTGCTGTGGCAGCAAAGTTAGTATTTTTTTTTAGTTTTACAACCTTTTTTAAAAAGTTTTACAACTTTTCTTTTTAGAAGTTTTTTTTACAAGTGTTTTTTACAAAGTTTTATAACTTTTTTTACAAACTTTTTTTTTTTTTTTACAACTATTAGTTTCAGTTTTATAACTTTGAAAAAAAACGTAGTCGGAAAAATTTTGAGGCTCAGATTCGAAGGTTGCAAAGTGAGATTTTATCTCACGTTACCGTCCATTCGGTTTCGGTTATCATCTTCGCCTCAGAAAATTTTAAGGCTAAAAAATCATCATCGCCTCGGAAAATTTTAAGGCTCAAACTCGAAGGTTGCAAAGTGAGATTTGATCTCACTTTACCGTCCATTCGGTCTCGGTTATCATCATCGCCTCGGAAAATTTTAAGTCACAACGCACAAAGTCACAAGTTCACGTGAACGCACAAAGTCACAAGTCCAAAATCGCACAAGTCTCACAAGTCTCAAATCGCACGAGTATCACAAGTCTCAAACCGCACAAAGTCTCACAAGTCTAATCGCACAAGTCACAAGTATTCGTGACACAAGCCTCACAAATTCAACAATATTCATAAGTTACGTTTTCAACATGAATGTGGTAGTAGGATTCAAACCGCAAAAGTTCACAAGAAAGTAACTAAGATTCTCAAAGGGGCCGACTTGTGCTTATAATGCCACAAGAAAGCAACAACACCACAACACCAACAGTAACCAACAAGAAAGCTACAACACAAACTAAAAACTAAAGGGAGAGTCTGCACAAGCACCCCATAATCCACTTCCCAAGCAAGCAGAAAGCAACAACAAGAAAGCAACAACCAACAACACCAACAACACCAACAAGAAAGCAGACAACACAAGTGGTCCACCACAACAAGCAAACACCACAAACAACCATGTCTAGTTCACCATTTGACACACAAGAGGTAAGACTCAGATTATTAGCTCTTTATGAGATATAAACAATCATGTTGGTACGCAAATATGAATGTTGCAAAGTGAGATATAAACTCACTTTACAGTCCATTCATATTTGCCATGCCAAAATCTTAAGTTTTTTTTTTTTTTTTTTTTTTTAATAAAATCATCATTTCCTTTTTTTTAAAACCTATTTATTCATTTAAAGTTGCAAAGTGAGATAAAATTGCTCACTTTACCATCCAGTAATGAAAATGCATAGGCACCCCAACAAGTTTCAACATAAACATCACCACAGCAAATAATCGGGTGACTCATTAGAGTATCACCTACAAAACATCACCACAGCAAATAACAAGTTTTTAGAACCAAAAAAAATATCAGTATAACAAGTTTTTAGATCAAACAAGTTTTTACCTTAACTTTTTTAAATAGAAACATCACCACAGATGATAAACCAATCCAAACAAGTTTTTAGATCTTGAAAGTTTTTAGATCAAACAAGTTTTACCTCAACTTTTTAAACAGAAAATCATATATTTTTCAAGATCTAAAAATTTTCAGATCTAAAAAACTAAGCAACGAAAACCATAACATCACCACAGATGATAAATTAACCCAAACAAGTTTTTAGATCTTGAAAAATTTTAGATCAAACAAGTTTTTACCTCAATTTTTTAAACAGAAATCATCTCTTTTTCAAGATTTAAAAACTTGTCAGATCTAAAAAACTAAGCGACGAAAACCACAACATCACCACAGATAAACATCACCACCACAAGATTATTACCAACGATCTAAAAAGTTTTTAGATCTAGATCTAAAAACTTTTTCAGATCTATCAACTCATAGAGAGAGAGAGAGAGAGAGAGAGAGAGAGAAACGAGAGGATGAGAGAGAAGATTATTACGTGTGTGAGAATAGTGAGAGAGAAAGCGGATATCAACTCGCACTAAGAAAACGCGTACACCTCAACACCACAACTAACTAACAGCGTAACACTCACCTCAACCACACACGTATTAACTCTTTTATAAAATAAAAGTTAAGTCTTTTATAAATAAAAGTATATAATTTGTAATAAAAGTATTAGTTTTAAAATAAAAGTATTATAATTTGTATTAAGTTGTATTTTTATAAAAGTTTGTAAAAAAATGTAACAATAAATAAAGTAGTTAAAATGTACAAAGTTGTATTTTTATAAAAGTTGTTAAAAATGTATACAAATGTTGTTAAAAATGATTTTATAAAAGTTGTAGTTTTATAAAAGGTTCAAAGTTTTTAAAAGTTGTAAAATAAATAAAGTTGTTAAAAAAGCATAAAAAGTTATAAATTATATGTTAAAATGAAAGTTATAAAAGTTGTATTTATTATTTTTAGGTGTTCCGTGATGAAGTTGTTTTAACCGATTGGGTGCAATCTCTTGCTCAATCGAGCGGTTTTCTTATTGTTAAAGGAAGAACTAAAACATATAGGGCTATAAGTACTCAATCAAATTTAAGTGTTCTAGACATGGGACGCCCTGACGTGAAGGTTTAGAAGATGAACTTCAACGCAGACCGGTACCGCTAAAATTAATTACCCATTCAGATTACTGGCGAAATTTATAAAAGGTCAAACTGGTACCACTAAAACTAGTGGTTGGATCATGAGGGTCAAATTTCTGAGGCTTAATCATGATTTTGTAGACTCGTTCCATGGTTTTTCACAGGCCATGCGATTAAAAGAAAGTGAGTTAGTTTTGGTGGAGCAGTTGACAAAACATCAAGTAGCACCACGAATTATACTTTCTTCACTAAAAGAGATCGATCCAAATAACGTGTCTAGCATTAAAACGGTATATAATGCACAAAACAAGATACGCGCCTTGATCGTGGTGATTTGACTCGATACAACTCCTTTTAGTACATTTGAGGCATAAAGGTTACACATATTACCCTAGGGTAAATGACCACACTAATGAGTTTGGAGGAAATATTTTTGTTCACCCGACGTCATATGCCCTGTGGACAACATTCCCGAAATCATGCTGATGGACTCCACATACAACACCACGTTGTTTAAACTGCCATTCTTTACAATTGTTGGAGTTACTTCAACAAATAGAACATTCTCAATGGCGTTTAGCTTTTGAGCTGTGAAAAGAGCCAAATTTCAAATGGGTGTTGGAATGCGTTAAGTTGGTGATAGAAGAACAATATTACCCGCGGGTTATCGCCACCGAAACCGATTTAGTGTTGCTTGGGGCATGCAGAGCAGAATTCCCAAACGCTAACAGATTACTCTGTCGATGGCATATCAATCAAAATGTGCTCAAGCATTGCAGACACAAATTCGCTACGGAAGAGGAGTATGAGTCCGTTAGATGGACATGGGATTTGATGGTTAAAGCTCCGACCGAAGATGTGTTCACGCACTATTATCATCACCTACAGGATTTATTGGTCCAAAAACAGGGTACTTACCCATTAATACATTTTTTATTATTATTTAATAAATAACTACTCGAATTGTTTTCTCACTTTATTAATTCATTGTTTTCTCAGATGTTTTAGGGTATTTTAATAACTGGCTGCAACATTACGACCGCATGTTTGTGTCGTACATTACCGATCAATATCGCACTTGACCGAGACAACAACATGTAGAGTTGAAGGTCAACACGCGTTGTTGAAGTTATACTGGGCTCCACACGTCCGGCTTAGACACGTTGTTGTGTTCGGTCGACAAAATTATAGTGCACAAGAAACCGCTGATCTGAGACTCTTTGAATACAAGCAAAATCAAGCGCATTTGTGTAAGGGCACACTATTTAACGAATTGCGGTATAATGTTTCAAGAGATGCTTTACTACTCATACTCGTAGAAAGTAAACGGGATGTGGACCCACATGATTATGGTCATCAGTTGCGGTTAGTTTATGGTTTACCATGCTATCACGAACTGTATTACCTTCAAATTCATGGTATGTATTTTTAATTTATGCCTATCAAGTTATTCTCCCCGTCAATACCGATAATTTTAACTAGTCACTTTTTTCGAATACAGGATCGCCTATTCCGCTTAATGTTGTTGATAATTTTTGGAGAACACTAAGTGTTCCATGGCCCAGAGTCAGACATACTCATACGGCAGAAGAGCCTCAAGAGCCTGAAGAGCCTCAAGGGCCTGAAGAGCCTGAATATTTTCTTGTCAAAAATTCCAAAATGTTTTTACCTAAGCATCGTGGTTTGTCGAGAAAAATATGTTAAACATGCTCGAGGTATATCGCTCCGAATCGTGTCAACCCAACAACTCGTTGTTAAAGAAAGTACTGTGGACGTCCGAAGCGCAAAGGACAAAAAATCCAAGGCTAAACAAAATATCCCAGATTTGAACAAAGAACCCCCCACATGGCACCGCAGAAGATAGACAAAACCTAAAAAAGTCCGAGACTTAAATGAAGAAACTGCGAGACATAGTTCATACGTGGGAGAGCCTTCTAACATCCCAGACTTGAACGAAGAACCTAGCGAGGGCGATTTAAGACACGACTTGTACATTCCAAATGACAGTAGCGAATATTTTATGGCTCGAACTCCACCTCTTTTCCGATGGTGGATCCTAGGGATTGTTAACGTGGAAGGTGATGGAAATTATGGCTATCGAGCTCTTGTCGTAGGTCTTGGTCATCCCGAACAAATATGGCCCAGACTTTGAACTATTGTTAGGGAAGAGGAAGACAATAACCGGGAAGTTTACATGCAAATGTGGGGGACTTGGTTTACAACTATGGTCAACTCGCTGAATTGGTTTGAATCAGGTCCAGCACCCTACGGTTACTGGATGATTATGCCAGAAACAGGCGTGGCTATTGCTACAGCTCTTAACCATCTAATTGTATGCATAATGCATATCCAATTCACAATCTATTACGTGTCTTCCGCTGAGAGATGGTCCAGATACAACACAACTATTGTCCCCCGTTGTGATTCTTCGTGTGGGGGAAGACCATGCTGCTCACTACGTTCACGCGGTTCTGGATGAAAACTCACCACTCCCGTATACTCACCCACAAATGGAGATGGTTCGAAATAACTTGGCGCGGGATGGGCACATCATTTCTTTGAGCGACAGAGCATGTTTAGAAGGACGAGAAACGATTCGATTTATATTGTAAATGACAAAACATGTATGAGCGATTCTTGATTTATATTGTAAACGACAAAACATGTATACACGATTCTTGATTTATATTGTAAACGACAAAACATGTATAGACGATTACGGATTCGATTTATAGTAAACTATTCTTGATTTATAGTAAGCGACTCGTCATCTTTTATTCTGATTTACGCTCTGCTCGGTTCTTCCTCATCTTTTGTTACGAGAATCGGATGACATTCGGTGGAGGACATTCATTGTGTCAACAACACACCCGCTCGTGTTGAGAGTCCAGATTATGTGCCTTCTTCTCCATCTTATGTGCCTCCCTCTCCGGCTATATCTCCATGCAGATGAGGAGAATTTTATACACCGTCCTCCGGTTCTTCCTCATCTTTTATTACAACCATCTCGCGTTGGCGAGTACGGCGAGATTGCCGGATTGAGAGACGCATTTGAGTTAGAGTTTCGTGTGGGACGGATGGCAAGATCATTGGGCGACTACGCCTCGGTGATTGATCTTAGTTTCTAGTTATATTGTGATTTTGTGAACCATGTATCAACTATTAATCTATAACAAGATTGGTTATTTATGTATTCGAAGCTTCTAATTTTGTGAACCACGATATTACTGATTTATGTTGTAAATAATTATACAAATTCTTTTGGCCAGATGCGACAAGAAAATCCTTTCTTGTGTCGTTGTCGACGGAGACTTATAATTAAAAGAACATCCCAAAAGCCCAAAAGTTGTGGTCAGAAGTATTATGCATGTCCCTTATCAAAGGTAAATAATTAAACGTTTGCTTATTTACGTAAATATATCAATAACTTGTTTGTTAAGAATACATTTCTTATAATTGTTTCATCATGTAACAGCCAGGGACTGAAGACTATGGGTGTCGATACTTTATGTGGAATGATGTATTTCAACAAAAGTACTTTGGTCAAGCCTCTTCTTCAACGCAATGCTCAAACTGCAAAACTAAAGATAACACAATCAACATGCTATTGGCTCAAAACAATTTGTTGAAGGCAAGAATAAAGACGTTGGAGGCATCACTGGAATTGGCAAGAAATCCAGTTGATCAAGCATGTCAGTCGAGTGGAATACTCTATGAGCTTATAGATGACATTAATAATCTTCATGTGGAGTAGATTTCGTTGTAATAAAGTAACATTTGTTGTTGTACTTGTTTAATGTTTTAATGTCTAATGTTTTATTGTTATTGTTTAATTAAATGGAAACAAATACACAATTAAAAAAACATAACGTAAAAAACTACACAAATAAATATACTCTACATATAAAAACACTACACAAATAAATACACTATACATATTAACACACTACATAATTTAAACAAATAAATACTCTACAAAAATTTATTCTACACCAATCATTGGGTCGTGGGCCCCACCCTATGAGGTGCATGGGAAGTGAAATATGGGGTGCTTGTGTAGATTGTCCCTTTTTATTTAGGAATTGATATTCTGTTTTTGATCGATTCACGTTTATGCATTCTGATGCATCAGAATGTAAATGATGCATGAATCGTCAAAATGCGCGCAAAGATCACCTCCTTTTTTATTTACACATAGGGCATGGAAATTATTTCACTTTCAGAAGTTGACAGTAAACACAAACTTTATACAGAAAACATACTAGACAAAACTGATTTGTTTGCTATTTGTTCAATTCTCTTTATAAGACATTGAATTATAAATTTGTTTGTATTATACAAGCGTGTGAATGAATAGTCAGGAAGTCAACGAGTGTACAGAACAAAAATATAGCCGCAAGAGCACGAGTGGCCGACAACTGTTGACATATACTAATAGCTAGAATAATAGATACCTAGTGATCAGTATAGTACAGTATCGTAGTTAATAAAATCTACGGTATGTGTTTGTTTGTTTGTTGGACGGTCATGATTCATATACAAACAAAATATACACACATGTGGCACATGATTAAACCTAGAATGTTTACTTGCAGATAACAAACCCACACAAAATCTTCTTGATAGTGACCTTTCTACTTTTGTCCTTTAACATTTTTACTCCTTTAGATTATTGTAACTTTTAACTTACACCCCTTAGTACTTCACTTTTTACAATGTGAAGCTAGTCAGTTTAAAATGTGTTTAGCTGTGGAAGAATAAATACTAGTAATGTTTACCGTACTTTTGGATCTCTCAGAAACGTATATGTGATACCTTTCTTATGATTAACCTATTAGATGTTAGATTAGTTGGCTCAAGCTTGTTTGTAGGCTTCGAGTCCATTAGAATTTAGGGTTTCAAAATCTCGCTGTAACTATAATTATTGGATGAATAATACAAGGTATGGACGCGGGTTTACATCATTTAACATAACCAGCAGGTACTCGTGTGATGCATTAGTGGGTACTGTGTAATAAGTTTTCTGAAAATAAACATGGTTTGCGGTGTTATAGTTTCCGTTACAATAACTTTACAAATGAAAAGAACTCAAGGTTTGAGTAGATTTAAGAAGTATCAAACTAGTTTATTTAAAAACCGCAAAGTACCCACTCGATGTTGGCGGCAATATAGCGTGAAACAACTATTTAATGAACTTTTTTGACAAGTAATTCTTTTTCGATCGTACGTACGTTTTCGTGATAATAAACTATTTTGCGAGCAATGTTTTCTGATAAACAGTTTGAATTAAAATGAAGCGCAATAGCACTGAAAAAATATTTACTTTCTAAATATCTTTTTTTTCTCTTTTTGTTTTTTTGTTTTTTTTTGTTTTTTGTTTTTTGTTTTTTTTCTTTCATAAAACAGTAATTCGGAATTTAACCACGTAAAGATTATAGTCTTTCACTTGTCAATTCAATGAATCCATACCTTCTGAAAATAGTTTTATGAAAAGCTTAATAATAAAAACCATGTTTTATTACCAAAGTGTTTGTTTTAAATAAGAACTCATTTTGTGTGAGAAACTCTCTAGTTAAATAGTTGTAAATTTAAGTTTTTATGATATGTAAGATAAATTTGTGATGTATATATATTGGGGGTTGATATGCACACCATCTTTTTTGATGCATACATCACACTGTACAACACTGTAATGAATAGGGCTGAGCATGGGGCCGAAATCGACCCGTCCCGACCCGATCTCGACCCATCACGAAATTGACAAGGCTGAAAATCCTAACCGAATCCCGACCCGATTCTAGTTCGGGTAATCCCGAATCTCGAGTCCCGAAATGAAACCGGTTTGTATGGTTTTCTTTGTGTTATCCTGGGTAATCCCGACTCCGACTCCGACCCGACCAAGGTCCCGATAAGGCTGAAAACCCAAACCGAGTCCCGACCCGAGTTAAGGTCGGTTTGTGTCGGTCGGTGTCGGTGAGAGTCAGGCATCGGTCGGTCGTCGGTCGGGATTGCTCAGCCTTAGTAATGAACACTATACAACACTGTAAATTCATAAATGTGATGTATGCATCAAAAAAGATGATGTACGTATTAACACCCATATATATTGTGAGATGGATAGTTGCCAAAAAAAAGATAGTTGCCGTAAGAAAAAAAAAAAAAAAAAAAACATGTTTTACTCAAGTTTTTTACAAACAGCTACAAAGCCACATTTAGAGTTTGTTACTAAAACTATAGAATAGCTGATGTATACTTTTCAAGTTTTTACAGAAAACCTAATAGAAACATGTTTCTTTCAAGTATTTCTAGTTGTGGTTTTCTAACACAAACATTTGTTCGATCATGGCTTGTTTTTATTGACTCTAAGAGGTCGCTTTAACGCCTAACCCTTTTTTATTTTTTTTCTTAAATTGACGCGACTTTTGACACTTGAAACCTCGATAATCCGTGGAATTCTGTACATGCCATAGTTGTCAACATCGATGCACAACTCATTAAAAAGATTAATGTACTATTGGAGTATTGTAGCATACTAACATTTACAATTTTACATCCCTACATGCTATGGAATATGTGGGTTGGGCCGATTGGGCCACGAATCAAAACATGCATTCATTGTCCAAAGAGCTTGAATCTTTATATGAAGTATAAGCATACCAATTATGGTTACAAATTTGATCAAAATAAATAAATAAATAAATAAAATTACGGTTACAAATTAATGTAATACCCCTAATATTATTTCATCTCCATAACCATGCTTACATATTTGCTTTAGCTGCATTGTCCCATGCATGGAGTCTACAAATCTGCAATGTGACATGAATTTTGAAGTTTGAGAATATAAAGTCCTACATTTAAACATGAACCATTATCTAATTAAACTGTTACGTTGATAATATCAAATAGTTACATATTTTGAGTATTAATGTCTCGTGTTTATTGCTCATAGTTGTTGATACAAAAGTTGGGCGTTCCTTGTTTGGAGCTCCGGCTCTCGTACCAATTGAGAATCGTTGCTTGAGACCTGCGCACTAAGAGAGAAAACACCGTTAGGCTTACCGTGGGATTGTCTCCACGATTATCCTCCGCGTGAGAGTAAGTAATCGGTTTAGGGTTAAAGGAGAGTTAGGGTTTGTGATCGTACCTTTAACGAGGATGTGATTCCTTTATATACACACGGAGTCCTTGTTGGTTCCGTGTTCTCAACCTCGGCGTATCCGCCTAAGTCGGTTGGGAATGATTATCTCCTTGATTAAGAGATATCCGATATCTATTCCAGAATAGATTCGTATTTGGGCCTTCGTGGGCCTAAACGCTTATCGGTAGCCCGGTAGCGTCTTGGGCTTATCAAGATTGGTTTTGGCGGGTCCATGACCCGGATATAGACTATACGTCATCATGTCCCCAGCCTAGTATGCGCGGTGAATAACTACGGATGCTAGACTAATAACCGTAGTCGATGAAAAAATGCAAGCGTAGCGAAGCCATAAAAATATACCCACCGACATTGTATCTAGACATGGGATTAAAAATGGGCGCCTCGTAAAGTCGGGGAAAGTAATCGCAAGAGCGTCCCATCAAGCTATCTCGACCACACAGTTAGTGCAAGTGGGGTCCACGTGTCACCCATCGCGTGGATGAGAAAAAGTATATAACACATCGCTTCATTTTCACTATGTTTCTCAAGAAAACTAAACTCAATCCGCCATTGTTCAAGAAAGCTTGCGGTTGCAATCCGAAACCAACCTATTTCAAAGGTAGCGCGCGTGCTTTCTCAAAAACAACAACACCATGGTCAAACAATTGTCTCGACTTCACTTCCCACCTCACCGAGGGCGATCTCTTAGAATTCACCTCGGATTACTTTATACCCTTGACGCATCCGGTCATTCCGGTGCGCGGGCATCTATAGCGGACTTCCCGAAGGAAAAGTGGGGTATATACACGTTTTGGTCGCGAATCAACGTGTGCCCTATCCCGCTTCGTGCGATGTATTAAACTATTATAATCGCGCATATCCCAACAGACCGCATCGGTGCGGCTAAAATTACCAATTTTGAGGTGAATTGCCATTTCTCGGCGGTTAACCCAACCATCCACCTATTCGCGCCTTCTATCACACGACATGGGCGCATGGGTGGGTATCCTTTGCTAAGCCTACTGGTAGACTTGAAGGTTACATCGATAAACTAGACTCGCTTAGGAATTGGAGGAGTTCTTTTCCGGGTAGATGACACATGCTTTCCGTGGCATTATAATTTTTATACCCGGTGCGTTAGAGAGGATGAGTTCCCTTGCTCGGATCTTATGTCGCTATGGATGCGGGCGATAAATGCTAACCGCATCCCCATTAGTTCCTACCGGAGGAATTTTTGGTGCATATGGGCATCACCGTAATTATTTTGGTATGCCGGATGAGATGCCAATTTTCTTAGGCGCCAATGGCGGTGTGGTACTCATTCTTCCGCATCCCTTTTTGTAATTAATGTAAGAGCCTTCTGCCTTTTTCCGCGCATTATATAACTTGTGTTATTTGTTGTCTTTCATTGCGCAGAGATGGATCTATTTACCATGGTGCATCTAGCAAAGCCCGTTGAGGTAAAGACAGGGGTACGGCCCTTGAAAGAGGGTGAAGAGCCGATACTGGACGCCACCGCAGGGCATACCCTGGAGTTGAACGTGGGAGAAGCAGGGACAAGTTCCTCCGTTGCTGTGGAAGCGACGCCGCTACAAAGCGTGCCAAGCCCTCGGGTGCCTTCCCCAATAGCGCAGCCACCACCCATAGCAGTAGCACAACCTATGGATGAGGAGGTGGAGGAGCAAGAGTCTGGGTTAAAGCGTAAAAGAACGCTCGGAGATGATGGCGCGAGCTCCGCGAGGAAGAAACGCCCGGTGGTCTTCAATGTGGAGTCATCTGCAAGTGAGGCTGCGTCCTCGCACCCATCAGCGAATGTATCTGGCCCACAGTAAGTAATCTCGACAATACTTGCTTCCTTTTCTGTTTGCTTGTCAACTGCGCATATGGAAAACTGACAATTCGAGGTCTTTGTCTGCAGGTTTGAACAGGGTGCGGAGTCGCCCCCCATAATAGTCCTGTACATTCCTCTCACTCTGCGTGGTCCGAACCGCGTAGCCACAAGGATGAGGATGTATCTGCTGGGGATGCATCAGTGGGGTACCTGGTTGAAGAGCTGGTGCAAGTAGTCTGCAAGATCAAGCTTTCTTTGGTAGAGAAGCTAAAGGCCAAAATCTCCGTGAAGATAGCCAAGCCGCTCAAAAGGATCAGGCAATTGCGTTGCTGGAGGCGCAATTAGCTACTGCCCGGACTGAGGTAGAAGCAGCAAATGCATATGTGGAGAAGCTTGCAGGAGAGAAAATGTCGCCGCTATCCCAAATAAACCAGGAGCGTGATGAGGCAGTGCAGTATAAGACGTCTTGTAAGTGGGCTCTCAAGTATCTTGAGCAGGGTAAGAAGGAGTTGGTCGCGAAGTTAGAAGATTTTGGCGCTCATGGGTAGTGCATTGGAAGTGCAAGAGGCCAAATTGCATCAAACTCGATTGAGTACGACGAGGAGTTGTATCCCACCATGTCTACTATAGCCGAGCGCAGTGGCTCATAGGCCATGGTCTCGTCTAGTCGCACTCGCACTACCTGGAGTCGCAAGAAGTGGTTAATGCCTTTGGGAGGTAGTTCAGTCTTGCGCCCGAGCGCAAAGCGTGTCGTGGAGAAGCTGCATGAGGCGGAGCTTCTAAATGTGCCCGTTGACAAGGTACCGAATTATGATGCTAAGTCTTATGACCACCTGGTCGCTGCTATGAAAAGGATGAAGGATTTAGAGCTCCCCATGATTGCTGAACTGGAGCGCGATCAGGATTATCCTATAGATGTTATCATGGCGGGGTTGACTCTAGCGCGTCATCGTGCCGAGGGTGCAGAAGCACAACCGGACTACTTTTTGAAGCCCCATGACTCACAGCTTCAAGTACCTGTCTTCGCTCGTCCCAGGGATATTCTGAATCCTTTTGCCTTAGAGAAAGAAGTGCCTTTGAAGGAAGTCTTTGAGCGCATGCGACGGCACTTGCTAAAAGGAAGGTATTAAAGGTAAAGCGATTTTGTGTGGGGTTGGTGCAGCTCATCAGCCAAGGTCTGATGGGGTGCCAGTGAGTGTTGCTACCGTGTCTCGGCAGGATTCAGACTTGTTGAAGAAGCTTAGCGAGGCCAAAGATACCTCAAACCGCGTGGGTAGCTCATCTATTGAGCGTTGTAATAGTTGGTAGGTTTATATGTTGTAAAGTAACAATCCTTTTGTAATAACTCGTAGTTATTTAATAAAATCATCTCTTGTTGAGTTCGTGGGGATATTGTTGCCATTTGTAACATACGTACTTGTCTGTTTGTCTTTGCCTAAAAGGCATTTGTGTTGTCTACAAGTCAGATGTGTACACAAGCGCGAATAATATAAGAAATTCATAGTCGTGTATGAAGATCATAAAATAAATACTAAGTATTTTCTACCATAGTCATGTATGTTATGATATGCAGCGTACTGTAAATATCACATTAAGAAATCAAGTGTCTTGGTTTCTAAGTTGTTAAACGTGCACCATATGCGATGTTGCGTGCCCGTCGTGGGATGCGCACAAAACTTATTCCAACGTCTCGAGAACAAGGTGTTTAACAAGGATACGTGATCCGGTGTTGATGGGTTTGCAACCCTCTTACTCAACAAGTTGTTTAGTAGGTTAACTTATCCTTTTACCATCGTGGGTTTATTATAGTGCATGCACGCCATGTAGGCAATAGATAAAAAAAAATTGTTAAGACGTACAGTATATGGAAATAACAAATTGAAATGTGTCACGGAGTTAGCTAGAAACCGCGACGTTTTATTAATACTTGCAAGTGTTCGTGAAAAACAAATAAGACATTATACTAAGGAAATAAAAAGTAAATACATAGATGTTTATTGGGTATTTTAGTAAAGTGCATGAGCGCTTGTACGCTGGGCCGTAGCCACTCCTATAGGTAGCACCTCTCGAGGTTGTAGATGTTCCATGTCTTGTGGTTCTCGACCATCCAAGCCTCAGAACTTGTACGCACTGCTCCTAGTGCTTCAAGAACCTCGTAGGGTCCTTCCCATTTGGTCCAAGCTTGCTCGTGTCTTCGCATGGCTCGCATCATTGGCGCGATAAACGAAATCACCTGGTCCGAATGAAACATTGCGCACTTTAGCGTCATAGTATCCTTTCATCCTTGACTTTGATTTTGCCTCCCAGATGGTCGCGTGCTCGCGCCTTTCTTTAGCAGTCTAAGTCGACCCGCTCTCGTCATCATTGGTTGCCACATTGATTTCAAAGAAGCGGATGGTTGGCATGCCGATCTCGGCCGGTATGACGGCTTCATCCCGTAGACTAGAGAGAAGGGAGTGTCTCCGTCTTGGTTTTGATTGAGGTGTGATCGCCCATAAGACATGTGATAGCTCTTCCACCCACCTTCCTTTGTGCTTGTCTAGGCGTGCCTTAATTCCTTCACCTAAGCTTCGATTTGCACGCTCCACTAAGCCGCTGGTTTGTGGGTGTTTAACCGACGCGGCGTCTTGTGTGATGTTCAACTTCGCACCGCCTTTGAAAGGGTTGTCGCAGAATTGTTTCCGTTGTCCGAGATGATTTCCCAGCATCAAGCGGCATACAATACTTTCCCGCACAAAGCGCTTTACATGGTTGCCCGTGATTGTCACTACTGCCTTTGCTTCGATCCACTTGGTGAAGTAGTCTATAGCGACTATGAGGAATTTTAACCCTCCTGCTGCGACTGGAAAAGGTCCTGCAATGTCGATACCCCACTTGTAGAATGGCCATGGTGATGTAATTGGCGTTAGCTCGTGCTGTGGTTGGCGCGGGACGGGTCTATGAACTTGGCAATCGTTGCACTTCCTTATTAAGTCCCGCGCATCGCGGTGCATGGTTGGCCAGTAGTATCCTGATCTCATGGCGCGTGCCATAATGGACCGTGGTCACGAGTGCATGCTGCATGAACCCTCATGGATTTCTCGCGACGTAATTTGCTTGTAGGGGTCCAACACGGTGAGCCACGGTTGGAGGAAGGAGCGTCGACAAGATGTTGTCTCAAGTTCGAATCTACGTGTTGTGCGCCGTATCCTGCGAGCTTCCTTCGCTCTTGGGTAACGCCTTTGCTTAGGAATTCCGTTATCGATGTCATCCATGTAGGACCTTCCTCCTCTATTATCGTGGAGACTTCCATCTCCGATATTGATTTGCTTTTAGTGTTTCCACTAGCACTTGCTTTGATAGGTGTGCAAAGCTTGTCGAGGCGATCTTGCTTAGTGCATCCGCTTACGATTTTCCCTCTAGGAACTTGCTTGATGGTGAATCACAAAGCCTTTGATCGGTGCCTTGGTCTTCTCGAGATACTCAATCATATTTTCTTCTTTAGCCACGTATTCGCCCAACACGTGGTTGGCCACTAGTCGGGAGTCCACATTTGCTTCTAGGTTACGTACACCCATCCGAGCCGCAATGCATAGTCCAATGATTAGAGCTTCATATTCGCCTCATTGTTTGTCGTCAGAATTCAAACGCAGTGCGTAAGTGAATTCCATTCCTCCGGGTTTGTGAGAATGAGGCTGCTCCCGAACCATCAACGCATGAGGATCCATCGTAAACAAGATCCATGGATCATGCAGCCCGCCCTACTTGGTGTGGGTACCTCCTCGTGTCCGGCTTTTCGATGATGAAGTCTCGCGAATCGCCCTTTGATTGCGGTGCGTGGTCTCAGAAGAGATGTTGTGCTCACCTAGCAATACACTCCACTTCGCAGGTCGGCCCGATCGTCGGTTTGGAGATGATCCGCTTGATCGGTTGGTCTCGTGATTATCGCTATTGGATGCGCTTGAAGTACTGCGTAGCCGTTTAGCGTAGCCGAACTAATTTTTCCATGGCGCTATAGTTCATCTCCGCCTTCTTGAGCGCCTTGCTTACAAAGTAGATGGGGTTTGTCTCGAATCCCTATCTGTTAGTAGCATTCTGCCGATCGCTCCATCGCCATGACGATACATAATTAACTCTTCCCGGTCGGGTGCGACAAGTGTGGGGGCGTTGCGGTGTTGTTTAAGTTGTGTGAAGGCTTCTTCGCCTCCGTAGTCCACCGAAAATCTCCCTTTTGATACACTTCTTGAGTGTTTTGAAGAGAGGTAGAGACTTGTCTCACGACTTAGACAGAACTCGTTAAGACCGACTAGCTATCCATTGAGAGATTGGACCTCCTTCAACGCGCGGTGAAGGAAGTTCGATGACGCCTTTGTCTTTTCTCGAACATGGTTTTATACCGTCAGCTCTATTAGGTATCCGAGGAACATGCCTTCATGGCGCAAGGTACATTTTTGGGATTTAGCTTCATATTGATCTCGTAGAGTTTTGAACGTTTCTCAATATCGCGCACTAACTCATCTTCAAGATGGCTCTTTATGACCAAGGTCATCAACATAGACCTCGTGTTGCGCCCACCTGTTTTTCGAAAGCATTATCTACTAACCGCCGGTAGGTGGCGCCATTCTTCAAGCCAAAGGGCATTTTGTGTAACAAGAGACGCCTTGGCTTGTGTGAAAGGCCGTTTTTCCTCATCCTCCTTAGCCATCTGGATTTGATGATATCCTTTATACGCATCGAGGAAACACTTCAATGGATATCCGCACGAGACTCTATTTTCCGCCTATCTCGTAATGGGTAGCGCTTGTGGACATGCTTTGTTAAGATCGGTGAAGTCCACGCACATTCGCCACCACCGTCGCTCTTTTGACCATTATCGGGTTAGAAAGCCACCATGGTAGTAGACTTCACGATAATTCCCGCATCCACCGGTTGTGTACCGCCAGAATCGCTTGCGCCTGGGCTTGGCCGCTTCTTCAGCGTATTGGTGAGTACCGTCGGATTCTCGCTTTATGCTCGTGATTGAGCGTGGTACCCCGATCATGTGTTTTGGCTCCCATGCAAAATGTCCAAGTTCTTTTGCAAGAGCGCGCACACAACCGCTTTGCCGTTGTCCGACGGTGACCTCCGATGGATATTTCTGCCCGGTATTCGGGTGAATCGCAACCTTCGATTTGGAACTTTGGTTGCGCATCGCTCGGGATCGGTGCCGTTTCGCATGTAATCGTGTTACATTCTCTATGCGGTATAGTGGCATTGTAAAGAGTAACAATGCCCCTTCCACCGGGAATTTAAGCATCCGTGACGCCGTTGATGGCATCGCGTGCATAGCCGATATCCTGTGTCTCCGATAATGCCATTGTATGGCGAGGAGATTTGATCACCATAAATTCCATCCAAGCCGTCATGAGTGTTTTTCGCTTCCGATGTCGACCGGTAATCGATTTGCCCATAGGCCATATCTTTTCACCAGAAACCACCAACGCCGCTCGACCGGGCTTAATCGATCGCGTATTTCGTGCCGCAGCTTGCTTGAAGCGAGGCTCATACATGATGTCCGCCGATGCTCCACCATCAACATACATGCGATGGATGTCGTGACCACCAGCACTAATCTCAATGGTGAGTGGCTCGACCATTGTGTTGTCCGCAGCTAAAGCGGGAAAGAGATTTCGCTTCCTCGAGAAAACTCCCGGTCGACCTTCCGCCTAGTGACCCGCCGCCATGATTGTATCATGTAGATGGTGTCGGCCTTTTCCTTGGGTGTCTCCTTCTTATTTCCACTCTTCCGCCTATCCTTTCCTCCTTGATATTTTTGACCAAATGGTCCAATCGCCTTCTTTAACCATTTTGTCAATGAGTCATGGCGCAGCTTGGACACATTCGTTAGTGGTGTGGCCCTTCCGGCGTGGTAGTCACAAGATCCACTCCCCACTCGCCGATCCTCCGAGTGCGATTTGTGGCGGTCTTGGAAAGTTTGCACCCTCTGTTGCGAGTATTTCCTTCGGCGTTTTTGTCAGTGGGGTGTACTTGTCGTTGTCGCGCCCACTCCCTTGGTTGCGATAGTTCCTGTTACGGTTACTATTCCGGTCCGTGGATTGTCTCCCAGGTTGTTCCTGTGACCGGTAGTTTGAATAGCTTTTCTTGCTATCCGCCGCAGCAGCTTCTCCTTGGACGAAGGACCGTGTGCGTTTCATGACTTCATCAAAGGATTGGGGAATCTTGTCATTCAATCTTTTGATAAGTTCTGGGTTGCTGATCCCATTCATAAACCCTGAAATTTTGAGTACTTCGGGACATGCTTTAACTTGCATACATTCGTCCTTGAAGCGCTCCATAAAAGCGCTCGTGGATTCCCTTGCTACTGTTTGACCTAGCGAGTTCAATGGGGTTTTTCGCACACTTTTTCCGTTGAGTAAAATTTAGGCGAACGCCTTTCTCAATTCTTCAAAACCATTGATGCTTCTGCGTGGAAGCTTGTTGAACCGGCCAGCGCTTCCCACTAGTGTGGAATTAAACATGTGGCACAACACCGCCAGGCCGCCTCAATAGTTGCGGTGATTCGAAAATTTTTAGGTGATCGTCAGGGTCACCTGTTCCGTCATAGGTTTTGACATTAGCAGGCATGCGCCTCTTCTTGTTTTCTGAGAAATCACTGATGCGTTTAGTGAACGCATCCACCTTCTGACGATGCCACGGGAGAGACATGTCTTCCTCCTCTTGGTCACGGTATTTCCTTCTGGACTTCCAGTGTCCAGTCTCGCTATCCTCGTTGTCCGAGGAATTATCAGAGGATGAATCTTCCCTCCTTCGGCGCTTGCACCGACTGTCCTCAGAATTTGTGCTTGAAGGACTTTTACTTGGGGAGTATCGTCGCCCAAGTCTGTCCTGGACTTTGCGACTACCAAGTCTGGCGTGGACATTGGTGCGCCTTTCATCCTCCTCACTTTCTTCCACATGCTGTGAGTCAGATGTATCATCTTCCTCAACTCTCCTTCCGATTATGTTGAACACTGGGGGTCTGCGACTATCCCTCCCGCGCTTCTCCTTCTGACGATGCGGTGGAGATGTCTCAAACCCCGGGCCAAAGTCGAGTCGAGCATGCAGGCTCCGACCCGACCTTTTCTTTGCTTCCTCTTGCATGAGATTAGTTAAGGCTTCGTAGTTTTGAGAGACAAAACTACTTGGCTCTAATTCGACGACCCCTCTAGAATGTGGGTATTTGTTTCCATCAATATGCCCTTGTTCTTATCGAATGCGTCGGTGCTTTTGTGAAGTTAGCTTCTAGCACCGATTGAAGTGGAGTAAAAGGAGTGCGCAGTGGATCTCTAGCACTGGTGGTGGTGGTGGTTGCCTGGGTTGTCCCCGAGCGGTTCCACCAGAGGGAAGACCGATTCTGGCACGATCCTCGATTTTTAGCAACCGGTTGTCCTGCAAGTGCTTAGGAGTTGATCCACCATCGCCTTTTTCCCGTGAGGTCTGTTTGCGATCGCTGACTTCCATGCTTCGTCATTCTAGTTCTTGGTTCTTAGTGAATGGTCCCACGGATGGCGCCACTTGTTGATACAAAAGTTGGGCGTTCCTTGTTTGGAGCTCCGGCTCTCGTACCAATTGAGAATCGTTGCTTGAGACCTGCGCACTAAGAGACAGAAAACACCGTTAGGCTTACCGTGGGATTGTCTCCCACGATTATCCTCCGGCGTGAGAGTAAGTAATCGGTTTAGGGTTAAAGGAGAGTTAGGGTTTTGTGATCGTACCTTTAACGAGGGATGTGATTCCCTTTATATACACACGGAGTCCTTGTTGGTTCCGTGTTCCTCAACCTTCGGCGTATCCCGCCTAAGTCGGTTGGGGAATGATTATCTCCTTGATTAAGAGATATCCGATATCTATTCCGTAAATAGATTCGTATTTGGGCCTTCGTGGGCCTAAACGCTTATCAGCGTAGCCCGGTAGCGTCTTGGGCTTATCGATGATGGGTTTTGGCGGGTCCGTGACCCGGATATAGACTATACGTCATCAATAGTTGTTACTAGAATGATTTAATGATACTTGATAATGATTTGCTTAACTTTTGTATTTTAATGTTAATCTGGAGTAATGGAACGAGATGACACAGAAAAGGACAAGAAACGAGCTAAAAGAAGTATTTATGTCATAAGTCATCTACGGCTTATAAAATTTATACCTCAACGCCGTAAACATTTGAAGACTGATAACGCTTATAATGAGCATGATCGTTAGTTTTGTGCATCATATTTGGTTATATTTATATGATTTTGTTACTCAATCGTGAAAAAGTGTATATGTAAGTGAATATAGCCAAATACAGGAAAAGATGTTGAAAAGACGAAGAATTTGAGTAATTATGCACACTTGGAGATTTCGTGATTGAAGCAAAGATTGAAACCACGCAAGGACTCGATGATTTGAAAGTATCAAACTTTCCGGATTCTATATCGAGAAAATATTAAGTTATATAGAAGAAATCGATTACATAATCGAGGAAAAAGCATGCAACGAAATAAGAAGAAGATAAGTTGAAATTGAGTGCAAGAGGTCTCCAACCGATCGGTGCGTTGGAGCCCGCAACCGATTCGGTGAAGTGAGGTCAAGAAGGAGGATCGATCGGTTGGACCATTGACCGATCGGATGGGCAGTGCAATCGCCATAAAACTTCATTTAATGAGTGATTAACTCCTCATTATCATTGAGTCCGATCATTTCCTGCTTAATAACTCTTCTTGGTCATTTTTACTTGGATATTAAGTGTTCTTTTACTATATATTGGGATCCAAGGTTAGATACTAAGTGTGACAACCCCATTTGGTAATAAGCTTTATATCAAAGTTATCACTCTCTCAATTTACTTGCCCAAAAGACTAAGAAAACCTGTGAAGGAGTCCAGAAAAGTGTTGAGTAATATCTCAATCATTTGTGTTAGTTTGGAGTTATTTTTGGGTCATATTGTTCGTTTGGAGGAGCGTGCTTGCTTTAGTTCTATGAATCTAGTTCTTGTAAACTCTAAAGATAGGTATATCTCGTTTTATTTGCAATGAACTACTTTTACTTTAAGTTTAATGAAAGTATTGTCTGTTACTTGTGTTCTTTTATGATGAATGTTATGGAGTAATTTGTTGGTATACTTGTGTGTATGAAGTAACTATTGTTCGAGTATTCTTATCTAAAGTGATGCATGAAAACATTTTTTGTTTTATGAGTTTGTTGAAATAACATCTAATCTTGCTTAATTTGTTGGTAAAAACATTTAAAAGAATAAAAAGGCCGAAAGGATTTTCTTCATGTTTTTATTCTAAAACGTTAGTGCACGAATTAGTATGGGACATGATGTGTGACAATCATTATGTTTACTCATTAAAATGGATTTTAACGATTTCATCACGATAAAAGGCCGAAAAGATTCGTAAGAACAAATGAGATAAGAAATGCTTTTCAAATAATTGGAGTTTTTGGAGAAGTATCATTTTAGTTAAACAGGCCGAAAGGACTAACTAAATGAGAGAATTCTTAATAATGATTTTTCATGATAGAAACCATTGATTGTAAATCATTTACATTGGATTGTGCATCATTACAAGTTACACCAAACTTCTAGGACTACTCTAAACAATTTGGTATGGATTACACACAAGTATATATTTTGATTAATTGATTTTTGTTACTATCAAATTTCTGCTAAATTGGATTGACACCCTTTTTAAATGTTATATTAAATTTCACATCACAAATCCTTTAGGACGATCTTGACTTACTCACCTTTACTATTACGGACGAGTATACTTGCTCGTAGTTGTTAAATAGATAATTGGATAAATTGTGTCTTATAAATTTTAAAACTTGCACACGGTGAGAACGCATCAAAGACCAAGATCATAAATCCTATTTGTAATTGTGACGGCGTAGAGAGGTCCATGCCTCTACACTGTAGAAAAAGAAAAGTTATATTCGTAGTTGTTACGACGTAGAGAGTTCAACGCCTCTACGCCATAAAAGAGTGATAGTAAGCATGGAAAAACACTAAAAAGACTGAAGATTTCTTCTACGCAGAGAACCGACGACTGAGAAGTCAATAAATACAAGACTCAAACTCGACTTTATGTTACACTTTCGAGTTTCCACTTGTATTCCACCACCATTGAAGTTGCGATCATCAATAGAAGAACCTAGCATCATCATAAACATTTCATTCAATTCGATTTGATTATTTGTTATCATTATGAATGCTTTTACTTAATCGAATTCAATTTATTGTATTTTATGATTATGATTATGATTGAAGGCTAAAAACCTTTGTGTTTGTCTAATTATGAACCCTAATTAGTTAATGACATGATTTATTTTGTCTAACTTGGTTCTTTATTTAGATAATTTATATGCTTTTCGAATGATCCTTACGTCTTTATGAATGCTATTAATCTATTGATAGTAATTAATGAGTAGGAGACAAATTAAAAGTTAAGAACTTGATCCTTACATCTTTGTGCAGCCTAATAACCCACTTTTACCGCCCAAACTACACTCATCGGCCCACAGGCCGGTCGGCTAACAACTTGGATTAACAACCTAACCATCTTCGGTATATTTGGACCCGCCCATCCATGTTCGCGACTCAAGAAAACATTGCTTCCAAATGGGTTTAGCACCATGGCTTTACAAGATCGGCGTGGAACATGCATACAACTACCTCTTTTCATCTTAACTCATATTCAAGTAATTTACGTCTTCGCTTATAATACATGTTCATATCCATGTGTTTGTGTTGGTGAGGAAAACCATACCCGTCACCAATACCGTTCATAGCATCTTACCTATTCTTAATCATCCTTTATACTTACATAACGCTCTTGTTACCCATAAGGCCATAACATCATCAAAAATCTTATTTTTGTTCGTCAACTTACTAGAGAGAATAATTGTACTTTTTAATTTAAGGTCTTTGGTTTCTCGATAATGATTTATTAACTAACCATATCCTCCTTATATGTAATACTCCGGGAGATCTCTATCTGATTACCCAACCTTTTCTTGTCCCTCATGCTTTGCTTTTTGTTAATACCATAATATGGCATCGACGCCCAGACATCTCAGGGAAGAAGCGCTACGTTCTCTTGTTTCTCGTCACTTTATTTCGTGTAATAAAGTGAAGTCTCCACATGTTTGTCATGCTTGCTAGCTTGGCAAATATGTGAGACTTCCGTTTTCTAGTTCGAATTCTATTGTTACTCGTTGCTTTGAGATTGTACACTCAGATATTTGGACTTCTCTTATTGTTAATTTTGGTGGTTTCAAATATTATGTGTTATTTCTTGATGATTATTCTTATTATTTGTGAGTTTATCCTTTACGTACAAAATATGAAGTTTTTCAAAAGTTCTTACACTTTCATTCTTATGTTAATAATTAACTTAAGTGTGATATTTCGGCTTTTCAATGTAACCATAGTGGCGAGTTTGATAACACCAACCTTGTTCATTTGTTTGCTAAAAATGGCATTCAAATTAGGTTCTCTTGCCCAAAGACCTCTTAACAAAATGGAAATTTTGTACGAATGATACGTACCATTAATAATGTAATCCACACCCTTCTTTTTCAAGCTCGCATTCCACCAACCTTTTGGGTCGAGGCATTACATACAGATGCCTACTTACTCAATCTACTTCCCTCATCCACCATCCAAAATGAAATACCATACACAAAATTGTTTAAAAACAACTCGACTACTCACGTTTACGTATTTTTGGTTGTCTTTGTTGCCCACATCTCTATTCAACTCACAAACCGCACCTCGCTACTCCTTGCATATATTTGGATATCTCGCTTATCATCGTGGGTATCGGTTCCTTGACCTCTCTGTGGAAAACGTAGATGGGGGTGAATACGTTCGCTTCAAACTTAAAACTTTTGTATCAAATATAGTATAAACAATTGCATTTGCTAATCTCGACGCGAGGATGCATTTAACGCGTTACGGCATGTAAGGCCAACCCCTTAATATCACATAAGATTTCGCAAGATTAATGGTTCATTATAAATCAAGTCTCACCATTATTAGTCCGGTTTGTTTTCTTGATCAAGCGTGTCATAATATGTAAAGTGTTAAATAGTTTATGACAATATGGAAGACCAAGTATACATCACAAACATAAACATCAACCACATAGACAATCAACAATATAAAGCAAGAATAAAAGTAAAGCGATAAGTAAAAGGATACGCAAACCAACACGAGGATTTATAGTTGTTCGGTCACGAAGCTCCTCTTCGCCTACTCCACTCCCGAGTATCCAACTCGAGAGTTACTTCACTAGATCAACAAACTCCATTCTCAGTGGAGAAAACCTTACACAATGTCGCCTACACTTTATCCGGTACAAGGCTAGACACCGAGTTCTTCCACGAGGTAGAACCAACCTATCACAACATCACCTACACTTTATCCTGTACAAGGCAAGATACCGGGTTCCATTACAAAGGAGGAATAATTACCCGATCAACATGACACATCTATGACACCCGTTATGTTTTGTGGCCCAACATAACAAACCTTGTGTTTTATGGCACAAACACATAAACTATCTAATCTAGTTATGGATACAAGAAGATGATACAAGACAAGATCCAAGACAAGGTGTCTAATGGATATGAAATCCTAAACCAAACATCAAGAACATAAAGCATGATGTAGTTAGTCTTCCATGAATGAAGATTACAAGTTTCCCAAGCTTGTTGTAGAAGATCTTCATGTCATTGTATGCTTGTGATGGATGATCACTTGATGGTAAGGATGCGAGATCTCTAGGCTTGCTTTGGAGGATCACTTGAGAGTATGCTTACAACAAATGAAGGTTAGAAGCATTATGATCATATGAGATGAGGTTGGTTTACATGTTTCCTCTTGATCTAAATATGTTAGAAATGGTGGAGAGAAAGTATGTGTAAAGGTGCAAAGACATGGTGAGAAGTGATTTTCTATTTATAGGCAAAAGACCAAAACATGTTTACGCCCAAGGATCCCTTCGAGAGGATCCGCCGCCTAACCAAAGGGATCGACAAAACCGCGATCGGGCAACAAATCCGGGTTTTGGGTTACATATCGGGTTATGGGTTATGGGTAATGAACCATGGGTCATGGACTTTGTATGGGTACCCAACAAGATACAATATATATAGACAATGGGTTATGAACTTTGGGTCATGGGTCATGGGTTTTACCAACATGATTTCATGCATGATGTCATGCAATGGGTCATGGGTTATGGATCATGGACCATGGGCATGGGTTATGAATCATGGTATTTACCCAACATATTTACTTTTGTTTATGTATTTTATAAAATGTAAGTAACCAAGATTACTTAAGTGTTTTATATAATGGTTTTAGCTTTATATAAACTATTTAACTAAACATGTTTAATGGTTTTGTTAGAGGTTTGATCATAACGCAACATAACAAACATGTACGAACCTGTGTTGTAGCATACAAGGACTTGAGTCATCAAGAGGTGTTGAAAGTATGTTGAGACAAAATAATATTACGAGTAACTTATACATTTTACGTTATGTATTACAAGTTACATGTTTGTCATCAACAAAATAAGCGAGGCTCAGATAGATAAAATATCGTAATATTTGTACTAACACCGCCCACCAATAAAATCATTCATTCTCGCCATCTAACATTTGTTGAACTTCAATTTTCGTATGACTCTATAACACCATCTAACCCACCGCCTTACATGTTTTTGACCGAACACCATCTCCTATTACCGCCATGTCATTCATAACCCGCCTCACACTACGTTGCTCCAAATGAGCACAAAACCCCACGGACCCACAAACACTCGGTCCAACACCACCCGCTACTACAGCCCACCACACTCCTACTCCAAACACAACACCCACGACCCAACCCACCCTGGCCCAATATCCAAACCCAACCCCACTACTAAGCACAACTTACTCCCCCCCTCGAACTCATCCTATGGTCACATGGGCCTAAGTTGGCACGGTTAAGCCCAATCCTTGTTTTCATGGTCATATGTCTCATAAATCTCCTAAACCTAAGTGTCCCTCTATTACCTTGTTTGAACCTAATTAGCGAGATGCTATATATAATGAATATAATGCATTAATTAAAAACTGTACTTGGATTCTTGTTCTGAAACTACCTAATGTTAATGTTGTCATACCCCGCTAAAGCGGAAACACGAGGTGCAACTGCGCAAGGCATAACTCATAAGATATAGATAAACACCATACATAAATTACTCGAAAGTATTCAAGGTTATAATAAGTTTTTAAAACTCAAGTTCTTAAAAGACAAGTCATTATATTTAAAATATAAACATAACTAGAAAGCGTCAATGCAATGCCTTCTTAAATTCCACTTTATTGACGATCACCTGAAAAGCATGACAAAATGAGTCAACTATAGAAATAGTTGGTGAGTTCACAGGTTTTCAAGAATGCAAACATTTTAGTAAAATGTTATGAAGGTAAAAGGGATATCAATCCGCACAGTAATCGAGTGAATAGTTACTTGCATAAAAGTAATGGAGTAAAATGATATCAATCCGCATAGTGGATGAATATATAGTTACTTGCAAGAAGTAAAGCATTTATAACATAAAATGAGTTTCATAACAAAGTGATATAAATCCAAACAATGGATTTATAAATGCTTGCAAAAAGTAAAATGTTTCTTAAAGTTCAATAGTATCAACCATACTGAACGAACCTATCCCATATTAGGCTCGTAGCAAATGGGTTTAAGAGAAAATTATATCAATTCGTACAGTAGATTAGTAAAGAGTTCAAATTGAAAATTTCATTCATACATGAACAAGGAGTAAGTAATTGGTTGTATAAGATGCAAAAAGGTGGATAGTATATATAAGTGTCAATACAATTGAGGCCATAACCCAAAGACCAGATGTCCCAACTACACGCCCGAACAAGACATGTGTAAAAATACCACTCCATGTTATATAAATAACACGAGCAAAGCACACTCCATGTTATATAAATAACACGAGCAAAATGAACACTTCATGTTATACTAATAACACGAGCAAAAGCACGCTCCATGTTATATAAATAAAACGAGCAAAATAAACACTCCGTGTTATATCAATGACATGACCAAAATGAACAACAATCCTAATAGAGCTATCCATAAATGTCCACGACTCACTAACGAGTTAATAAGTAGCGTAGTGTGGGGGCATAAAGCACAAAAGAGTCAAGGCATCTAACAAGCATACGTACCAATTTGAGAATGTAGCAAAGCACAAGTTCAATAAGTTCATAAAACTACAAGCAATTCAGTTTAGGTATCAAATCATGCTTTTCACCCCAAACGAGTAAATAGTAAAGAAAGGACTGTGAAAACTCACCTTAACATGCAAAAGCATGAGTACAAGAGTGGGAACAATACGAATATAGAGTCGTCTTTGAAGGTGTGTGTTAGGTTACCATAATTTAACACAAACATCAATATGTAAGAAATAGAGAAGAGATAGAGCGGATGAACACAAACACACAATACACGTATAGAATATGTGGAAAGTTATGCGTAGGTATTAGATGAAAGTGAACAACCAACCTTCAAATGAAGGTTTACAAAGGTATTTGTAGGGGAAGGGACTAGGGCAACACTACAAGTTCTCTTCCTCTCTTATTGGACATGGGCCAAGGCTTATGGGCTTTCTACATAAGCCTTACCATTAATACAAACATAAAAGCCTAATTAAGCAACCTATTACATATTGATTACTAACACTTGAAATATAGTTTAGGAGTGATTCCAACAATCTCCCCCTAAGTGTTGGTAATTAATGACTTCAGTATTCTTGAAAATTTATTGGTGTGGATGTAATAGTTGCTTTTACGTCTTCTGACATTCTTCTTTCTTGTGAGAAGAAGTGTCTTGATTCCAACAATCTCCCCATTGTGAGGATCTTGTTTTTCTTTGAAGTTTTTAGCTTTGACGTCTTCATTTATCTTTGTTCTTTGTTCTGGTGTGGATATGGTGTTGTTATGTTGTTGTAATCTGCATCAGGTCCGCTTCGTTGCTCAGGTGTCTCCACGTCCTTCTCCAACATGCTCACACGCTCTTTGACGTTGGATTTCAGGATTGATGTAGTTCTCTTTAGTCTTTAAACTTTGTAGATTCTTTGGCTTTGACGAAGAATCATTTTGACTTTTGTGTTGCCTTTCGAGAGAACTTCAATTTTTGTTGTTGTTGGTATGAGCATGTGGAGAATCTGCACGATCATCTCCCAGGAGCATCCATAAGAAGAAAACATAAGAATGGGTTAGTGATAAACACCAATCGATCATCGTGGTCGTTTCTTAGAGAATTGACCACTACGATTATTCTTCGATGAATGTCTTGATTCCATTCACCTTGGTCGGGCGAATAAGCCGTCCAAATCCCATAAGGGATGATTGGCATTACATTGAACAAGTTCAAGTAATGACCCACATCTTCGTGACACGATTCTTGAAAGGAATCTCCTTAGCGGGATTTCTAGCACTTACAAGTTCGAACTTGAGCGTGTTAACAACATAGTGTGAAAACACATCTCTAATTCTAGCAAAGGTTGTTCTGAACGGAGTCCCTCGTAGGATAACATGATGTACCGAAGTACATCTACGGTTCGGTGAGTCATTGAGGTACACCAAGCATCACCCCACGATCATAGACCGTTTGAGACAACACTAAGCGTAACCCACAAGGAGTTACCAAGTGACCGCCGTCGAGGCTTTTGATGTTGACCACGGCAGAGTTTCCATTCAATCACTGAGGATCACAGTTGTGAACCCCTCATAAATTTTCTCGACACATTGCTAAGATCTGTGTAGGACTCTAGAATAGTATCACTTGCATCCTTAATGTTGAACGACAAGTGATGAAATGTCAAGTGTTCCTAAGAGATCATTTGATGAATCTCATGGCTCTAGAGTCAATAGTGCGCTTTGGTTTTCTTGAGCAGAGACAAGGGAGAAGGTCTCCTTCTTCAGTACCAGCAATCTCTAAAAGAAAGCCGATAGTTTACGTAGGGTTTCTTGTGAGCATGAAACAAGATTCTGTTGAGAGAAACTTGAGTGGCTAAGAAGGTTTAGTACATGCGTCACTGGGTCCATGACGACTTCAATCTTCAATACCGGTGTCATCAAGTGACAACCAAGAGCATATGTATTGAACCCGTGTCCGCCCTAAGTTGAATAATTTGGAGGGCTATTTCTTTTCACCCTTTTCTTTACTTTTCTTTTAATTCTTCAACTCCTTCTTTCTCCGATTCTCATTTCCCCTTTTATAATCAAACCTAAGGACTTCTAAATTATAACTATTGGTGGTGTCCTTGGGTAGATCCCTCCGCTCTGGCGGATCATAGGACAGTTATTCCTAACCTTAGTCACCTTATAACTCCATGACTATCCTAAGTTGCCATAAAACCATTTTCTCGAAAATCTCTCAAAGTGTTTATGAGTGAAAACATTTTGTAACACTTGAGAGTTTTGTATTTTCGAAATACTCCCCTCCACATGTGCTCAAGTGTTTTGGCAAAATTTGCACAGTGAGGGTGGAGCTCAGACTGTTGAATTGATCGACTCAAGATGGACAATTCCCATGAGACACGGTTACGTTGCATAGTTAAAGAGTTGCATTGTCGACTTTTAGGTGACAACTAGCTCTAATAACTACCTTGAAGGTGTGGACAAACCTCGAAAGGTTGTCAAACCCATCAAAGTTCATGTCTATCGAGAGTTTCGAAAAGGTACAATCTACTCGGATAAGTCTTGGAAGACAAATCTTTTGATGTATGATGCTTAGTTCTCGTCAATTCATGGGTTAAGTCTTAGTCACACGAAGATCCAATCACATTTCCAACATATTTGAATCACACAATTTTTCTCCCCCTCAAAAATGGCATATATGTTATTTTTGATGAAATTTTGATATCGAATATGTCCATTTCGAGTTTTGTGGGAAGAATTCCATGAAGAACGTTATGTAAACAAAGATTTTTATCAAATACTCGACCTCAACAAGTAATATTAAGTTATTAACTTTTGAGGTTTTGAAAAACATGAGGGGAAGTACTTGTTCTTTTGAGCAAAACTTTGAAAAGTGAAAGTTTTGATTAGTTTTACTCAAAAGTAAGAAGCTTTCGCTCCTTTTATAAGGATTGTGGCACTGATGCGTACCACATGGTCCTTTCATTACAAGTACGGGTTGTACAATCGTTATGTGTGCACAAGCCATTGTCAAATATATCAAACAAACAAAATCACAATCAAGAGAGTTAAGAGAGTACCCAATGATTACAGATCGATCGCCTACTTTACGAGGACGTTGGTAAGTCGAATCGGAAAGTTTGGTCTTCCTCCCACATAGCTCTCCAACCGTTGCATCTGATCCCGATGAATCAACCTTTAATCAATCCTAGTGATAAATCAACGAATCATCCTTGTGATCCTTTAAATTCCATCTCTTCGTCAGAATTATACCCAACTCAATGTCCTTTAAATGATATGCCAATCCATCTCGAACCATCTCCAAAGTGGCGTCATATAACTTTGTGAATTTCATCGAAAGCCATGAAGCAAGTATGATGATTTTCACATCGGTAGACAAACCCAAACTTTGGATTATGAACGATTTTGTATTGAGGTTCTTGATTGATTCCGTTGAAGTGAAGAATTTTGGTAAAATTCGACCCCGAGGTGGAGATCTTCAACACACTCTTTGATTTGATGCGTATGAAAACAAGGAGTGCAGTAATGTACTTGATCTAAATTTCGGTTGAGGTTCAGGTTGGGGCTCAGGTGTGTCGTGATCCTTACCACCAATGTATGCCAAGTGATTAATGGTTTTCTCCATTGGTGGTGTGGTTTCTGAATCCCTTGGTTAATCAGATGGTGGAGGCTGCGTAGCTTGTTGTGTAGTGGTGATAACCTGCTTAACCATTTGTCAAATCATTTGATGGAGTTGCCTTCTTAACATATTTTGTTGTTGACTTAGTTGTTTCTTTTGTTGATGGAGGTGATGATTGAGATGATGATTTGGGTTTGGTGGAAGTATCAAGAGGTGGTTCAGAAGACTGTTGATATTTGTGTATTAGATTGTCAACTATGTAGTTGTCTGATTCCTTCTTTAACTTTTTCTCTTCAGCTCTAGCAGCTTCTTCTGCCTCTTTTCACATAATTTCCTCTTCAACCGCCAAATTATCATCATCACCACTCTTTCATCCTTATCATGATCGTAATCTCCTTTGTCATAAGTTTCCTCATCTTCATCATGCTATTCTTCTTGCGGTTGTTATAGATATTGTTGTGGTTGCTTCATTTCAACAGTTGTAGTGACAGTGACACCCTGATCCTTACCGGGTTGATTAACCGGATCGGATGGGGTAAGAGTTGTTTGCATTGGATCTTTCATAAGTGGAGGACAACTGCTTGACCCTCCTGCCCCACCGGGTTGATTAACCGGAAAGGTTGAAGCATGGTATTCCATCCTTTTCTGCTTTATTGTCTTACGAATTGTATTTCCTCATCCATTGAATCATACTCATCATCGGTATGACTTTGTGAGCATAAATTTGAATGGATGTTGCGAGAGGATGTCCACAGAATTCGCAAGATGATTACGAGCATATGAAGTTGTTGAAGATGACACGGAGATTGTTCATGCCAATTGTTTTGTCGTATCCAATTGGAATGTGTTTGCCATCGAGAGCTCACCGGGGCATTGATGTTTGACCGATTTGCGACCATTTTGTGATCTCGAAGACATTAGACAAAAACACAACATATGGAAACACAATATGTTTGTTTTAGTCCGATTTATTATATAATTCCTTGTTTGATGGTAACATGTTTATGTTAGTTACAAGTCCTAAGTCACATTTGTCCAATTGTTTGAAGTTGATGTGATAAGTTACGTGAACGTGTTAATTTTTAAATTTCAAAGTCCAATTTTTTACTTAACACACAACATATTAACTTATGTAAGCTTATATGAAACATCAGGTATTTGTGACTTATTCGTAACATTTAACAAGTAATATATGCGTAACAGGCCAAAATGTAGTGAACAGTGGGTTATGTGTAACAAGGATCCTATGCGTAAGAAAGGAGCTTATGCGTAGTAGTAAGCTAAAACGTAAGACCAAACTTATGCGTAAGAGTTTCTTACATGTAAGACAAGTTCAAAGGTTTAGGCTTACGCGTAGGATTAAGCTAGATGTTACGCGTAAAGTTTACTCGTAAGAGTAAAGCTTATGCGTAGCAAGCCTTGTTTATGAATATCTTTCCAAGATACGCGTAATCCACTATAGACCTCTTATGCGTAAGAGTTACACGTAAGATTTTCTTAGCGTTACCTTTACGCATAAAAGTATTCTTTAAGCGTAACGGTTTGAACACACAAGATTCGACATTACGAATAATTAACTTGTTAAATATAAACATGAAAAATTGATTGCGCTTAATTCCAAACATCTTTTAGATCACAAAACAAGCATAAGAACATATCGAATACACACAGAAAGACTTAGGCGTAAAATTACTTAAACCCTAAACCCTTAATCTACGCGTAAGAGATATAGCTACACAAATCAAACAAGAATGTTTCTGGAGTGTCCTAGATGTCATATGAGTGCAATGAAACAAGATTTAACACATTTCAACCACAGAATCAGAAGATTCATGAGAGATGGAACCTAAAAACCTAAAACTTAAATTCTTACAGTTTAGATATTTCTGGGCTAATTTAAAGGTTCAAAACATGCATATATACTTATTCTAACACTTTCTTGACCACCTAATAACATATCACAGATTAGAAAAACCCTAAATGAGCGCAAGAACCCTAGAATTCAAATTAATGAAATTTAAGATTTTGGATGGTTTTGGACGATTGAAACAAGTTTAATAGACACTAAGAAAGGTTTTATCATAACTCATTTCAATCCAAACACTTTTATGCATAAACACCCAATTCATTCGAGTGAACAATTTTCCAAAATCAGTTTAAATAGTTTTAACCGTTGGATTTGAAAGATTTTTGAAATCCTTGTTTAGAATCTTGATCAAAACAATTTAGAACTTCTGATTATGAACGACTTGAACGGATTTTGAAGATTTGATTTGGGCCATTTGATCTTGGTGGTTTAGGAGTAAATGCACATGAAGTGGTGAATTTTGAAAACATTTGAGTCAGGAGAGTATTTGACAAGAAACGATCCACCATTTTAGAAGAAACAACATATTTTTGGTAACATGCAAGTACAAGGTTTTATGAAGCGCAAAATATTTACTTTCTCCCCTCAACACTTGTTCGGAAAATTGTGAAAAGTTTGATAGAACACGGTGTTGACGGAAAATTTGTACTTGTGATGTTTGAAAGAAATTTAGATAGAAGAATATTTTGGATTTTATCGATTTTATATTTTTATTTTGTTTTTGATAAATTTATTTACAAAGGAGGTTTTGGTGTTTGATTGGTTTTAAGAATGTGTTAAAAGTTCATCCAACTCTTCCGAGTCAAACACCTCATGCCAATCCGTGGATCAAATCAAGAAATCTTGCGGGAGGCAAAGCTTTAGTGAGGAGATCCGCCATTGGTGTTCGAGACCTACAAAATATAATTCAACGGTACCCTTTTCCACATGCTCCTTTATGAAATGATATCAAGATCGATGTGCTTGGACTTGAATGTTGAACAGAGTTGCACGAGATTGCAATAGCACTCGATTGTCGCAGATACATCGAGATTTTGTCAAATATATATCCATAATCTTTGAGTTGTGTTCTCATCCAAATGACTTGAGCACAACACGCAGACATGGCTACATATTCGGCTTCATTTGATGACGAGGTACAATCCTGCTTCTTCGATTGCCATGACACCAATTTATCCCCAAGGAATTGTAGAGCACCAAGTACTTTTCCATGAATCTAAGCAACCTGCGTGATCAACGTCTCAAAAAGCTATTAGTTCAAAACCGAATGCTTGATACCGGATCCCAAGTTAATGGTTCCCTTGATGTATCGGAGATTCTTTTAGCCTCGAGAGGGTGTTTCTCGATGAGGTCGCGATCGATAACGGAGCAAATATAAACAACAAATACTATGTCGGGTCTAGTGGCTATTAGATACATGAGTGACCCAATAATACTTTGGTATTTGGTATGGTCAACCAATTTCCCATGCAAATCAACATCTAGTTTGTTGGTATGTGCCATTGGAGTGGCATAGGTGTCACAACTTGTCATTCCATGTTTGTTTTAAAATTTCAAGAGCATATTTGGACCGATTGAGAAAAATACCATTGGGTGATTGATGAACTTGAAGTCCTAAGAAGAACGTGGGTAGGAGGCGAAGGCGGATCTTGAGGAGCATACGGAGCCATCTCCAAGGAGAAATCACTCCCTAACGATAAGCATTAGCGATTTATCATTTCTTTTAATTTCAATTCATGTATTTCATTATGTTAAACATTGAATTGATTGTTTCTGTTAATATGATCGGCTAAGCACCTCTGGTGCTAGCCTAGTTATGATTCCTTAATTGTTATGTTTGTGTTTACATTGCTTCTGTATAATTGTTTCTAGTGTATGCATGCATAATTTGTTGGTAGCTACCCTTGTTTTGGTAGTTTTGAATGGCGGTAGTGTCTAGTTGCTTAGGAGAATTGACCAACTGACCCTAAGTAGGTAGACTGAGTGGGAAGGGTAAGAATTGACCAACTGACGACCGTTATTCGCTTGTGCGATTTGACCAACTGATCACCTACCGTTTGGATGAACTTAAGAAGTTAGGAATGAGTGTCTAAGATGCTAGCGCCCGGGCACTCATTGTTATGAATCTTGCATGTAGCGGAACTTAATGACTTGGCTTAGGGACTAAAAACAACTGGACTTTCAAGGGTAGTAGCTTGATCTTCGGTGGAAACCTTTGCTAATAGGTTAGGACGAACTGACCAAATGTTGTCCTAGCGACCTAAACCCCCACTTGAAGCAATTGGAAGTAATTAAAAGTGAACTTAACTTGATAGGATGAGTAACTAGGTTAGCACACTTCTCCTCTATTGATCACAACCCTTGCCTTTATTCGCTTTCTTACATTTCTTGCTTTAGTAGTTAATTAATCATTTCAATCTTAAAACATATTAAAACTAGTGAAACCTAGACTTAATTAGAATCCGCTCACATAGCTCTTGGGAAGACCTCGGTTTTACCGAATACTACACTACACACGATCGGGTACACTGCCAGTTAGTGCATAAGGGTAGACCATAGGTATAACAAGACAATTATAAATATTAAAACCTGGTCAGTAAAACCTGCATCAAGTTTTTGGCGCTGCTGCGTGGGAGTTATATTAGGATTTTCGTTAAGTCTTTCATTTTTGTTTTGTTTTAAATTTTCTCAATTTCTCACGATTTCTTTTCAAGTTTCAGGTACCATGGAAGTTGTTAACATTGATGACCTCACTCTTGAGGAATATTTGGCGTTGACAAGAGAAGAACAAGGGCCAGGGCTCGTAAGACCGGCAATTGGAGCTAATGTCCGTTTCAAAATTAAAGAGCAGTTTATGAGGGAGCTTCATGCTAACCCTTTCTCAGGAAATAGGGACGAAGATGCATATGAACACGTTGAGAATGTCTTGTACATCGCAATCCTTTTCAACATTCTTGGTGTTTCTCATGACACTGTTATGCTACGAGTGTTCCCCATGACTCTTACTGGGGGAGCAAGAAGATGGATTGAAAGATTGCTCGCCGGGGCAGTTGATACATGGGCTCTACTAAAAAAGCATTTCATCCAAAGATATTGTCCTCCTTCGAAGATATCTAATCAGCTCATGGAGATCCATAATTTCAAACAAGATGACGATGAAACATTGTATCAAGCTTGGGATAGATACAACGATCTCCTCTACAAGTGTCCTACTCATGACCTGAACAGCCAGCAAAAGGTCAACATCTTTTACAAAGGTATCAACGTAACTACAAGACAGATGCTGGACTACCAAGGACCAATTCCAAGCATGACTCCTACTCTCGCCATTGAAGCCATCCAAAAAATGGCCGATCATTCCCAAAAGTGGCACGATGGAGGAAGCAAGAGAAACCTAGGCGGAAGTCTTGATGGAATTGCCGCCATCACTAACAAGCTCGAAAATCTTGGTCGGGACATGCTCAAGCTCGAGAATGTGTTCATGCCATCCAAGTAGGTTGTGAAAGGGAGGACATCTCACCAAAATTGTCCTCTCATTGACGAAGATAGTAAGGTTGAAGAAGTTAAATATGGTGAAAATCGACCGTTTCAAGGGGATAATAGAAACGGTAATGGCTATCGTGGAGGACCTCCCCCATATTATAACCGTGGGAATTTCGGTGAAAGAAGAGCTAATTTGGAGGAAACAATCAGCAAATACCTCGAAGATTCGACTAAAAGGCAGAAGGAGCAAGAAGAATGGCTTAAGAACTTTCAAGACAATACAAACAAAAGCCTTTTTAGTCATGACGAATCGCTAAAAAACTTGGAAGCCATGATTGGGAAGCTTAGCGATGAGGTACAAAGAAGAAATGAGGAACAAAAGAGCAAATCGACAGCATGCAAGGCCGTGTTTTCTGAGAATAAATCTGACGAAGGTTCTAGCAGGAATGAAGATGATGATCCTGATGACAGAAGTGAGTTATGCCATAACCAGACATCAAATTACGGCGTAACTTGGACAATTCTTTCGAGTTGGATGAATTAAGAACGCATATCATTAACGGGGGGCCCAACCTGTGTCCACAATCCACATCCGAAAGGAAGACTCACTGGTGCAAGGCTATGGCAATTGATAATGGGAAATGGTATGATCTATGGGCTTCATGCGACCCTCGTAACGAAATTTGTGATGGAGGGATCAATAAGGAAAGGGTTAAAGATAACATATACATGTGGACTGCACTTAACGATGAAGAAAGATTAGCTAAATTCTCAATCGATGAAAAGGAACCACCTATTGAACACTGCTGCGATCCCAAATGATCACGGAAGACGAGTCCACACGAGCATTGCCTACATGCAATCCTTTCCGTGAATATTGCAACGAGGGTGGTAATATGAAGGAAAGAGAATGGATATGCCCTCATGAGTTAGAAAGACACGACGTTAAGTTCGGGGATCTTTCCTTTAGTGATTGGTATTTGGTTAGGTTCAGAGATGTAATCATTAATACAAGTTTACTAAGGAAACTAAAACTCGATTATGAAGAACATATTCTCCAAAGAAGGTCCGTAGATGAAAAGCCAATCAACGATGAGACCTCCTACAAAGGTATTCCTCAAGCAACACCGATGACAAAATAGCTCAAAGTCATTGGTGTGAGAAGATAAAAACCCCAGGCGAAGTTTTTTAGGCATCTTGTAACCCGTTTGATGATGAATGTAACGGGGGAAGCAACATAGAGAGGGTTGGAGAAGAAGAATTCTTGTGGACCTCAACTAATGATGGTGAAAGGACATAATTACCTTGGCTAGACAATTTAGGATTTGATAATTGGGTCAAAATCAAATATGGGAAGGTTGATGTGGTGACTAAGGAGAAGATCTAGAAAGGATGTATGATTAAAGAAGACCCGAGCAAAGAAAATCCTAACTACATAAGTGAAGTAACGTATGAAGAAATCAAAGATTTGACGGATAATGAGAAAGAAGAATGCAAACGGGTGCTTGTGGAAGATTTACTCGACGATAAATGGTTTAAAGGTACCGAGTCCGACGATGATGATATAGAGGGGATTTTGGATTACCTTGAACTACAAGGTGAAGTGGGTTCACTGACCTCGGCGATGAAGCATATTAGCAAAGAAGGTGCAAACTTCTTGGCATTCCACATAAGAGGCCGCCACCAATTGTAGCTGAAAAGTATGAGTTTACTAGATACCACTTGGGGCCGGATGAAAAGTTTTGTAAAATTCGAAAGATCGAGACTAAGGAATATCTCTACACTGCTACGAATGTTGCTTGGGTCAGACATAATTTGATGAAGGATATGGAGGAAGTTGGCCAAGTTTGAAGACCACCATAAAGCCCCATGGCCTTGAGTCTAACTTAAAGACTCGTAAATAAAGAAAAAGTGCTCTTTCGGGAGACAACCCGAATTTTCCATTTTATTTGTTTTATTTCCATTTCTGTTGGGTTTTGTGTTTTTAACCATTTTGTAGAAAATCGGAGAAAGTTGTTTGCAACATCTTTGAGCGGGACTGATATGTCCACGCTTCTGGCGTAACTCATTCCTATGGTTACGCCAGTAACAAATCTCTTCGATAGTTCTTCCCGAGCATTACCAATTACGGCATAATCCCATGCAATGGTTACGCCATAGCTACACTCCAGTAGCGTCTGCTAGGTTTTGCAATAATTACGGCGTAACTCCTTCTAGGAGTTACGACGTAACTATCCTCTGTATTAATTCTTTCTTTTAGACACAATAACCTTGTATTAGTTTTTAAATGAACTTTGTGGGTATGTTCCCTGTAAGCCCTCACGAGACTACACTCGTCCACTTGGGACACCAAGTGGTTTAAAAGGCTTGTTGCATACGCTAAATGCAACCGTGATTCCTACGAAAGTGAGTTAGGTTTCTTTTCGTTTTTCTTTTTCTTTTTTTAGAATTATGCTTGTTGGTAGTATGATTTCAGGGATTGAAGTTTGCTCGTTGATGCTTATGCGAAGGCACGATTCTTTTCGTAGGCCTTCTTTCTTTTTCGGAGTAAATTTCAGGGAAGTTCTCGCTCTAATTCTACTTTCTCTTCACCTTTATTTAACGTTGAGTACAAAAGGGACTTTGTACATTTCAAGTGGGGAGACGGAGTAAAATTATCTCTTGAACTTTATTTTGCCCTCGTTTTCTAGTTTATTTTGAAAAATTATGCCATTTTAAAATTTTGACATGTTTTCTTAACCTAACTAGATTAGACCTTAGCCGAGCACATTATAACCCTTGATATTATATGGTGAGACTAGCCTTATCCATTTCCAAATATTTACCCCAAATCCACCAAATTATGAGTGTGCCGGTAGCTTGTAAACTTTAGAAATTGGTCTTTGCATCATTTTGAGACCATAGATGAGGTATGTTGAGCTAGCTTAATGTATTTGGACTTTTCAGTTTAAGAAGGCAATATTATAGGATTATCACCCAAAAATCCTATCCTTGTGTGTCTATCGATTAGTCACCTCGACTTCTCGACCCCCATCTTAAACCCTTTTGCTGCACTCACCTTTAAGTGCAAGATACCTCTAGATACACCCATCTGAGCCATTCCTTTCATTTTGTTCACCCAACATATTGTTTCGTTACACCCATAAACCTTAGCCTACCGTGTAGTCTTTATTTGTGATCGGGAAGTCATTGTTTGCCCAAGTTCAAGGTTCAAGTGGAAAGGTTAGGAAATCACGCTTTCGTTGACGACATATTTTTGAAGATCATTGAAGACCCCCCCAAAGTCTCATATTGTTCATCTCAAGTGGGAGGATGCTATGTTTAGTTGTTATAAAAAAAAGAAAATGAAAAATAAAAAAATGAAGTGATTCGAAAAAAAAATAGTTATAGTTATTTGTTGATTGTAAAGTGCGAAGTTTTAAGCACATGTTTATGAGCTCATTATAGATTTAGTATCGAGAAGGCCACCTCGGTCACATTTTAAGAATGGAGTTGGTAATTGCGCCAACAGTTGAAGAAAAGGTAATGTTTCCATCATGACGTCCTCTAATGGCACATCTACCTGGTATATCATGATCCGGTTTCTTAGCTTTGAAACTTGAACTTTGGATGAACGGTAACCGGTGATGACTTTGTTGTAGATTTAGACTATTTGCTTGATATTTTTACTTTACACCAATTATATCCCATGTCTTATCCTACCCTTTAGTCACGAAGCGTGTCTAGGTGATGCAACGAGCAATCTTTGGTGTCTTGGCCATGGATTTGGTCATGTATCATTGATTTTGTCCACTTTGTCGTGACATGTTAGTAATGACGACTCACCCTTAACCTTTGTCGTGTCTAACCATATTGCCTTCGAGAATTGTTTAGTCCTTAACTCTAGTGGTGGAGATTTTTGTAACCGCCAAGCTTATGATAGAATACATGCTATGATCAGCGTTGAGTGATCACCCGAAATTGACACTTAGAATAGTTGAGAGATTTGAGTGTTTTGTTCCCATTTCGTGAGGTGTTCGACTTTGTTTTATTCTAGCATAAAGGATTTTTAAACTTATATTTTCCGGTAATGGGAGATATCTTTTAGGAATTTATCTAATAAGGTCTACTTGAGGGCAAGTAGAGTTCAAGTGGGGATATTTGATAACATCAAATAGTCACGAATATTAAGTATCAATTTACCCCGATAATGCTCGTATTTATATCATTTATATGGATTTACGCTTGTTTTCCTCTATATTTCACTTTCGGTGAATTACGAGCATTGGAGCTAATGAGACGCGGATTTGGAGAGTTTATTGAAGATATATGATAGTATGCCCGCTTTGAAGTAATTACGGCGTAACTCTTCTCTCACATTACGTCGAACAAAAGCGTAGCTCAAAAGACCAACTAAATCGAAGATTATGGCGTAACTCCATCTTAGGATTACGCCATAACTAATTAAGTCAAATGATGTTCCACGCCCGCAAGCTACGCTACGCGTAACTCTTTCAACGATTATGGTGTAATCATGATTTATTGAAGATATGGTGTAACTCATTCCATGTGTTACACCATAACCAGCTTTTCCAGAGCAAAATACGAAGATATTGATGTTACGGCGTAACTCTCATCTTAAGTTACGCCATAACCGGATCGGCCTATAAATACCGCCTAAATTTCTGCATTTCACATCATTCACTCCACACACAAAACAAAGAACGTGGGTAGGAGGTCAAGGCGATCTCGAGGAGCATACTGAGCCATCTCCAGGGAGAAATCACTCCCTAACGATAAGCATTAGCGATTTATCATTTCTTTTACTTTCAATTCATGTATTTCATTATGTTAAACATTGAATCGATTGTTTCGATTAATATGATCGGCTAAGCACCTGGTGCTAGCCTAGTTATGATTCCTTAATTGTTATGTTTATGTTTACATTGCTTCCGTATAATTGTTTCTAGTGTATGCATGCATAGTTTGTTGGTAGCTACCCTTGTTTTGGTAGTTTTGAATGGCGGTAGTGTCTAGTTGCTTAGGAGAATATGACCAACCGACCCTAAGTAGGTAGGCGAGTGGGAAGGGTAAGAATTGACCAACCGACGACCCTTCTTCGCTTGTGCGATTTGACCAACCGATCACCTACCATTTGGATGAACTTAAGAAGTTAGGGATGAGTGTCTAAGATGCTAGCACCGGGCACTCATTGTTATGAATCTTGCATGTAGCGGAACTTAATGACTTGGCTTAGGGACTAAAACAATTGGACTTTCAAGGGTAGTAGCTTGATCTCCTGTGGAAACCTTTCTTCGATAGGTTAAGATGAACTGACCAAATGTTGTCCTAGCGACCTAAACCCCACTTGAAGCAATTGGAAGTAATTAAACGTGAACTTAACATGATAGGATGAGTAACTAGGTTAGCACACTTCTCCTCTATTGATCACAACCCTTGCCTTTATTCGCTTTCTTACATTTCTTGCTTTAGTAGTTAATTAATCATTTCAATCTTAAAACATATTAAAACCAGTGACACCTAGACTTAATTAGAATCCGCTCACATAGATCTTGGGACGACCTGTTTTACCGAATACTACACTACACATGATCGGGTACACTGCCCGTTAGTGCATAAGGGTAGATCATAGGTATAACGAGAAACTTATAAATATTAAAACACAGTCAAGAAACTCGCATCAATGTTAGAATCGAAATTCCATATGTGAAGAGTCGGTCACCCATAATATTATCTAGCATAAGTTAGCTCGTAGACATATCGTCAGTTACGTTATTTAGTAGTTAGTTTGTAGCATAGAATAGTTTAGTGCAACACCGTGGAGGAAGGACGGGTCTTTACCCATTGTATCCCTGATCCACAGGCCGTCAGGAGGTCGTTTAGTTTGTAACCTATAAATACCCTCTACCTCCCAAGGTAGATGGTTGGATGTTCTTTTTGGAATCTAACCTTCCATGAGTTTCTCTTTCTAGAATATCCCACTTTCTCTCTCTAAAATCATCTAATCATACGCTTTATTTGTGATTGTTCTTGTGTTTGTGAAATCCTATATCCTACAATTGGTATCAAGAGCCATGGTTTGATCATCTCTCTTACATATACTTGGATTTCTAGTGGTTTTAGATGGTTTTGAGTTTGAAAAAGTTTAGTGGTTTTGCATCATTTGGATCATTTCTAGTGTTAAAGTTTGAATTTTGGGTGTACTTTTGTGTTTAGAATCATTGTAAGTACTTGGGTTTTGATTTGGTAAGCTTGAATCACGTGGTTGAGCTTGTTTTGGATTGAAAAGTGTGTTTTGAAGTTTTTCTTGCTAGCGACTTGGTTCTCGTAGTATTTTTCATCATAGCGACTTGCTTCATAAAAAGTTAGCGAGTTCTGATGTTAGTTGTTAGCGACTTGAGCCTAGCGACTTGTCTATTGAGACAAGCCGACAAATAGTACAAGTTAGTGGACTCTCCACTACGGCTAGCGACTTGGTGAGGTTAGCGACTTGCTTCAGAAATTGTTAGCGAGTTGTAGAGTAAATTGTTAGCGACTTGATACTAGCGACTTGGATCTTAGCGAGTTGCTCTTTAGCAACTTAACTGTGTCTAGCGACTTGGTGCTTAGCGACTTGCTGTCATAATTCTTAGCGACTTGGTGCTTAAAGACTTGCTTTCTAAATTCGTAGCGACTTGGTGTTATGGTTCGTGGCGAGTTGTCTTGTTAGCGACTTGTCTATATAGAAATTTGGTAAATTGATGCAAGTTACTCATATCTAATATCCATCAACACAATGTCTTACATCACTGACCCTTTAATCTCCAAAGTGCTTGAACTTTATGATACCTCACAGAACAATGAAACTGGTTGCTATTCTGAATGTTCTACCTTGATTGACTCAACAATTTATGATCAACACACTTCACAATCTGAGTCAAAATCTAATGAGTCACACTTGGTATTGACAAATGATGCAAGGCTAATGGAATGCAACATTGAGTCCTTTCAACTACTTCATCAGCACCTCACACATCTATTATCCACAACTAGGCAACGAACATGCAGTGCTCTCTTTCGTCAGGACTTATCCACATTGAAAAGAACTGTGTTGTTGAACTTAGAACAATGAAGCTTCAAATTACCAAAAGAAGGTATTAATGGAAGACTCAAATGTCGCACTTCAAGTAATCTACAACCAATTTCACCATTTATCAATGGGGAATATTCCGCAGACTTTGATCAACATGTGACCGAATTTCATTCAAGAAACATACTAGAATGGAAATTCATGAGTACATCAACACATTTATTCAACTTATGGATAATGTGGAAATGTACATTAGGAAGTTGCTCAAGAGAATGTTCGATTGAATGTGTTGAATGGGTGTCGATAAAATCTAATGAAAGTTGTGCTAAATCGGGTAATGGACCAGTTGAAAGAATGGATGATGCTGAATGCGGTATGTCAGATACAACCAAGGATGATGAAACCGATCTTGAACACAAAGGCTCGTAGTCGAGTCGAAAAGCTTGAATCGATTGCATTTCAAGACCTCTGGTATGCATGAGGAGACTATCGATGCCATCCCAGCAAATGATCCGGGGTTATGTAATGAGGTACCCTTAATCGATCAACATAATGCATCCACTAATGTGCCTAATCATTTTATCCTAACTCGATCACGATATTGATAAATGTTTCTTGGTTGAGCTCGAATCTAAAATCTTCAAAACAAATGACATGGTTGAAAAAGGGTTTATGATGAACTTTCAAACAAATACTCAATTCTTGAAAACATTGCATTTCCTTGGAAATTGCAATACAACAAAGAGAAGAAAGTTTTCTTACTACAAATACCGGATAAATCCATAATTCCGAATTTCGAGAATTTTTGAAATTAACCACTTAAAAACCCAGTTCGGGACAAAGATTCAACAATATGCAATCAAATTAGAACTCTCGGATTTGCATAAGAAATGTAATATTGGGATGAACAATCCAAACCATGAAGTGAGTGATACACTTAAATCTAGGAATGATGAATTGGCTCAATGTGTGTCCAACCTATTGAGGAAAATGAGTCCTTAAGAAAGAACTTATTAGAGAACAATTCCAAGTTGATAGATCAAACTAATTCCTTCTTGGCTGACATTGATGCCCTCAAAGCCCAAATTCAGGATAAGAGCTTCACTATTGTTGCCTTAAAAAATGAGCTTAGGAAATCTATTGGAAATAGGGTGAACACTAAGTTTGCAAAACCATCAACCTTGGGAAAGCCAACTGTTCAGAACAACTCAAAACATACTGTAGTTAGGCAGCCCAATGCTTTTAGAACTGAAAGATTTAAACCATCGAAATCTAGGCTTGCCTCCCAAGTTGATGCGAATACTGTTTTGACAAAACCAGTCACTTCACTACTTCATTCCGATATGATGAATAACAAACCCGGGTTAATGTTCAAAGTTCAAAGATCAGGAATACTAGGAGTTCATCTAGTTCTCATAAGAAACATCAAATGGCTGATCAATCCCCTAAGAAACCAACTAATTACAAAAGGACCAATATTCAAAAGAGGGAAGTGTCTACATCCAAATCTACTAGCAGCTGTTCCAAATGGATTCCCACTGGCAGATTATTTAAGTTTACAGGATCCAAACGGACTTACATACCTGGATCTTGCCTTAAGTGGATGCCCACAGGAAAACTTTTCAAGAATATTGAACCTAAAGGTATATCTATTAATGACACGCCTAGATCAAACTGTGCAACATCCAATAGTGAGATTACTCATGTCACTAACTCATCTATTTGAAATACTACATGTGCTTCTAGTGCAATGTGTCCTCGCTTTTCGTGTACAATGCTCAATTCAATCAGAACATCATGACTTGGTTTCCATCAGAAATGAATATTGCTCACTCAGGGGTTATAGCTTGCCATAATTGATGTACTTCGTACATTGACTCCTATTCGTCTTGAATCAGGACTCGCTCTTATAAATCTGTGTACAAATCAGTTTTTTTTTTAAATAAAAAAAAAATAAAAAAACAAATCCAAATTTTCAAATTTTTTCTAGAATATACTCTAATTCATAATTTAAATCGTTTCCCACAAACTGATAAAAGATATATCCCTTGTTATCGATAAAATCTACGGTCCTAGAAATGTCATTCAATAATGACACGGGATCATAGATGAAGTTCGAACAAATGATATACTCTTGTTTTATTACGGGTGGGTTAAATTCAATCAATGCTCAGTGGTGACATTGATTGAAGGGGAGAATTTTACAAGTTATCTCGTTTATCATTGTTGGATATGTATTGTGCTAAGATGAATGTCTTTGTCTTGTCTTGTTTCGTGGTGTCCTTTATGTTGATTGCTTATCTGTTTTATGGTGTCCTATGTGTTAGTTTGCTTATCTTATTATGTTATCTGTGTTATGTTTGCTATCTGTGTTAGTTTGCAATCTGACAAGTTCATGGACTGAAAGTGTCTATAATACATAAAATGATAGATAGCAACTTACCTTTAACAGAGTTAGCGACTTGGCAAGTAAAATGTAAGTTAGCGACTTGTTTTGTAAAGTCTTAGCGACTTATTAATATACTTTGCTAGCGAGTTACTAGACTTTCACACAAGTACAGGGACTGAATGTGGCAACTTGGTATTCTTGATTTAAAATAAAAATTGTTCCTATACCCTAGCGACTTATCATTTGTTTTTCATAATTTCAAAAATCAAAAGGTTTTTCTTGTGTTTTCTCTCTCTCGTATACATTTCATCCTAGCGATTTTCTGAGGTATGTTTAGTATCTAACATTCTCAATCTTTCAAATTCATGATTTAGATGCTATCCTAACTCTGTTTCCTATACAGATTCCCACCGTGCATTTGAACCTCATCACTTGATTCTCTCACTTAGGTTTGTAAATGGATTTGCTTTAATGGGATCACTTGTCATGTTTATGATGGATGTTTAGGCTTTATAGGAATGACTTGATGGTTAAGGTGTTGTGTTAATAGGTTGTCGTTGCGCGTGATATTGTTGTTATAATTGAATGTATTGAGATAGGGTTCTGTGTATTTGTGTATGTTCGTTGTGGATTGTAACCATTCTATGTAGCGAGTTGAGTGAGTTTGTGTAATGGTGATGGATGTTGTTTGGACTGAGCAGTTTGCGTTAGAGAAGAACTTGTTCTTGATAGCGACTTAACTGTGTTCTTCATAGCGAGTTGGTATGTTTGTTATGAAATGTTCTTGGTAGCGACTTACCATTGTTCATCGTAGCGAGTTGGCTTGATTGTTATGACATTGTTCTTGTTTAGCGACTTACTTTATTAATGTGTAGCGACTTAGCATTGTTACTTGTTGATAGCGACTTGTCTTTACAAGTTAGCAACTTAGTAAATCATAGCGACTTGTCTTTACAAGTAGCGACTTGGCCTTGTTATTTTTGTCATAGCGACTTGTCTTTACAAGTTAGCGACTTCTCGGTTCAATTTTCAAGTGGCGACTTGGTTTATTAAATTATTTAAGGCGACTTGCTATTATAATCTCATGCTAGCAACTTGGTTCAGGATTTCCTGTAGCGACTTGTATTGACAATTTACTCTTAGCGACTTGCTATAACATTTTGTGTTTAAGCAATTTGTATCTGGTTTCTCTTGTAGCAACTTGATATGACATCTTGTTTTAACAACCTGTTATAACATTTACATAATAGTATCTTGTCTCATGAAATTATTTCATAGCAACTGTGGTGTTAACTAATTTGATTCAAAAACAACTTGTCTCTCGAAAACTGTGTCAAAAGGAGTTGTTACCTTGAAAACTTTCTAATGCCTCTCAATCTATTTCAATCTGTTTATGGGAACTCAGTCAAATTTGCTACTTGTTGTGTCTATGTCATGAGGTTGCATTCAATATTGCTTAACTAACTATATCTAAACTAACATGCTCTCAATCATTGTTGTTGTATGTGTGTATCTTTAGATCTTCAATGGCAAACACAACCTCATCTGAGAACCTTACTTCTTCTGCTCCACCTAAAGTGCTTTCTGACAACGAAATCTTTCCTGAAGATAAATGGGTAGAGATAGGAAAAAGTAATTGTTTTGTAGATATGGAAAAGTTGCAACAAAATCCAATCCTCAGAGTGTCAATTGATATCCTTAAAAGCACAAATTTCTTAAGTGCCCTAACCAAGCAATGCATAATTCCCACCATTTACCTTCAACAATTTTGGAACACCATTGAATGGGACAAAATCACGGCTGATTATACCTGCAAACTGGATGATAAGGAATATGTAATCAATTCTGACATACTCAGTAAGGCACTTGAAATCACTCCATGTGATCCCTCTATGCAATCAGTCCCTCCACCTGGTGCGGAAGAGCTAATAGTCTTTCTAATTGGCTTGGGCTATCAAGTTGGCATAACGAGGGCTTCAGACATCATCACTGGACACATGTATCAACCCTGGAGAGCCATGACTACAGTTCTCAACTTATGTTTATCGGGCAAAACCTCAGGGTTCGATAAAGTGAGGATTCCCATCTTGCAAATCCTATGGGGTCTCGTCAATGGGGTGAATGTTAATGTCTCGGAACGCATCTAGGAAGAATTCTCGTTGTCAATGAACACATTCATCACCGATAGAACAAACATGCAGAAGCAAGCTCAGGGACGTAAGAAAGTAAACAAACTTGTGATTCCTAGCATCAGATTCTCGAAGCTTGTCATCCAGTACTTGCAACAGACTCATAACTTCAATCCTAGGAGTGAATCAGCCCTCCATAATGCTAAGGATGAATTTGTTCTGGGCAACCTCAAATATATTGCTAGAGGTGTCAATAAAGAGATCTTTGACCGCCAATTCACGATATTCTTCTTACTGACGATATTAAGAAGACGGATCACTACAAACTGTACAAGAAAAGGGCTTCCAGATCCAATGTTAATGTTGATGTCTCTCCCACTCCATCACAACCCAAAACTGCTAAGTCTTCTTCTGGCTCAAAGACTTCATATGTTGCCTTCCAAAGAAGAGACGTGAAAGGTCACAACCTCACGACACCACAACCCGTATGAAAAGAAAGAAGAAGGAAGTGGAAAAGGAAACGTTGAGGAAACCGAGGTTTCGAGGGTAATATGAGTTTGATTGATGAAGATGATGTTGCTCTACAACTAGGAATCAAGCAAAGCCTAGAAAGTCGAATGTGAGAGCACCGTTGGAGGAATTGTGTTAAGAGAACCCGAACTTGAGCCACGACATACAACTCCTTCGACTCAAGACAAAGGAAAAGGGATTGCTGGAGTGGAAGTAGAACAAGCTGCTCACATGCTACTGACCATCTCATCTCCACCATCAAGAACTACCACTCAATTTGAGTCAAGAAAAGAAGTGTTGAATCATCTTCACTCAAGAACAATCTGGATTGGAAAAGGAGGTATCCAAGCACAAGAAGAAACTCCGCATCAAGTGATACCCAACCGATCAAAATGATGAAGAATTGTTCAAAAGACTCACAAGAGAACCTTGAGTCAAGATCGATGAACCGGACATATGGAAGAACCAAACGTGTCTATTGATTCTCTATCCTCATTGAAGAATCTAGATACAGACTTCTCTTTTGGTGATCGGTTTATAAATGACAAACCCTCGGATAACGAGCCGTTTAAGAAAATAATGAGAAAGAGGAAGCCGAGTCCATGTATACCGTTGATATTCAAGAAGACACTTCAACCATTCCTCCTATGTCAACACCTTCTCATACAACCGTACTTCCACCACCCAAACCCGCTAATGATCCATCAAATGTTGTCACCATCGGTGAAACCATCACTCCTCCCATCACACCTCCGCTTCACCTCCTCCAATCAAAACTACGAGCAATTGCTCGAAGAGGCTATGACACGAATTGCAACTATTGAGAAGCATTTTCCTATCGCCGTCAATAATCTTGATAGTCGTGTCAAAAGTCGGAGAATATTAACCTCAATGAGATTGTAACAAAGGCAATTGAAGGAGATATTAAAGATGCGGTTGAATGGGCAATGAAGGCTCCATTACTTCAACGATTCAAAGACTTGCCTATCTCGACATGAGATCGGTCTCTCGAAAGAATGTATGAAGCGAGAGAGCATCGGGATGATACGCATAAGAAATTATATGATGCACTCGAGGAATCGATGAGACTTGATAATTATCGGCGGTTTGTAGAGGATGTACGAGAAAGGAAGATAAGAAGAAAAGAAGGATTGCTCGATGAAATCAAAGGATACGTCCTAAGGCCCAAAGCCACCACCACCTCCTTCACCTCCAACTGGAGGAGCCGGAACTTCGAACTGGTGGATCTCGTAATACAACCTCTACACCTCCACCACAACCACCATCATCACCACCAAAACCTTCCAATCAATCTAGTCCATCCGAGATCGGGGAACTCATAAGAAATCTGCGAGCTTGGACCACGGTTGATTCAAGGTTCACACCCACATTCTCTACTATTCCGAAGATCAAGTGTTTCATGAAGAATCGTATGTCATGGCGTAGTCGAATCCGATGACGATGATGCATCCACCAAACATATCCCAAAGCCATCTCAAGATGATTGGTTTGATGCATATGTGTCGGTGAACGCTCTAACCTATCTAGAGTTACACCTTCAAAAGACACAATTCAAAGTCGGCTCACCAAGAGAGACCTCATACTCCGAACCTTCATGGTCCATCCTTGAGTCTGACTCAATGATCCCTGACAACAACTGGGCCTCAACAATCACTACTAACTATGAAGCCCCAACTGAAGACTCACTTCTTCACATCACAGGATATATGGGCAGCTTTATGAAGTGGTTTTGTGATCAAAAGGGAATCTCGTCCATCACTCCAAAGGATCTTGAAGGACAAGCATTTGAAATTGTCAAGGTCTTTCACTCAGATGCCAATCAGCTTCAATACCAGATGGAAGAATGTCATAAGATCTTTGAGTGATCAAGTCGGTGAGCGATCGGCCGTTTCAATGTGAACATGCCTCTTCCTCTTGGTGGTGAATCTGGACAAATGACCATTCAATCTGAGTTCTTCTTCAACCATGACCTGGACTATCTATGTGCTCGTTCATCTAAAAGAAGACCAGCTTTATCAATTTCAAAGATGAAAGCCGCTACCTACACAGATCCGGGTCTTGAGCAGATGGTACCTGATCAATTCTGGTCTGACAAAGAACATGTGTATGACATTGAGGCTTCATATGGCATTTCTCATTGGTGGTTCAAAAAGAAGAAATTCTACATTGAAAGACATGGAGCTGATAAAAGACGCAAAGCTGTTAGATCCAAGCTGAGGATTCTAAGTGTTGTCAATATAGAAATCTTCCCAATCTATGGCTATGATTATCTGAAGAAGATTGTTCTTGAAGAGCGTACATGAAAGATTACGTGATAGAAGAAAATGACTTCAAACATCTGCGCCAAATGACTTTGAAGATCTTTATCTTTTAAACCTTCAAGGACATCTTAATCACCTACTGCTCGTGAGAAGAAAGCTCTCTCTGCTTCACAATCTCTGGATCGAGGCTTGGTAATTCGAAAAGAGTTGAGGATTTTCACTAGGAATGGAAAGTTACCAGACCCGCGTCAACCTTACATGTATGAAATGGGAAGCCTCAGGACATGAATTTCATCACGAATATAAAGTGATTGACACTCCTAGAGCCATCATCTTTACCGACATATACGGGTTAGGAATGCTAATGAGACTATGCGAGCTATACAAGTTCTGTGATGGTACACTCAGGATGGTTGAACAAGAATTGAACTCAAGAGTGAAGTAATCAAAATTGACATGAAGCTGTGGAACAAAACAAAATTCTGGTCGGAACAAGATTTAAAGATGTGTGAAGAGTTTGTGGTCGCAATTGGTAGAAGACTTAAGACCGAATGATTTATCGCACCTTGAAAGTTTCATGGGTGGTAGACTTCGTGAAGGTCACTACAAGTCGCTTCAAAGAACTGAATGAAGACATCTTCCGAAGTGGTTTCGCTTTGTACTTTTATGTGTAAAATGTGGTGTATGATCTATGAACAACTATAATGTATGTAATAGTGTTAGGTTATGTATTGTGGTTTCCCTTTGTGTCTAAAAAGGGAACTTCAGTGTTGTCCACTTCAGATCATATAAAACCGGACACATTTTTCTCCAACAAATGTTTTGTTTCCTACATATTTAAATCACTTGAGATCCAAAATCTCAAAGGATTTGAAATTTTTGATCGGGGGAGAAAATGTGATATAAATATGAAAGATGATAAAAGATGACCAATTTTGTCTCAAAGTGCATACTGCTCTCTAATATGTGCTAAACTATTTTCGAATCTCGAAGCATATATTAAGGGGGAGCATTTCAAAACAAATTCAAAATCTTCAAGGTACAAAGATTTCCATGTTATTACATAAGGTACCTTGATTGTGTGTTAAATGGTTTCTAAATATTTGGTAATCGTAGTTGTATTTTCTAAAAATCTCTTTCCTCTATGTGATAAAATGTTTTCAAATATCCTATGCACATATTGAGGGGGAGAATTTACCAAGAAAATCAAATGGCTTTTTCATAAGAAACTGTGATCAAAGAAATATTTCAAAGTACTCTTGCCTCCATGTGCTAAGCAATTTCAAGATCATATGCACATGTTGAGGGGGAGCTTTTCTAAATGATCAAAACTATTAAGGTACAAAATGCTTTGATCTCGTATCACAAGTACCTTGATTGTTTTTCCAAATGATTTTTCAATTGGTTTCAAGGAAGAATGAACTGTACCAAAAGACCGACCATTTTACTTTATGTATGGAGTTATAAGGATGGTGAGGTTAGGTATTCGTTCCCACGATCCGCCAGAACCGGAGGGATCTACCCAGGGACAATCCACTAGATAGTGTAGAGTCCTTAGGTATGATGAAAAAAGGAGAAAAGTGAGATATGGGAAGAGTGCGGACTGAGATAGAGCTAGAATCGGAATAAACCCAACAAGGTTCTAGTTATGAAGTCTCGGTAAGCAATCAAGAGGTTGAAGAATGAAAAAGAATTGAATGTGAAAAGGGTGAAAAGAAATAGCCCTCCATTTATTCAACCTTAGGGCGTAAACCGGGTTCAATTCATATACTCTTGGTGGTTACCAAGGTAACATCGGTATTGAAGACAAGACGTCATGGACCCAGTGACGCACTGCACTACAACTTCCCAAGCTACTCAAGTTCCTCTTAAAAGGACTTGTTTCATTCTCACGGGGAACCGACATTATCTATCGACTTTCTCTTAGAGTTTGTTGATATTGAAGAAGGAGACCCTCTCCCTAGTCTCCGGCATAGGAACCAAATGTGCACTATTGAGTCTAGAGCCACGAGATCATCAATAAATCTCATTAGGACACTGTCAATGAAGACTCTCTGTTTCACACAATGTGGAAAGAGAGATTATATCTTATGAGTCCTACGCATTATCCTTGTGGTATTGCGAACATCCGAGTGATATGCAAACATATTCACAATGAAGATGGAAAGCCTTCGGAGCCAACATCAAACAAGCTCACGGTGGGTGGCATGTGAGATCTATCCAATAGATCAACCATGTGACAACCGAATGAAACAATGGGGCGATTCAATCTTTTGAATCAATCACGGTTCGAGTTATGGATTGACGGATACCTTTGAAAAACCGGTCGTTGTGCTTAAAAATTCTTTTCTTTAGCACATCGATGGTGTACTAATATTTCAAAATAAAAGGTGTTTATGATTGATAATTGATTTTCATTAAAACCTTCGTTGTATTGCAAAAACAATTTCTATTGAGCGATACGATTGTTTTCAAATCTCTTTTCATCAATCGGTGAATCTCAATTACCGGTTCACTCACTCCGTGTTGTCTTCTTTGAGACGTTCGGTTTGAGAACAACTAGAGCAATTGCGAAACCACATCAAGGAAATTCTTTGAATTATACGATCACAGCAAGTACTTGTCTCGATCAACGAGAACCCGGGCCGTGTACCTCAATTCAACGAAGTGATCAAAGACACTTTCGTGCTTTTATTGCTAATCGTTGTATGCGGTACCCGACGCGTTTGCGGTGATCGTAATGAAGCGGTCAATCCATAGCCGCATGCTCACACTACACATTCATCTCTAAAGAAATCATGATAAGTGCATCAACGACTCGATATTTTCACTCCATGCTTCGCTTCTTGCAAATATCATGAACTAGCTAAAGCTTCCGCTACTCGATAAGGAAAAATCATGATCCGAAATGTGAGCATGTCGGTCCAAGTGTCACAATATCATATCTTTGGCAACACAACAATGGGTGATCTTGAGATTAACTCGTGGTGATGATCTCGATTAATGCTCAAAGGTCATCAATGTGGATCGACTCTATAACCTCCACAAAATATACATTGTAGATGAACAAATCACCACAGAAGCACAAAGTTCGAATAGTTTGAATATTTGATGTCTACGAGCTCAAGAACAATGTCAAGAATAGAATGCTAGGATGAAAAATGTAAATCATGGGGTGACCTCCCTTAGGGGGAGATTGTTAGGAATCAGAAATTCCATATGTGAAGAGTCGGTCACCCATAATATTATCTAGCATAAGTTAGCTCGTAGACATATCGTCTAGTTACGTTATTTAGTAGTTAGTTTGTAGCGTAGAATAGTTTAGTGTAACACCGTGGAGGAAGGACGGGTCTTTACCCATTGTATCCCTGATCCACAGCCGTCAGGAGGTCATTTAGTTTGTAACTTATAAATACCTTCTACCTCCCAAGGTAGAGGGTTGGATGTTCATTGGAATCTAACCTTCCATGAGTTTCTCTTTCTAGAATATCCCACTTTCTCTCTAAAATCATCTAATCATACGCCTTATTTGTGATTGTTCTTGTGTTTGTGAAATCCAATATCCTAATGCTTTCATATGCATGATCCTAGAGAGCCTCACTTTCCGCCTCTCAAGCGAGTTCTTCGTTATGTTCGTGGTACATTGGACTTTGGGCTCCAGCTTTATGCTTCTTTTACTGGTTATCTAGTTGCTTATTTTGATGTTGATTGGGTTGGTTACCCTACTACTAAGTGTTCTACTTCTAGTTATTGCATTTTCTTGGGGGATAATATCCTATCATGGTCTTCTAAATGGCAACATACTCCCTCTAGACCGAGTGCTGAAACTAAGTTCAGAAGTGTTGCAAATGTGTAACATATTGGATTTCACAAACACATTAAACCATAGTATAGATGGGGCGTATGGCTTAGGGTTTAGAGAGAAAGTTAAGAGGTTTAGGAAGCTTAGTGAGAGAAAGAAAATCTTATTATGAGCTCTAACCTCTACCTTGGGAGGTAGAGGGTATTTATAGTATCTTACAAAATATGCCTCCTACGGGTCGGGATCGTGCATACAATGGGTAAAGACCGTCCGTCCTCCACGGTGTTACTTAACTAAATACTAACTAACATAAAAATAACTACGACTACGAGCTTTCTAATGATTACGTATACTTGAGGTGACCGACACTTTAACAACTGGATTTTCTAAATCCTAACAATCTCCCCCTAAGAGAGGTCACCTCAACTTACAATGAATACAAACAGATATTACATTTGATTGTTCTAGGATTCTTGATTAAGTTCTTTGCTCAGAAGCCCGTAGTCTTTGATTCTTCATGTTTTGCATGTTTGGTTAATCCAAGTGGAGGTCTTTAACTGATCCACGTGATGATGAGTTTTGAGCCGCCTTTGAGATCATCGCCTACCATAAATCTCGACTCTTCCTTTGTAGCATTGACATTATGTGATGTTGTGACATTGGACCGACATGCTCACATTCGGATCATGATTTCTTCTTCGAGTAGTGGAAGCTTTAGGTGATTCATGATATTTGCGCAGTGAGCAGAAAGCATGGAGTGTAAATATCGAGTCGTTGATGCACTTATCATGATTTCTTTAGAAATGAATGTGTTGTGTGAGCATGCGGCTATGGATTGACCTCTCAATTCGATCATCAGAACGTTGGGTGTACCCGCATACAACAGCTAGCAATAAAGCGCATCGAGAGTGTCTTTGATCACTTTCGTTGAATTGAGGTACACGACCTACGGTTCCCGTTGATCGAGACAAGAACCGCCTGTGATCGTGTAGAATTCTAAGAATCTCCTTGACGGGGTTTCGCAATTGTTATAGTCGTTCTCAAACCGAACGCCTCAAAGAAGACAACACGGAGTGAGTGAATCAATAATTGAGATTCAGCGATTGATGAAAAGTGATTTGAAAACAATCGTGTCTCGCTTAATATAAAGTGTTTTGCAATACAATGAAGGTTTTAAGGAAAATCAATTATCAATCATAAACACCTTTTATTTTAAAATATTGATACACAATGATGTGCTAGAAAAGAGTTTTAAGCACAACAACCTCGTTTTCAAAGGTATCCATCAATCCATTTCCTAGAACAAGGTTGATTCAATATTGAATCTCCCCATCATTTCTATCCAGTTGTCACAAGTTTAATCTATTGTATAAATCTCACATGTTACCTACCAAGAGCTTGTTTGATGTTGGCTCTAGAAGGATTTCCATCTTCATTGTGAGTATTACATATCACTCAGATGTTCTGGCAGTACAACAAGGATAATGCGTAGGACTCCTAAGATATAATCTCACTTTCCACATTATGTGAAACAGTGAGTCTTCATTGATTGTGTCCTAGAGAGATTTATTGATGATCTCGTGGCTCTAGACTCAATAGTGCACATTTGGTTCCTATGCCGGAGACTAGGGAGAGGGTCTCCTTCTTTAATATCAACAATCTCTAAGAGAAAGTCGATAGATAATGTAGGTTCCCCATGAGAATGAAACAAGTCCTTTTTGAGAGGAACTTGAGTAGCTTGGAAAGTTGTAGTGCAGTGTGTCACTGGGTCCATAACGTCTTGTCTTCAATACCGGTGTTACCTTAGTAACCACCAATAACATATGTATTAAACCCGGTTTCTGCCCTAAGATTGAGTAACTGGAGGGCTATTTATTTTCACCCTTTTCTCATTTTATTTCTTTTTCATTCTTCAACCCCTTCAGTGCTTACCGAGACTTCATAACTAGAACCTTGTTGGGTTTATTCCGTTCTAGCTCTATCTCACCCACACTCTTCCCATTTCTCACTTTTCTCCTTTTTCATCATACCTAAGGACTTCTACATTATATAGTGGATTGTCTGGGTAGATCCCTCCGCTCAAGCGGATCGTGAGAACCAATACCTAACCTAACCATCCTTATATCTCCATGCATAAAATAAATTTGGTCGGTCTTTTTGGTATTGATCTTCTGCCATTGAAACCAATTGAAAACCATTTGAAAATCAATCAAGGTACTTGTGATATATAATCCAAGCATTTTGTACCTTAATTGTTTTTGATATTTTAGAAATGCTCCCCCTCAACATGTGCTTCAAGTATTTGAAATTATTTTAGCAAATGGAGGCAAGAGGACGTATGAAATCTTAGATTGAGAATGAATAATTCACTTCTTTGATCAACATTTTCTAAAAATATCGACATCACTTTCCGATCAAAATTAGTATTTTAAATACTTTGTTAAAGATATTTTGGGAAAGGATGGTTTTCAAAAGTTGCTCCCCTTAATATGTGCATCGAGATTCGAAAGTATTTTGCACATTTAGGAGATCCCGCACTTAGAGACAAATCCATCACGCTTCAATCCTTTTGGTTTGATACATATGCCCCCAAACATATGCATGGAAAATTTGAAATCGTTTGGCACATGTAGGAGGAGAGCTTGCTAATCACTTACAAAACCATTTATCGAATTATCGCTTTATATCCAATTTAAATCACAAATTCTCCCCGATCACAATTTTCAAATCCATTGAGATTTGTGATCTCTAATGATTTAAATTAATTTTGAAAACCTTGGAGGAGAATTGTGACATGGTTTTGAAAAAGATTTTAACTGATAAGGATCAGATTTTGAGACTTTAAACTCCAATGTTCAAGCATGCTTAAGTATCTTATGAAAACATAACATTAGCCAAGGTCTGAACCAATTGTATAAGACATTGCAATTGTTTGACAAATAACCTTTTTGATTTAATTGAAATCATTCTCCCCCTCAATCAATGACATAAGTTGTTGATTGAGAATTGAGTCCGAGTTATTTTTGACAAATGACAAGTCCAGATGATTATCAAAAATTGAGTCCGAGTTATTTTTCAAAGCTATTTAGTTTTCATTAGATAACAAATATTTTTTAGAAGAATTTATAGAAGGAAAAATATTTGTGAAGAAAACATTTGTCTTATTGGTGACAAACATTTGTTTTTTAGAATTAGAGCATGAGATTTGAAAAGTAAGATAAAGCATGGCTCTGTTCTTTCTTTTAAAATGGGGTACAGTCTGAAATGAGTATAAACCTTTGTTTTTCATTCTCTCAAACTGTGTTGGATCGATGTATTCTAACCAAACTAACTTATGTAGCTTGTAAGGACTTAGTAACCTCGGATAAATCTTAAGTTGCTAACAAAGAAACACTGAACTAACTCTATTAAGTATGCGGAATTTACTTAACAAAGCTAAGAAGAATTAACTTTAACTTTAACAATTATATTAAAACTCTGAATCTGCTTGATACATAGATTCACTAACAATCCCTAACAGCTCTAATATCGAACTTGATAAACTTTAAAACTCTCTAATAATGCACGTACGTTTAATGCCAATCTAGGGGTCCTTTTATAGGCTTAAGGATACCCCTAGTCGGTTTACAATTACAAACCTTGTACGTCAAGTAATACTAAACTAAACTTAGAACATTCTAGAATTACAATATAATCTTTAACGATTTTGCATAACAGTCATTTAACCTTGCAGTACTTTGATGATCGAGCAGTACTTTGACATTCTTCTTTAGCAGTACTTTGACTCTTCAGTACTTTGACTTTATATATCCCAACAATCCTCCCCTAACTTGAATTCTACTTTCTTGATTTCAAGTTCCTTTGTATATTTAACTTTAACATCTTTGTCTTCAAGGATTGTATCTTTATCTTGATTTTGCCTTTGTAATCTATGTGCTTGTATAATCATCATCAAAGTAGTCTTTATATGTAATCCTTTACAAGAACAATCAAGAAGCTCCATCTTTTCAAAGAACTCAAAGAACATATGACAATTTGTACATCGCCATTTAAGTTTCACTATTCTCATCACTTCCAAGTGTGTAAACTCCCGAGAGGTGAATCATTGAAATTTTAATGGTTTTGATGTCTCTTTACCAAAGCCATTAACTCCGGAGTATCAAAATGTTTAGGTGTGTAAGACCATGGTACATTGATAACCATATGATTTTTAGCAAATCATCGCCTATCAATGATTTGATTTGTCTTTACCAAAAGTTGTACCCTTTTGGACTAGTTAGTTCTTTCAATCATGGTGAACTAATTACCATATAAATGGTTTTTCCATGCCTTTACCACAAGCCATTTTTCTTGTGGGCTAGCCAACTCTTTACATTTGTCGATATGGTGAGTTGATAACCATACAACTTATTAGCAAGTTGTCAACTATATAACGGATTTGAGATATCTTTACGAGCCGTTTGCTCATGGATTAGCCAATCCTTTTGTTAAATATGGTGGATTGATAACCTTTGTTATAACCATCTTAAAAACCATTTGTTGCTTTTATCCTCTGCTTCAAAATATTTTTAAAAATTTCTTTCAAAATTATTAATCGGTATTTGTCTTATAGCAAGCACTTTGATTAAAGTACTGTTTGATCAGCAGTACTTTGAATAAAGTACTGATTTTTCAAAAATTTACAATTAAGAATCATACCAGTATTTATGTATCATCATCAGCCATAGTGGTCCATTTGATGAATAAGTCAATGACCATTAGTGCTGTTTCATTCTCCTCTTCCACTTCCATTCCATGATCTAGCATTCTTCTCATAAGATCTTATGTGAGTGGATATCTTCTTTCTACTAACATTTGAATCATGGTTCCATCTTCTAACTCCAAAACATGTACTCCAGATTCATCAAAGTATCTCCAGCTGTTAATCTCCCATAATTCTTGATTATTCCATATAGCATCGATGATTGTTTCCTCTGCTTCCCGAGATAGTTGTGAGATCTCCAAGCAATACTAGACCAATTCCTTCGATGGAATGTGTTCAAAATATTCTTGCACCAGTTGGTATAAATGAAACAAATCTTCTCTGTTGATGATGTGCAATATATCCCATAGCAAATTAAATATTCTGAAACTTTCATCCTCTCTATGAAACATCAAATAATCTCCATCTTGTTGTGATTCTACAAATTCAAAATTAGATATCTTTGATTTCTTTTCTGCAATATCTTTAGATTTAGGATTCTCAAAGTCAACAACTCTTATGTAATTTCTCAGCTCATCAATTGTATCTGATCTTAACTCAATCTTCTTTGATGACCTGCTCGCTTCAGCTTGTTCTTTTCTTTTAAGCTTCTTTTAGTATCATCCTTCTTTTGCTTATCGTCATCTTTAAAATCTTTAATACTATCAACTTGTTTTTGATAAGCTTTTCTAACCAATTCATACAACTGTTTCATCTCAAAATAGTTCAGCTTCTGTAATCCAGTATACCCTTGACTTTTCAAATAAGCCATCATAGCATTTCTTTCCTTAGCCTTACTCATTGGTCTTCTAGATATAGCAACTGAATTTTCTGATATAACAACTTCAGATTCCTTCACTGGTTGAGAAACTTCAGCATTTAACTCAGCTTGTAACTTCCTAGCAGCTGCTTCATTCTTAGCCAATTCAATAGCTCTGATTTCAGCTAAAGTGAGCTTCTTATTCTTTGTTTTAACCAATTTACCTTTACCTTTGTCTTTAGGATCTATCACTGATTGAGAAGCTTGTGGTTGTTCTTCAGTAACCCCTGGAATAGTAACACCTCTTGGTCTTGTCATACTCTGTAATATCTCAGCAATTGTCTCATCATCACTTGTAGTATGAACTACTTTGGGTGTATCAGCTTCTTCTTCTTGTAGAATAGTTGAAGGACCAGCTTCTTCTTCAAAATTAATTGTCCTAGGTGTAATCAGCTCTTGTCTATGTGTTCCTTGAGGAGCAGTTCCTTGATCAGTAGCACCTTGATCATCGACTTTGTACACCAAGATTTTGAATTCAGTTCTTGTGGGCTCAAGATTTCAATATCTACTTGTGCTTCAAGACCTTGAGGTTTATCTTCTTTTCTTCATAAAACTCAAGATCTTCTTTCAAATTATCTTGCTCCAGATTCCTCCCCAATTGAATAGAAGATTGTTGTTGAACCTTTTTGCCTTTAGAAGTCTTCTTAAACTTCTTCCCTTGTCTCTTTTGTGACTTGACCCATAATCGATGATGTTGAACCAGAGGCCATACAAAAGACTTTAATCGTCTAAACTTGGTCTGCAATTTTGATAGTCATGCGCTTTGAGCTTTAGAAGCTTTCTTCAATCTCACTAACTCCTTTGTTAAAACATAATTGTCCAAACCAATCCCTCGGAGGTATAGCATACTCATCTCCTCCGGATGATGGTGGATTGATTTCGGTTCCGAGTCAACATGTTCAAAGATGTTGTGGAGATGGTGTAGGTGAACTGCAGATCTTCTTGTGCAAAGACTTTTGTGAAGAAACAAGATGTTGAGAAGCAAGACCTTGAGTTGATGCAAGACCTTCTCTTTCTTCACTTGTAGCGACCTCATCTCTAATTGCTTGCACAATCTCCATCATTGAAGTAGTCAAGGGAGTGTTCCTTCCAAGAATCTAATCACTCTTCCTAGCCATGAAAGTGAAAATCTTTGCGTGTTGTACCACAACGTAATAAGCTCAAGGCTTTGGTACATCATGAAGTTGTTTATTCAAGAAGACTTGAATAAATCTTGGATACATCAACCAACGTGATCCATGAGAAATGTGTGATAGCATACCATCTAAAATTAGCCTTGAAAAATTGAAAATACGATTTGTAGCCAATCCCACTAAAGCAGATGCTATATTAGAGCCAAATTGCTCCCATGAAGTACTTTTAGAACTGATACAATGAAGTAGGACATGAACCAAGTACTTCCAATGTGGACTAAATAAGGGTTTCTTGAATGTTGTTTCTGTCAAAGACCCTTCATACCCAATGTCACTTAAAGTATCCCAAAGAAGCTGTTTATCAAAACGTATAGCCCCTTCTGCATCATCGAATAAGAGATCTTCTCGTATAGAGGCTTCAGTAACTCTCACAATCCTTCCAGCAACTTTAGCCTGTATATAGGACTCATCATTCTATTGGAATTAGATAACATGACATTCAAATAAATAACCACAAAACATCAAAGTAATCAAGCGGAAGCGTATAGGATTTTTTAATGAACAATTAATTAACATAAAAGAATATGCGTACCTTTTCTTGGTTCTAGCCGAACAAGAATCAAATCCACAAACTAGCAATGGAATAACCCTAATTTTATTTAATTAGGATTATATGAATTACCCCTTACCGTTTTGTAATTCAATCCAAGATAATAACAATAGTGTGTTATTAGTACGTTCTTGTACACACGTATTAAACCGAATTAAAGTAATGCTAGTTTTTATCAAAAAAATAACTTGTTATGTGGAAAAGAGATGGATCGACACCCAAAGGGTTGTACGATCGGTTTGGAGAAGAAAAACACACAAAACAATTTTTGGGTTTAGCTAATGAATACAAGAGATACAAAAACAAGACCCCTAGCCTTGTATATATACCCAAGCAAACTTGGTGAACAAGTTTTGGCTTTGTTTCCTTTTTCCTTGGCTGATCGGTGCATCACATCCCCAAGGGATTCCTAAACTTCCAAACTTTGCAATCTAGTCCTTTCCAAATACCTTTAACGCCTGCTAGTCCATTACATTAATTACTTAACGCTCGTTAGTTATTTCGTTTAATAAATAAATAAATATAACGCTTATATTTAATTATTAACTTTAAATTCTCATACTTAAAGTGTGCAATCCCGTAGTCTCGAGTTCGATTCTAACTCACGCCTACTAATTTATATCCATAAAACTAACAGACTCCCACTGGATATATCTTAATAGAGTGATCACATCGGTTAGCGTCTAGCAACACTTGATGCCTCTAGTACAACTCGAGTAAGGCTCTGGAAAACCTTTTAATGATTTCTCATTATTATTATCCTTTTGTTTCTAATACTACGTTAAATAAAGATATAGAATTAAGTCATTCTTTATAAAACTATTATGTTTCTCATTGTAAGTGATTGACCAAGATTACCGAATCATCTAAACATATTTAGGGAGATTTGGGTGCGGCCCGCTGAAACATCTTGTCAACCCTACGAGGGCCCAAAGAAGATTAAACTCCAAATAAATTTGAAGGAACAAATTCTATCTTGACTACAAGAATAACCCATGAAACTTTGTAACATTTCCGAAAACAACCCTTATGACTACCAAATACGATAGCGTTGTTGCTTCACGTAATGCACTACATTCATGACACTTATCCGGTATCTCAAGTCCGAGGATAACTATTCATAATTTACTTATAACAATATCCACATAGTAAATTATGTAGTTGAGATAAGTCCTATATTCAATTCATTGAATATCATCTGAAATTGGTATGCATTCTCATCAATATACTTTCAAGTATATTCTACCACATCTCTCAGATTTGTCTTAGTTTAATGATACTCCCATATCATTAATTGACAACGGACATTTAGAATAACTTAGTTATTCATGGATTAAACATGCAAATATAGGACAACAATATTATAAATGAAAATAAACATAATCCAAACTTTATTTCATCAAAATAATAAATGTTTTACAATATCCTTTATCCAAATACTAATCACAGTTATGCATGAAACTATTAGCTAAACGAAGTCCAATTCCATTTGCAAGTCCAATAAGCTTGTCTTTAGCTAAAGCCTTAGTAAACGGATCGGCTAAGTTATCATCATGTGAACTCTCAATAGATTAATTTCACCTTCACGGACTTGTTCCGAACATAGTGATACTTAGTGAAAATGCCTCGGTGCCCTTCATGACTGTGTTCATTGGCAAATATGATTGAAGCATTGTCACAATACATATCAATAGGTGATTCAATTGAAGGCATAACACCAAGCCACGAAATGAATTTCCTAATCCAAACGACCTCCATTGCGACTTCAAGCAATTATGTATTCGGCTTCATCCGCACATCGCAATCGTATCGCTTCTTGCTCTTCCAATAACTCCTCCTCCATTGATGACAAAGACATAACTCGTCCGAGACTTCGTATCATCTTTATCACATCGCCAGGGCGCATCACAAGAACTTTGTAACACCAAGTTTTGTGTCCGATTTCCTCCATATACTAAAAACATATCTTCAGATTCCTAAGATACTTTAGAATATGTTTATAACAATCGATGAAGTTCACCGGATTACTGTTGATATCGACTGGTCATGTTTTGAGCGAACGCCACATCCGGCCTTGTGCATCTTACATCATACATAATAGATCCCATCGCCAAGCATAAGGAACTTTCGCATCGTGCCACCTCGGCAGTGTTGAAGCACACATATCGCTACATAAGCCATGCTTTACTTCCATCGGCAAATATCCTTTCTTGGAATTTTGCATATTGAATCTCTTCAATATTTTATCAATGTAAGCGCTTTGACTTAAACCAATTAACCGCTTTGACCTATCTCGGTAGATCTTAATTCCCGAATGTATGCAACTTCTCCTAAATCCTTCATGGAAAAACACTTCCCAAGATATGCCTTAACATTTTGCAAACTTGGAATGTCTTTTCCCATAATTAATATGTCATCGACATAAAGAATTAGGAAAATTACATCACTCCCACTAACTTTGTGATATACATGGCTCATCAAGATTTTGAATAAATCCATACCTTTTGATTTCTTCATCAAATCTTTTATTCCATTGCCTTGATGCTTGCTTCAATCCATAAATGGACCTTTGAAGTTTGCATACACGGTTTGAAATTGTGGATTCACGAACCCTCGGTTGCTTCATATAGATGTCTTCATCTAAGCGACCATTTAAGAAGGCGGTTTTGACATCCATTTGCCATATCTCATAGTCATAGTATGTTGCTATAGCTATGAGAATTCTAATAGCTCTAATGTCCGCTACAGGAGAAAATGTCTCCTCGTAATCAATGCCATAAGTTTGAGTAAAACCTTGCGCAACTAGACGAGCTTTATAGACGTGTACATTGCCATCCATGTCAGTCTTAATCTTATAGAGCCACTTACTTCCAACCACCTTGGCGTTTGGAGGTAAATCGACCTCTACCCAGACTTCATTTTCTCTCATGGATTGCATTTCCCATTCATTGCAACTTGCCATTTATCCTTATCGTGACTTGCCATGGCGACTTTATAACTAGTAGGCTCTCCAAGATCTCCTAACATAGTTTCCTCAACCTCTACGTTAAGACATAGACGTTCAGTGCACGTGTAGACCTTACGGATCTCTTTAACGGGAATCACTTCAACTCGGTGGAGGACCCGTGACTATCGTGTTCTACCGAAGTACGTTAGTGTTTTCGGAAGGTAATGCTTCTTGATCATCTTCCGGATCATAAACTCTCCCATGAATTCTTGAGATATGAGATCTCTTTCAAGAAAATCTCCATACCTAGCAACAATTACTTTATTTTTAGTTGGATAGTAAAAGTAGTAACCCATAGTTTCCTTAGGGTATCCTACGAAGATACACTTTACGATCTTTGTTGGAGTTTATCTCATGAGTCACGTTTAACATACGCCTGCAACCCGGACCTTTAAATAAGACAAAGTTAGAGCTTTACCATGCCATATTTCATATGGTGTCTTATCAACCTTCTTTGTGGAACCATATTTAGAATGCTAACAAATGATTCCAAAGCATAATCTCAAAAGGAAAAGGTAGAGTGGTAAGATTAAACATAGATCGATCATGTCCAACAATGTACGATTTATTCTCTCATATACACCATTTTGTTGTGGAGTATATGGAGAAGTGAGATTCGGACAATTACATTCTCGCCTAAGTAATCTTTAAACTCTTGGCTTAGATACTCGCCTCCCCTATCGGATCGAAGAGCTTTAATCTTCTTTCCCAATTGCGCTTCTACTTCACTTTGAAAACCTTAAATATTTCAAACACCTCATGTTTATGCTTAAGTAAATAAACATAACCATAACGGTCAAATCATCAAGAAAGGTTAAGAAGTAGCTAGCACCTCTCTTTGACACATGTCTAAGTGGTCCACACACATCAAGATGAATAAGACCAAGTAGATCGAAGCCCTATCCATATTGCTATGAAAAGGTTTCTTAGTCATCTTCCCAAATATGCATGACTCACATTTATCAAATGATTCATCATTGATATTTTGCAAAAGCCCTTCTTGTTGCGGCTTATGCATGCGAGCCTTGCCTATATCGACAAGTCTACAATGCCAAAGATAAGAAGAATTCAAGTCTAACTTTATCTTCTTGTTAATGCTAAACATTGAATTATTATTATTGTTAGATTCATTTCCAATCACATCAATTTCAAACACACCATTCACAGTAATTGCTTTAAAATAAAATACACCATTTAAAGAAACATCAATTCCATTACGTGAAATAGTATGAGTAAAACCATCATCCAACAAAACTGAAAAGGAAACAATACCTCTAATTATATAAGGTGCGAATGACAATTGTTCAATAACAAGATTAAGCCCGAACGCAATACTAAACTAAACGCTCCTATGGCTTCAACAATTGCATGTGTGCCATTTCCCACGTGCGCATATTGCTCCCCATAGGCAAGCTTCCTTTCCACTCTAAACCCTTGCAGGTATTACAAATGTGAATACCACAGCCCGCATCATATACCCAGAATTATTATGATTTAGAGTAATAATTCAATGACAAATAAATTACTGTAAGAACCGCGCCCATGGACCCTTCAGATTTCATTTTATTTGCCGCAATTCATCAAGATAGAGAGCACGCTTTCTTCCAATGCCCAACGCTCTTACAAAGGTGGCATGCTTGATCCTTTTAGGATTTTCCTTCCTAGGAGTAGGGTTCTTCTTGGGTTGAGGTTGATAGGCCATCACCGCTTGCCTTTGTCAACCTTTCCTTACCCTTCCCTTCTTGTTGTTCGCACTGCGCGGTTTTGGCTTATTAATCCATCCACCCCGAATAGCAAGTACCAAGCAGAGGAACCTTTTGAGGCAACCCTTTCCCACGCATTGCATATTGAAATTTCGACAAAACCATTAAAATCCTTGTTAAGGGATCTATTAATCGATTCACACCATGTCATCATCATAAGTTTTGCCAAGTGCTTTAATGGTCCATGTAACCTTTCATTTCCAGACATGAGCACTTACGGGTTTACCTCACCTTGCCTACATACCGTAACGTGTCGGTCAAGTCATAAATCTCGACGGCAAAGAGTTTCTCAAACATAGTTCAAGTTCATTGAGCATATTATATGGGAAATAATGTTCAAACCGCTTTTGAAGAGCGTATTCCATTGTTACCAACATAAGACAAGCCACATCATTATGACGCTTATACTGTTGCCAAGCGTCCTTTTGAGCTTGAGTAGCATCGTGACCAGTTGGTTGTTCAGGGCAAGGTTCATAAAGATATTTCAACCGTCAAGAACTCTAAAGACAATTCTCAAAGAAATGTGCCAATCATTGAAATTCTTAGAGCTACCAACTTTTCTCGATCAAAAGCTTTGAACGCAGAACTTAGTGCGTTGTTAGTGTTATCGTTATTTTGAGCCATTTCTACGTAAAAAGTTCAAGTATTAGTATTTTCGATAATACAACTTTTCGTAAAATAAAATATACCCAACAAAGAATATAAACATATAACCATATAATTTTCTCGAAAACTAGGATCCAAATTATCATAGGTTCATTACATCGCTTGATCCGCTAGCAACGAACGATATAATAAGGTAATCATCGAACATTAATTGGCAAACAATTTCCAACTCCTAGATCATTATGGATTTATATTTTCCAACGCTATTGCAAATATAAACATGTTTCATCTCATCCTATGCCATTGAGTCCAAGTCTCACTTCCTACTCAACTTAAGTGTCTAACTTAAAGAACTGCAAATATGTCCATGTAAGGTCTCACTTAACATAGAGATTTACCTCTCCATCACAATCTAGCCAGGTACTCTCATGACATAAATTGCAACTTCAAGTGTTCCTTTTAACTTAGATGGCATATAACTTAATTTAAAAGGGTACTGGTTTTGATTTTATGTGGTCAAATCAAATATGTACAAATATGTCATGCATTCATCTTGTAGCATAAATTTAATAAAAAAACTTTTTATTACCAATTCATAAAGATCAAATTATCAAAGTTTTGACTGAGGTATTGGGTTCACCAATCAAAGAATTTAGTGTTAATTATCGTCCATTATACCGTACTTTTGCATAAGTGTAAACACTTAGTGTTTCGGGTAATTACCACCGAAGTGGTGCATGGAATTAAAACTAATTCGCCCTTAAGATGAGTTTGTACATACTATGGCTTACTTAGTAGCTCCATTCGAACTTACAGGGGGCAGAGGACCAGGTAAGCGCAAAGCATAACCTAAGACATCCTTTCAAAGCGACTGCATGCGCACTTTTAATTAACCCCTTTATAGTTCATTCGATGGGTGAGCTGCTCGCACCATTTGTACCAAAGTCACCAATCAATTAAACTATTGAAAACTTAACTCTTCCAAAACAAATCAAATTTCACCATTGTTTAGTCCGTATTATTTTCTATTCAAAATTACCCTTTGCTTAAAACTGCCTAACATGATAAACAAACAAGTAATAAATAAAAATAAACTACTAAAAACAATGCGACATAATAAACAATTTATACGTAAACAAGTAGCCACATGCAACTTATTCGATAAAACCTATTAATAATCAATATCTAGGTTAAATTAATATATATATTAATTAGGGCTTTCACTCCAGCGATAGAAAGTGAGCCACATACATCGATGAATCGATTGCGTAAACCCATAATTAAAATATACCAATTAGCACATAATTGATTCATTAATATATAATTGGAGTTTTCCCAATTCAAGATTTATCGTAAATAAATACATCTTAACAATTAAATAATATCAAAGCAACTTATCCATGACTAACATGCATGTATAATCATGGATATCATAACAATTATACAAATAAGTCACAAGATCGCATATAAAAATTCCATGACACATAACAAATTATTCATGAATTAATCACGTAACCAATATATTAATTCTAGGTTTTAATAAGGTTAGCAAACAATTTTCAAAACCCTAAAAAATTTATACATGTGTCGACACAAAAAAATAGGGGTACGCCCCAATTCTTAAAAAAATCGACCAAACAATAAATTAAACATAAACCCTAGATAAACATATCAAACAACATACAATTATTTGTTTTATTACGCGTTTATGTAATTAATTACTCATTAAAAACCAATGACTCGTGATGCAACTGTTGGAATTAGATAACATGACATTCAAATAAATAACCACAAAACATCAAAGTAATCAAGCGGAAGCGTATAGGATTTATTAATGAACAATTAATTAACATAAAAGAATATGCATACATTTTCTTGATTCTAGCCGAACAAGAATCAAATCCACAAACTAGCAATGGAAGAACCCTAATTTGATTTAATTAGGATTATATAAATTACCCCTTACCGTTTTGTAATTCAATCCAAGATAATAACAATAGTGTGTTATTACTACGTTCTTGTACACACGTACTAAACCGAATTAAAGTAATGCTAGTTTTTATCAAACAAATAACTTGTTATGTGGAAAAGAGGTGGATCGACACCTAAAGGGTTGTACGATCGATTTGGAGAAGAAAAACACACAAAACAATTTTTGGGTTTAGCTAATGAATACAAGAGATACAAAAACAAGACCCCTAGCCTTGTATATATACCCAAGCAAACTTGGTGAACAAGTTTTGGCTTTGTTTCCTTTTTCCTTGGCCGATCGGTGCATCACATCCCCAAGGGATTCCGGAAACTTCCAAACTTTGCAATCTAGTCCTTTTCCAAATACCTTTAACGCCTGCTAGTCCATTACATTAATTACTTAACATTCGTTAGTTATTTCGCTTAATAAATAAATAAATATAACGCTTATATTTAATTATTAACTTTAAATTCTCACGTAAAGTGTGAAATCCCGTAGTCTCGAAGTTCGATCCTAACTCACGCCTACTAATTTATATCCATAAAACTAACACATTCTCCATGTGAGATCTAGTAGTCGCCTAAAATTGTTGAATCCATGGCTCAATAATGTCTGGTTCCACCAAAAGCGCATAACTAGTTGGAGATCCAGTGAGAAAATCAATGATGTCATGAAACGCGACATTAGCTTCGGCTTTTATCCAAATTAGCCACCATGTTGTGTTTAGAAACCCGATTTCGATTCGCCATTGATTGTTTGTTTACAAAGAAAGTAGTTTGATGAATAGTGATTGTGAAAGAGAGAAATATGGAAAAGATTGTTAAGTATAAAGATGAGAGGGAAATTGAGAGTAGTTATTTATAGGTGAGATTTAAAAATCACAAATTTCATAATAACAAAGTTACCATTATTTGAATTTTACCCTCTTTTTACCGTTGGAAAGTATGTTGATAAGACAAGCGTTGCTTTCCACGTGTGCAAGATACTTTCCAAAGCAAGACTTCAAGGCAAGACTTTCATATAACCAAAAGCAAGATTTTCCATTCTCCTCTTTATAATTGCAAAACACCAAATAGGAATTGGATTGCCTCCCTCAAACAATGCATAGGACTGCCTAACAAACGAATCGGTCCTCCCTTAAAGATAGCTTAGTAATTAATCATACCAATACTCACCACCAAGTGATTGAATCTTGAAACATCAAATCCTTTGGTGAGTAGATCACTACATTATCATCTCATGAACCTTAACAACATTAATAAGCCTATGCTCATAACAATCTCGATAAAGTGATGCCTAATCAATGTGCTTGGTCTTGGAGTGATAAAATGGATTCTTCACAATTCAAATGGTACTCTCATTATCAATGTTAATAGGAGTATTCTTGAAGTTGAACCCATAATCCAAAAGTTGATTCGCATCCATAACACTTGGCCACAACAGTTGCAGCAGCCCACATATTCTTCGATGGATGATGTTGTTTGCAATAGTTTGCTTCTTACATTGCCATGAGACTAATCTTCTTCCAAGATACCGGCATCCTCCGTGGTTGATCTTCTATCATAGTTATCACCGCATAATCACTATCCGAAAAGCTTCCAAGTGAAAAGGTGAATCCTTTGGATACCACAACCCCAACTTTGGTTGTTGTTTCAAATAACTAAAAATTCTCTTCACCGCATTCATATGAGAAACCTTAGGTGAGACTTGATATCGTGCACATAAACAGACAAAGAAACATGATATCGTGCCTAGATGCGATTAAGTACATAAGACGACCAATCATAGATATGTACAACTTGACTTCAACAGTTGACCATCTTCATCCTTGCCCAATGAGTTGATAGACTTGATAGGTGTAGTGACCGGCTTCATAGCATTAAATTAAACTTCTTAAGAATGTCGAGACATACTTATCTTGACTTATGAAAATTCCTCCTTTAACTGCTTAACTTGTAGCCCCAAAAGAAAGTCAATTCACCCATTGAACTCATTTGAAATTCATGTTGCATCACCGCTCAAACTTCTTCACCATTGACTATTTTGTAGCTCCAAAGATGATATCATCTACATAAAATTGAACTAGCATGATATCCTTCTTGTCTCTCTTGATAAACAAAGTCTCGTCAATAGCCCCCCTTCTGTAACCATGTTGTAATAAGAAAGTAGAGAGTCTTTCATACCAAGCTCTAGGTGCTTGATGAAGGCCATAAAGAGTCTTAACAACTTTGTAGACTTTGTTTGGATGTGCAGGATCTTCAAAACCAGGAGGTTGTTTGACATAGACCTCCTCTGTAATTGTGCCATAGAGAAAGGCACTCTTGACATCCATTTGATAAACCTGAAAGCCCATATATGATGCAAAAGCAAGGAATATTCGGATAGCTTCAATGCTTGCTACAGGAGCAAACACTTCATCATAATCTACTCCTTCTTCTTGTCTGTATCCTTGTGCAACTAACCTTGCCTTGTTCTTGATGACATTCCCTCTTTCATCTCTCTTGACTTTGAAAACCCATCTTGTACCAATAACTTTCTTGCCATCTAGTAGATCACATAATACCCAGACTTCTTGAAGTTTGAATTGAAGAAGTTCTTCTTGCATGGCTTCAACCCAACTCTCATTAGTTAAAGCTTGAGCTATATTCTTGGGTTCTTCTTGAGAGATAAAGCAAGTGAATAAGCATGTTTGGTGATCCTTATGATTCAAACTGTTCATTTATAGACAAAGCTAAGTAAAGCATTATGTGGTTTAGAAAACCTTTAGCTTTAGTCCTTGTAAGCACTCTGTAGTAGAAAGTCCAATATTTTGATCAAGAGGATGATTCTTATGTACTCTTAAGATAGGAGTTTGTGGAACTTCAAGATTATCACCCAAATTTGTGAAATCAAGATCTTCATTGGAATCGAGAAAATACCTTCATCTTCAAACTCATCATCAATATCTTCTAGGCCGTGCATGTTAGGATCATCCAAATCATCCAAAGTGTCATCAACAGTGCGTGAGATTTTGATCCATAATCTTGTGATCAAAAGCACCGTGAGGGTGTTCAGAGACTTACCCTTTTCTTTGCTTCTTCAAGAGCTCTTCTCGATCATCATCATAAGATTGTGCTACTACATCTTGAAAAAGCATGTTATTAAGTTCATCTTGTATAGCTTGATCTTCAAGATAATGAAGACTTTGGTTCATCAATAGTTTTCCCTTCTCGACAGCTTATAGGTTCTTCATCGAACAACATCGGGTCTAATGTTGACTCCATGCACAATGTATCGTAAATCATCTTCCTTGTGATCTACTTGATTTTCTTCTCTAACGGTACATAATTCATAGAAGGAGTCAAAACCTCAAGATAAAACATCCAATCGGGACCTTTACCCTTTGATTTTCTTGATCTTCTAAAATTCAACATGAAGACAATCTTGAACCTTTTGGTGACTCATTGTACACTCTAAATCCTTTGTTGTTGGTGCAAGATCCCAATAAATATCCTTCTTCCGACTTGCCATCAAATTTTCCCAGTTATCAATTGTATTGAGAATAGGTAGAGGGCATCCAAAAGGCTTCATAAATCGAATGTTGGGTTTGTTTCCATCGAAACTCATAAGGTGTCTTCATCCGAGGTTTAGTGATCGATACTCTATTCAACACATAGCCAGCAAGACTTACAACTTCAAATTTCAAAATTGAATAGGTAATAAAGAATCTGCAAGCATTGTTCGGCCGCTTTAATCAAAGTTCTATTCTTTCTCTCTCGCAACACCATTCTCACTGTGGAGTTCTAGCAATACTAAACTCCCTCTTGATCCCTTTCTTGGCACAAAATTCATCCATAAGCTTGTTCTTGAATTCGGTCCCATCGTCACATCTAATACCTCTTACTTTGAGTCTCAATTGATTTTCAAGGGCTATTATAAGATCATAAATAGCATCAAACGTTTCATCTTTAAAACCCAAGAAAATACCCAACTAAATCTCTCGCAATCATCCGTCACAACCAGACAAGATTTCTTCTTGTTTAGACTAGCAATGAAATAAGTCCAAACAAATCCATGTGCAGCAGCTCCAAAGGTTCTCTAATGGTTCTTTCCTCAATCTTCTTGCATGAAGTTTTATGTTGTTTACCTTTCTTGCACGCCAAACATGAGTGATCATTCCTGTATGTTTTGGAAGGTAAACCTCTAACTAAATTTCCTTTGACCAACTTGTTGATATTCTTGAAATTTACATGGCCTAATCTTCTGTGCCATTGATGTGCTTCTTCAAGTGTTGCATTTGCTACTAAACAAGTTGCTCTTCCAGAAGAGTGAAGACTCTTCATATCCAGGTTGTACACATCATTAGTTCTTGGTACTTTCAGTACTACCAAGTTATCATCAACAAGCTTGAATTCAAGGGAAAGAATGAGACATTCTGTGTCAGTAAATAACATAGGGTGCTTCTTGTCACAGATCTGAGAAACTGACAAAAGGTTGAATTTGAGTTCCTTCACATAACGAACATTCTCAAAATCTATTCTTCCTCCCTTGATAGTTCCTTTGCGCTTATTCTTCCTCCACTAGCATCATTCCCAAATGCAACTCTTCCTCCACAATAGGATCTAAAATCGCTGAATCTCTTTGTCTCTTGTCATGCTTCCAGAGCAACCACTATCCACAATTAGATGATCTTTAAGCTCCTCTTATGGGTTGCCTGCACAAAGATAAAAGAGTTAGTTAATTTTAGGAACCCAAGCCATTATTGACTTGTGTTCCCTTTATGGAGTTACATACTAAATTCTTTAAGTATGTAATTCCCACTATCTTTAAGCACATGATCAATTATCTTTGGTTGTTCAAAAACTTGTGTTGGTTTTTCAAGAAAATCTCCTTTTCATCCAAGTTCTCTTTATTATTTTCAACAAAATCTCTGTTTCACCCATACTTGCCGAAGTATTGTTTGTTCCCCATCAATACTTTCCTTCTTAACCCATTTGGTTTTAACTTCTGGTGTAGAGTCCCTTGATCTAGCTACTTTCTTTGAGTTAAAACATCTTCTAGATTGATAGTAATGAGATCTCCTGGGGTTTTTATTCCAAAAAGTGTGAGCAGTACCTTGATTGTTTGAAAATCTAGCAGTACTTTGAGAAGGTACTGGTGATTTTGAAAAAGATCTTCTTTGGTGAGGGTACTTATGGTCGTGTGAGAAATTGATGTGGTTAACCCTTTTTGAATGATTCTAGACTGGTTTATTCTCCCTTGGTTTTTGGTTGGCAGATCTGGTCTTTGGGAATTTGCTTAAGTAATCTGAGTGAAAGTCACAGTCCTTGATCAGATGATCAGAACTATCACAAACAAAACATAATTTTTGACCCATACTCCCAAAATTTCTTCCTTTAGGTCTATGATTAAAAGTATCCTGCTCTTTTGGTGAATGATGAAAATTGTTTTGACCAAAATTATCCCAAAAGGTTTAGCAAGATTTTGAAAAGGTTTTCTTAAAGGTATCTGGATCGTGCGTGAAGACTTTGAGTTGAAGGTACCGCTGACTCTTAACATCATCAACCTTAGGTTTTTCAACCTGCTTTTTGGGGTTTCGTAACTAGATTTACCGTAAGCTTCTTCCTAAACTCTAAGTTGTCTACTCCAAAATGAGAAACATCCGCCTAAGTGGTTGAAAACTACCAGTGGGATGAGGGACGCATGATAACCATTGTCTTTCTTAAACTCGAGGTGTTTGACTAATTGATTCCTCATCACTAGATGTGTTATCTACATAATTGATGAGTTCATCATCACTAGTTGTTATATCCTCGTAATCAAGTTGTTCCCGATCACTAGGTGGATTCTCTTCTATGCTACTAAAGTCCATACCAAATCCTAGTCCAGCTTCTAATGTAAGCTTTTCTCCTGCTTTTCAACATAACTAACATGAGAAAGACCAGATTGTCCCCAAGCAGCAAACTTTTCTAGCAATTCATCCCTTTCCTTAGTCAGCTTTTCAATTTCAGAAATCTTGTATCCTAACTTCCATTCACTTAATTTTAACTGATAATCATGTTGTTCATACTTTTCTGCCCAAGCCATTTCGTTATTTTCATGTGTTATAATTTTGGCTTCCATAGACTCTAAAGTGATTTGATAACCAGTTACCTCTGACCTAGCCCTACTATAGTTATCTCTTTCAATTACATAATCATTAAGCACTTTTTGATAAAAATTATGACACTTAGAGCATACCTCAAAGATAGGGGTAAACTTGGTGAAGTAGCTACCATAGCAAGCGTAATGTTTCATCTTCATTCTCCATGCTCCAATCAAAACTTCCTAGACCATCTCTCGATTCCAAAGCAACATGTCCGGTTCCTCATCAAAAGATGTGCTCCAATCAAACTCTTCCACCGATTCTTCCATCGCTACCATACAATAGGATACCGGTTCATCATCAAACTCAAGACTTCACCAACCTCCGACAGATTCTCTTGAGCAACCAAAGCTTTTGTTTTTGTTATAGGATTTCCTTTAGTTCAAGCTTAGGTTTGTCACCATTATGTTTGCTCGATATTTAGCAAACTTGCATTCCTTGAAAAGTGTCCATCTTTTGACGCTTAAAGCATTCAATCTTTGACTTGTCAAAGGTGATACCTGTTTGGGTTTGAAGTCAATGCCTCTTCCTGCTTTCTTCATGAACTTCTTGATCCTAGCAAGATCATAGCAACTTGCCACTTGATATCAATTTCTACAAGAGCATCCTCTTCAATTTGTGACAAATCCTCTTCATAAGTAATGTAAAGTGGCTTGGTGAGCAAAGAATGAGCATACGACTTCATCGTAATGGATGGTGTCCGATGGTGATGATGTGGGGTTGGTCATGGTTGTGATAGAATGAGCGGGATATGTAGTACTTTCGGGAAACAAGATTTGAGTAGGTAAGCGATACTTTTAGTGGAAGTATCGCATTTCTTTCGTAAGACACAAAAGCTATCTTGTGAGACTTTGAACTTGTTTGGCCATTCATCTCATGCTCATACACCTTTAGATGGTTGTAGAGATCATCAAAGTCCATAGTGTCTAAACCAGTTGTCCTCGATCATAGTAGCAATCACATGCCATGTCGATGGCAAACTCCTTAAGAACTTCAGATTTGCATCTTCAATGATACTTACGCCTTGTATAACTCTAGCATGCTAAGGAGATTTTGGAATCTATCATAGGCGAGATCAAGACCTTCTCTTTCACCAATAGTGAAAGTTTCAAACTGCTGCTACAACAAATTTCAGCATCTTCTTGGCAGCATCATTCCTCCAAATCTAGTCTTGAGAGTAGCCCATAGTTGTCTTGCATCCTTAGCATCATAGAATTTGAGTAGGTAACCATCGGGATATCGAGACAATAGGATGTTGAGAGCCTTTTCTTGATTTCATCTTGTCACCGGTAAGATGACCTTGGGTGGTTTAGGTTGTCCAGAATCTCTATAGGTTCTACAACAACTTCATTACCATTGACAATTACATTCCATAGTGCATGGTCTCAGTAATGGCAATGTACCGCCTCATCTTCATGCTCCATAGATCGTAATCTCCTTCTTGATAATAGGTATTCGAGTGAGGTGATGGATGGGGTGGTGCAACTTCATTGACATCTTTAGGGTTTGTTATTAACTAGGTTTTAAGGGTTTCTTCTTAGCGAGTTTCCACACAAGCTCGATACCACTTGTCGATGTATTCTAACCAAACTAACTTATGTAGCTTGTTGGGATAAACCTCCTAAGTTGCTAACAAAGAAACACTAAACTAACTCTATTAAGTATGCGGAATTTACTTAACAAAGATAAGAAGAATTAACTTTAACTTTAACAATTATATTAAAACTCTGAATCTGCTTGATACACAGATTCACTAACAATCCCTAACAGCTCTAATATCGAACTTGATAAACTCTAAAACTCTCTAATAATGCACGTACGTTTAATGCCAATCTAGGGGTCCTTTTATAGGCTTAAGGATAACCCTAGTCGGTTTACAATTACAAACCTTGTACGTCAAGTAATACTAAATAAACTTAGAACATTCTAACCTATAATCCTTAATGATTTTGATGATCGAACCTTGCGGTACTTTGATGACATTCTTCTTTAGCGAGATTTTGACTCTTCAAGATTTTGACTTTATATATACCAACAAACTGCTTTTTAAGCTTATATACATTCGAACTTCATCAAGTGTCATTCTTAGAGTGACAAATCAATGACCGTAGATGTTATCGAAAAATAAAAAAGATGAGAAGAATTTTTTTAATAAATATTTACAAGAGATGTATGAAGAAAAACTTTACTCCTCGCCTTCCTCTTGAAGACGCTTTGAGTGTTTCCGGTTATAAACTCTTTATACCAAGTCGTGGAAGGATAAACTCTAAACGTTCTCTAGGAAGAGCTTTGGTGAAGATGTCGCTAACCGATATTCATCTTCACAAAATATAGTTCCACCACACCGCTCTCCACTTGCTCCCGATGAAATGATGTCGAATGTCGATATGTTTTGCTCTTGAATGTTGAACATTGTTGCATGAGAGAGAAATGGCACTCTTGTTATCACAATACAGAGGGATTTTGTTGAATTCAAAGCCATAGTCGATAATGGGATCTCATCCATAGGATTTGAGCACAACAAGATGACATGGCTATGTATTCTGCCTCAGAGGATATAGAAGTACTCATTTGTTTCTTTGAAGACCAGACACAAGCTTATCACCAAAAACTAGCACCTCCCGACGTGCTTCGACGTGTATCTTGACACCGCATGGTCAAGATCTCGCATAGGTCGTTAGTGACATACCGATGTCCTTCGTACCAAAGTCCCATGTTGATGGTTCCTTGAGATACCGAAGACCCGCTTAACCGCTTCAAGGTGCTTTTTGGTAGGCTTAGCACGGTATCTAGCACACATGCATACAACGAACATAATGTCTGTCATCGGCGAAGGTACATCGTGGACCCAATCATACTATGATATTTAGTTTGGTCAACCATGATCCCCGAGTGGTCCTCATCCGCTTTAGTACGCTCCACCATGAGAGTGTCAATAGGTCACAAGAATCAAATCCAAATTTCCTTAATATTTCATTAGCATATTTAGATTGATTGATAAAATGCCTCCGGACTTTGTGAAATTTGTAATCCCAAGAAAATGACATTTGTCCCATCATTGACATTTGAAATTTGGAGCCCATCTCCTTAGAAAACGGTCACATTCATTGGGGTCACGAGGCAAAAATAATATCATCAACATAGATTTGAACATGAATTAAGTGTTTGCCTCGACAACAATGTCGGATCAACTCTCCTTTGTTGAATCCATTAGATACAAGAAACTTCGATAGCGTGTCGTAACATGCCTTGGAGCTTGCTTCAAGCCATAAAGGGCCTTCTTCAAGCGATAAACATGAGTAGGATGCCCGGATTCACAAAACCTTCGTGTTGGTAGACGTATACTACTTCTTTCGATCTCCGTTAAGAAAAGCAATTTTACATCCATCCGATAGACTACCATGTTCTTACCGCATCGTTAGCCGTGAAGATTCTCGATTGCCTCGATACTTGCAATCGGAGCAAATGATTCTTCAAAGTCAATACCTCCTCTTGACGATATCCTTTTGCAACCAATCGAGCCTTGTTCTTTAGCACATCACCATGCTCATCAAGTTTTACTTTAAAGATCCATTTTAGAGCAATGATCATAGCACACCGGAGCGGTACTAATTCCCATACATCTAGTCGATCGAACTAATGAATTTCTTCTTGCATGGCATTGAACCAAATTGCCTTCATCATGGCGCTTTCACGCCTTTTGGTTCGACCTTAGATAGTATGGAGTTGAAAAGCACCACAAGGCATCGGTTGCAAGTTGTTTTGAGTGGATACCGGATGAGAAGGGTTTCCAATGATGTTGTCCAATGGATGGTCATGTGTCCATTTTCTAAGGTGTTTGTGTGGTTGTTGTTGAGGAACTAAAGTAGCGAGTTTGGATCTCCGATGAAGATGGTTATGAAGTTGGTTCAGAGCAAATATGTTCTCAAATGGAGCATCTTCGGAGTAACAAAGGGTTATCTCCATCATAGGTGCCAGAAACATTTCCATGATGTACACTCGATGATTGAGGATTTGATGATGAAGATGAATGATCTGCAGTAGGCGCATCTTGACTCAATGACATAGAAACTGAAGGGTTATCTACGTTGACTTTGTTAGGAGCAGCCTTTGTTGATGGATTTGACTGATCATTAGCAATAGGCTCATAGTATTCATCAAACATTGGATCAAACAATTTCTTCAAATCATCTTTCAAAGGGGGTACATATGGAATTGCTTTTGAGGGGTCAGGTACAAGAGAAGAACTAATGGGATAACTCAATGAGTGTTGAGATGCGGGTCCAGAACTTGATTGTCCTGGAGCCATTTGCCCGGTCAGCTCATCGAACGTGACGTGAATAGTTTCCATGATATCTCGAGTTCTTTTGTCGTAGATTCGGTAACCCTTCCTGTTTGGTGCATAACCTACAAATACTCCAATGTCCGCCTTAGCTTTTAATTTACCTAAATCTTGACCATCATTCGTTGGATAGCACAAAGGACCAAACACACGAAGTAAAGAGAGATCAGGTTTTCTATTGTAGATAAGTTCGTATGGAGTTTTTCCATGAGTGGTGTATATGAGGGAACGATTTTGGGTGTAGCAAGCAGTGGCAATGGCTTCAGCCTAGAGAAACATTGGAACCTTTGAGTAAATTAGCATAGTTCTTGCGACTTCCACAAGAGTTTGATTTCGTCTTTCAACTACACCGTTCTGTTGAGGAGTTCGTGGAACACTTATTTGATGACTAATTCCAACGCTTTGATAAAACTGACTTAGTTCTTTGTTAACAAACTCAGCCCATTGTCCGCTCGGATGATTCTAACAGCCTTGTTAAGTCGAACTCGCACTGTTTGATAAGTTTAATGATGACATATGGAGTTTCATCCCTTGTCCTCAAGAACTTAACCCAAGTGAATCGAGAGTAGTCATCAACAACGACTAACACATACTTCTTTCCATTAATTGTTTGCACTCTCATGGGTCCGCACATATCCATATGAAGAGTGTGAAGAACTTCCATAACTGAGTTTGCGGGTTTGGGTTTGTGGGCATATTTCTTGCTTTTTCCCAATTGGCATGCTGAACAAAGATGATCTTTTTCATACTTTAATCTTGGTAAGTGATGCAGGTTTAACTTACCAGGTCTTAATATTTATAGTGTCTCGTTATACCTATGGTCTACCCTAGTGCACTAACGGGCAGTGTACCCGGTCGCATGTAGTGTAGTAATCGGTAAAGCCGAGGTCGTCCCAAGAGCTATGTGTGTTGGATTATTACTAAGTCTAGTGTCACAGATTTAATAAAGGTTTCGATAGAGATTTAATCAATTAAACTACTAATGCGTAATAAAATAAAGCGTATAAATGGATAAAGGGAAATCAATAGAGAAAGTGGTGCTAACCTAGGTAATCATCCTAGCTAGTTATGTCTATGCCTACTTACTTCCAATTACTTGGTGGGGTCAAATTCGAGAGGACAACATTTGGTCAATTCGCCTAACCTATCAAAGAAAGATGCCACCACAGAGAAATCAAAGCACCATCATAAGTCCCGTTGTTCCCGGTCCCTTGCTAAGTCATTACACCGCTACATGCTAGATTCATAATAGTGAGTTCCCGGCCGTTAGGAACTTAGACACTACACCCCAATTCTTAAGTTCATCCAAATGATAGGTGATCGGTTGGTCAAATCGCACAAGTAGAAAGGGTCGCCGGTTGGTCATATCTTACCCTTCCGTCTCGGTCCACTCACCTAGGGTCACTTGGTCATATCTCCTAGGCAATTGGCCTCACCGCCATTCAAGACTACCGAACCAAGGTGGCTACCAATGAACTATGCATGCATACACTTAGAAATAATTGTACGGAAGTAAAGGTAAACGCAAACAAAACAATTAAGGAATCATAACTAGGCTAGCACCAAAAGGTGCTTAGCCGCTCATATTAATCATGCAAATCAATTCAATATTCAAAGGTAAGAAATACATGAATTGAAAGTAAAGAAATATAAAACGCTAATGCTTATCGTAATGGAGTGACTTCACCTTGGAAACAACTCAGATGCTCCTCTAGACATGCTTTGAGCTTTTTCCCACGCTCTCAGTGTTGTGTGTGGAATGGGATGATTAGAAATGCTTTGGAATTGTGGGGTATTTATAGGCGGATATGGGTTACGGCGTAACCAATATAGGAGTTACGCAGTAACCTTCTATTCCTTCGTAAAATGCACTAGATCTGCTTGGTTACGGCGTAACCTTATTAGTGGTTACGCCGTAATCTTCAATAAACTTGTTACGCCATAAGTGATGCAGAGTTACGGCGTAAGTATCACGCGTGGAATCTCATTTGACCTAATGTGGTTACGTCAGAACCTTTGGGAAGAGTTATGCCGTAACCTTCGATAAGTTGGCATCTTGAGTCACGCAATAGTTATGGCGTAATGTGAGAGGTGAGTTACGCCATAACTTCTTCAAAATAGCATACTTTGATAAATCTTTAGATATGTTTCCGCCCGCCTCTTTAGCTCCAATGATCGTAATTTACTTGAAAGTGGAAAACAATGGAAAACAAGCGTAAATCCATATAAATGATATAAATAACGAGTATTAATGGGGAAATTGACACTTAATATTCGTAACTATTTGATGTTATTAAATATCCCCCCACTTGAAATCTACTTGCCCTCAAGTAGACCTTATTAGAAAGATTCCTAAAAGATATCTCCCATAACCCGGAAAATATGAGTTTACAAATTCCTTATGCTAGAATAAAACAAAGTCGAACACCTCACGAAAGGGAACAAACACTCAAATCTCTCAACTATTCTAAGTGTCAATTTCGGGTGATCACCAATCGCATACCATAGCATGTATTCTATCATAAGCTTGGTGGTTACACAAATCTCCACCACTAGAGTTAAGGGCTAAACAATTCTCAAGGCAATATGGGTAGACACGACAAAGGTTAAGGGTGACTCGTCATTACTAACATGTCACGTGAAGTGGACAAAATCAATGCTACATGACCAAATCCATGGGCAAGACACCAAAGATTGCTCGCTGCATCACCTAGATACGCTTCATGACTAAAAGGGGTAGGATAAGACATGAGATATATAATTGGTGTAAAATAAAAAACAAGCAGGTAGTCTAAATTTATTACCAAGTCATCACCACTTACCGTCCGCCCAAAGTTCATGCTTAGAAGTCAAGAAACTGGATCATGAAATGCAAGGTAGATGTGTCATTAGAGGATGTCGTGATGGGCACACTACCTTTTTCTCCAACTGTTGGCATAACTACCAACTCTAATCTTCAAATGTGACCGAGGTGGCCTCCTCGATGCTAATCAATAAAGCTCATACTACAGTGCTTATAACATTGAACTTTACAATAACATAATCATAACAACTCTTTTTTTTTTTTTTTTTTTTAACATAACATAACATAACATAATATCCCCACTTGAGATGAACAATGGGAATTGGGGTCTTCAATGATCTTCTAAATGTTGTCGGTGAAAGCGTGATTTCGAACCTTTCCACTCGAACCTTGAACTTAGGCAAATGATGACTTCCCAATTACAAATAAAGACTACAGGGTAGGCTAAGGTGTATCGAAACAATATATTGGGTGAACAAAATGAAAGGAATGGCTCAGAAGGGTGTATCTAGGGGTATCTTGCACTAAAAATGAGTGCAACAAAAAGGGTTTCACACGGGGGTCGAAAAGTCAAGGTGACTAATCGATAGACTCACAATGGTAGGCTGTTTGGGTGATAAACATATAATATTGCCTTCTAAAACTGAAAAGTCCAAATACATCGAGCTAACTCAACATACCTCGTCTATGGTCTCGAAATGATGCAAATGCCAAGTTCTAAAGTTTACAAGCTACCGCAGACACTCATAATTTGGTGGATTTGGGGTAAAATATTGGAAACGGATAAGGCTAATCTCACCATATAATATCAAGGGTTGTATGTGCTCACTAAGGTATAATCTAGTTAGGTTAAGAAAAACATGTCAAAATTTTAAAATGGCATAATTTTTCAAAATAAACTAGAAAAATGAGGGCTAAATAAAGTTCAAGAGATAATTCTACTCCGTCCCCCACTTGAATTGTACAAAGTCCCTTTTGTACTAGGCATTAAATAAAGGTGAAGAGAAATGTAGAATTAGAGCGAGAACTTCCCTGAAATTTGCTCCATAAAGAAGGAAGTCCTACGAAAAAGAGACGTGCCTTCGTATAAGCATCATGAACAAACTTCAATCCTTGAAATCACAATACCGACAAGCATAATTCTAAAATGAAAAAATGAAAAATGAAAAACAAACCTAACTCACTTTCGTAGGAATCACGGTTGCATTTAGCGAATGCAACAAGCCTTTAAACCACTTGGTGTCCCAAGTGGACGAGTGAAGTCTCGTGAGGGTTTACTGGAACACACCCACAAAGTTCATTTAAAACTAATACAAGGTTATTTTGTTTTAAAATGAAAGAATTAAGCAGAGGAAAGTTACGTCAGAATCTTTTGAGGGAGTTACGCCAGAATCGGCAAAACCCCGAATGAGTCAAAGCGGTAGTTACGGCGTAACCACCGAGATGGTATTACGCCATAATTGGTAATGCGTCAAGAATTTGCTGCTACAAGGTTGGTTACGGCGTAATCACCAAGATGAGTTATGTCGTAACTCTGTTCGGATCGATCAAAACCGCAGCAGAAATTACTTCCTCGTTTCCGCAAAAATAGTTAGAAAACACAAAACCCAACGAAAAGAAATAAAATAAAAGAAATGGATAATTCGGTTGTCTCCCGAAGAGCACTTTTCTTTATTTACGAGTCTTTAAGTTAGACTCGAGTCGCTGGGCTACCAAAGGTGCTTGTTGGTCATTTCGTGGACATGGCAATCTCCATGCTGGATCCAACTTACCAAATTCTCATCCCTTTTGTAGTCATTTCCCAATTCTAAACAGCCTAAGTAAAAGCTTTTGATTTTATGGTGGGGGTGATCAATTCCTTTTTCTTTGTCTTCCTCACTGATATCGAGTAAAGGTTGAGCTTGGCTTAACTGCCTCTTGGTCCAATTTCTAAAGTTCTTGATCGTTCTCGGCATTTTGAAAATAGTCTTGTCATTGTTAATCTTCAACCATACTAATCCTTCTTTTCATTTTTATCTAAACCCGACATATCCCGAAGGGCTTCCTAAAATTACTCCCGTAAGACCATCCTCCACAAATTCACTTACGTCGTCAAGAACCATAAAGTCGAGTTATCTTGCCAATGGGCCATCTCGACGCCACTAGAGAGGTCTTCAACACTCAATCCTAAGTTATCCTCTTCCTTAAAATTGACGAAAACATCAAAATCTCTCCCGAGTAAACCTCTCCGTGATCCGACGGTCGCTAAGAAATTTTTCTAAAGATTCACCAAAATTGCCTCTTGGGTCAATTGCACATACCTTCTCCGGGGTAGACAAATGTTCATTAGGTCCGAAATAGCAATTTCTCCATTAGCTTCAAGAGTCAACTTTCCAAAGAAAGACATCCACCTTAGTATGAGAAGTAGCAAGCATAGGTCTTCCTAAAATGACTGGTATTCTGTTGTCTTCCGAAATGTCAAGAATCACAAAATCTCTTGAGAAAAGGAATTTCTTAATCTTCACCAACACATTTTCAACAATTCCCAATGGCGATTGCATAGATCGATCAGCCATTTCAATTTTCATCTTGGCCGGCTTTAAGTTACCAATTCCCATACGCAAAAATATCGAATGAGGCATTATGCTAATACTTGCTCCAAGATCAGCTAGGGCATTACACATATTTAGACTCCCGATATAGCAAGGGAGAGTGAAGCATCCTGGATCTTTTTCCTTCTGCGGTAGCTCGTTCCTCAAAACCGCTGAGCATCTTTCGTTGAGGTGAATTGTCTCATCAATACTTAATTCCTGCGCAATATCATGATGATTAGTATTAATATAATTATTGATAGGAGGGTTTACCGGCAAATTTTGGTCCGTATGACTGTCTCTCCATGCTGATTCGTTGCTTAACTTTTTCCGAAAAGGTCAAAGGTTCTTCGAGGATAGTTTCTACAAGGTGGACAACTTCCTCCTCCCTAGTCGCAAAATAATCGAGATAGCTTCGAACATGAACTAACACTCTTCTCCAATCTTTTAATTCTATCACCGTGCATGTTGAGAGAAGAGATTGTATTATCCACGAATGTCCTCATCAATTTTGCAATCCTATCATCTCGTTCTCTTGATTCCCCGATGTGGTCAAGAATTTTCTTTCAAGATCGCTCCCGTTTTGGTCCTAAACACGCTCTTAACCTTTTCAACCCTACATGCTTCACTTCTCTTTATAACCTTCGCTTTTCAAAAATTTCCGTAATTGTATTCTTGCTTTGTTATCGCTTTCATTACCTTATGATCGAAATTGTCTCTTGGTCCGCACTCGTATCCATGTGCCACTTGTAGCAATGTTCAAAATCCGCTAAATACATTCCAAGGCCCGATCAGAGTCATGCTAGGAATAGGTCTTGGTGAATCGAGAAGTTCTCGTGTTCACGCATTAATCCCACGATAGAAGACGATACGATCCGATGTTTGTTTAGATCATGGGTAGGGCATCGATAGAAATCTCATTAAATATTTCCCATGCTTGGTAAAGCGTTTCTTCTCCAACCCGAATGAATTGATAGATTTTCCCAAGAAGCTTGGCCATTTTGAAGGAGGGCAAAATTGCGGTGATCTAATTCTTTTCTAAGTTTATCCCACGCCTTTTACAATCGTGAGGAGTTTATTATACCATCTTTTATTTGTCCCGTAAAGAGTCATAGGAAAAATCCTTGCAAAGGATCGAATAGCTCGGAGTACCTCCGCGTTAAAAAGAGAGGACAAGTGGAGAACATCTTCACGTGATTCTCGAGAGTCCTCATCTTTGTTTCTAGAAAACTCAAGTTGATGTAACTCTCGAATAATATGATCCGAATAGAGTATTTTTCGATGTGAGAATCTTGAGTGAAGCTTCGTTGGCGTTCTCATTCGGTCGCTCTAAACTTCGCTCCATAGTTAGGTCATCGATATTATTTTCATTGATGACCTCCGGTTCTGCATCCGATCGGTCCGATTCAGAAAATGAGAAGATGTTGTGAATAGGAACCGAGAATAGACTTTCCTTCTTCAAATTGTTTCTCCGGTCATCGAATGGGGTGGCCGTAAAAGGCCTCGAGTCATGAGTCTTGTATCCCGACATTATCGTAAAGAAAATTAAAATAGACTTAATATGAAATCCTAAAATAGCTCCCGGCGGTGCCAAAAACTTGATGCGGTTTCTTGACTGTGTCTTAATATTTATAGTGTCTCGCTATACCTATGGTCTACCCTAGTGCTAATGGGCAGTGTATCCGGTCGCGTGTAGTGTAGTAATCGATAAAGCCGAGGTCGTCCCAAGAGCTATGTGTGTTGGATTATTACTAACTCTAGTGTCACAGATTTAATAAAGGTTTTGATAGGGATTTAATCAATTAAACTACTAATGCAGAATAAAATAAAGCAGATAAATGGATAAAGGGAAATCAATAGAGAGAAGTGGTGCTAACCTAGTGATAAGGTTTTAAAATGTACCTTTTTGAGGGTCGTTTAAGCCCTTATTTGATCACTTTTGTATCCGTTATTACTTAATATCGTTCCTTTTCACTTTTTAGGTCTCTTGAAGGCAAATTCTTTGGAATGGCACTTATTTGGACGAAAAGGTGCGGATATCTGAAGAAAATGGCCAAAGTCAAGAATCGAGACACTCAAGTCAGCTTTGAAACACAAGGGACGGCGTCGGTGTTATCTCGACGCCGTCGAGCACATGTTGTGACGATAGAGTAGCCAAATTGCTTATTTTCAAGTGACGGTGTCGGTTTTAAAAGAGTAGGTCGTTGCAACTCGGGCGGCCTAGATTTGATCCGCACGGCGTCGAGATCGAAGGGACGACGTCACAAGCATAAGGTGACGCCGTCGCAAGACTAACGTGGCCAAGACGAAACTCTAATAACGGCGACCGACGGCGTCACAAATTATAAGGTGGCGCGTCATAATGTAATCTTATATATAGAATCCGAATTTTTAGTTTTCGGTGTGTAGTCTTTTGGAGTAAAAAGCTAAACCGAACCAAGGTTGTCTTGTACAAGATTTTAGGGTTCCAAACCCTATCTTACATCAAGATAAGTGTTTTACTTCATTAATTCAATTATGTCTTGATTATTTGTGTGTATGCTTGCATGTTCTCCATGTCTCGCTAATTTACTTGTGTGTTTGCTTAGGAATATGAAACTTAACTATTGAATATTGATTGGTTTTCTTATCTTAATTGTTAATGATCTAGTAATGCGATAGGTCATTCATTGTGTAGTTAATGCTTGATTAATCTTTGTGAACCTTAGACTATAACACCTAGAGTAGTTGTAGGCTAAACCATCCAAAGAGTACCTTAGAGTTAGAGTTTATAAATCCTAGAGATTTTGTAGACGAGACCCTTTGGTAGTTTCAAAGAGTTAGGATAAACGATACCCTACGACCTTAGACACACAACGCAATTAAGAATAAGGACGTGACAATTCAACCATCAATAGGAGATAATTAAGGAGTAATAAAACCTAAGTAAACACATCTTTAAACCATCATACGAGCACACAATAATTAGACATAGACTACCCTCACCTTAGTTAATTAGATAGTAGAGTAATCGGTGAAATACCAACCCCCAAATCCAAACCCCGAGATTCGTACCTTTCCATTTCCTAAAAATATAAAAGATAAAAATAATCTTCCTCAACCCCAACCTTAGCGTAGTAACCTCTCACTAGCATTTATATTCCCTAGAGAACGATATCAATTCCGTGGCTTACCCTAATACTACACTACAACGATTAGGTTCATCGCTGGGTGTTGAAAAACTTGCTCGACTAAAAGGAAGTTCCTTTGACCCCGTTACAACGCGTGTAGCGTTATCAAGTTTTTGGCGCCGCTCATCGGGAATAGAATAGCTAGTTAGAGTTCACTTCACTTAGGTTTCTTTGCTTGATTCCTATCAAGTAAAATTTTTCTAATTTTCTTAGCTTCCTTGTAGTCTATCCCCCTTCTTTGTGTTTGTGTTCGTAAAGCCCTTTTCATTTGTCGCTATGGCAAGTGAAATTGCATTTGAATCATTAACAAATGAGGAACAATTGAATTTCGTAGATTGGATTGGTTTTTATTGTTCTAATGAATTTGTGAGTGAACTTAGAGATATCCAAAAGGAGACGGGTGTAAGGTTAGATGAATTTGATAAATTTTGTGCTTGTGTGGCTTCTATTCAACGATCATTGTTAGAATCAACTCCTTTTAGTGAGACCCTCTGGAAAAATTTTGAGAAAAGCCTTTTAAGCATAAACCATCAGTTGTCACAACTTGAAGAAATGGATAAGGAGGATTTATCCAACCTTAGGCATCATTATCAAAAAGACCTGGTTTTTAAGAACATGGAACCTAAACCCGAACAAGATTGTGAGATGGTTAGAGTTGAACCACCTATTTGCATGTGTGGGATAGATTTCAAAACATATGACACGCATGAGGAATCCTTTAGGCAAATAGAACATAGTGATCAAATTTTTGAGACTGATTCTTATGAATCGGACCAAGAATTAGAAATGGCTAAAGAAGGATTTGAGATACTTAGGAGTGTATTTGGGTTAGATCATACTAAAACACATGATGAACTTTTAGGAGATCTAGATATAATGGAGAATGAGGTGGAAATACCATCACTTGAGAAACACACATCGCCTATAACTTACCCGGAAGAAGTAGAAGAGACTATAGGAACCCCGATTGATATAGAACCTTTGGACCAAACGCCACTAGAGAATGTAGGTTTAGATGCTTGTTGTCATGACCTCTCTCTTAGTCCTAGGGAAGTTCCTAATTTTGATAAAATGGAGCCTCAACCAAAAACCTTACCCAATTTTCCGTCTTTAGATGTGAATATTGGAATTGAATTAGGCCCTAATCCACCCATCAAAATAAATAATCCGGGTAGTTGCTTGATAAAGGTGGTAGACTGTAGGCCATGTAGAGTGGAAGCTAATATAGGTGTAACCCATGACCTTACACACTTATATCACCCATTCATGGTTGATAACAAGAAACATTATGGGTTTAAGCCGGGTTTATTAGGTCAAGATGGATCCTTAACTAAGAATCTTTTGAAGTTGATAGAAGATGACCCATTTTTAGGAAAGAGATTTTATTCACCCGCTACACCAATAGACTTAGGTAAAAACAACCCATGTGTATTTTTTTTTTCATTTTTATTTGTGTGTCATATATCTATTATTGATTGTTTATTCTCATGTTTAAATTTGTAAAAATGCTTTATTTTGTTTTTAACCTCGTCTTAATCACATGTAAAGGTATTTTACATAAAGGATAAGTGTAGGGAGGATTACACACGTTTTCAAAAGAAACGTAAACATGAGAATTTCAATTAATTAAAAGATATACATGTGTGTTTGTTCGAGTCAAATGCTTGTATCGAGTCATAATGGATGTTTTGCGTAAAATTTTCCGATTTTAAAGATGTAAATTTTCCGAATTTTTCCGTAATCGCAGACCGCTTTTTGTCGGATAACTGACGGCGCCAGATCGCAACTCGATGGCGTCGTGAAGGAGTAAAACAATCGATTACTTTTTTCTCGCTTTCGAGCTACTTATAAATTTTGGAATTTTCGTGTCTTAATTTTCCGTAAATTCAGAAACATCCATTCCACAAGCATTATATCCTAGTAGAGTCTTATATATATTATTACCGCCGATTTTACGCGAAGGTTTCATTTGTTTTCTTCAAGTGTGGTTTTATTTATCAAGAAGAAGATACATAGGGTTGGAAGGAGCTTTTCACGCATACATTCTTCTTGGAAAGGATTTAACCAATACTTCACACGGATCCTACCGAGCTAATCCGGGAGTATTAGTTTCTTTCGCTTTTTATTACCTTCCATTATCATAACTCGTGATATTTTCGGGAACATTGGGGACAATGTTCGCTTTAAGTGTAGGAGGAAAATAAAGCGGAACTTTGAAACTATGCTTATCCTTGATTATTTGCTTTGTCCAATTGTATTTGTGTAATAAACCATGAGAAAATGTCGGTTAGGGTAATTTTGGCACCAAATTTAAAATTTTCATGACACATAGGAGTGGGCCATTAGTCTTAACAAAAGCGTCTCACGGATAGGAAGTTACATGACTAGCACAAAACCCTTTACCACCTAAATTCCACCCAAAATGTGAGGATCACCCTTAGATTAGTAGGAATTAAAGCATTCATCTTTAATGCTTAGTGTGTGAACCGTAGTATAATAGATTCTAGAACTTGTTTTGTGATGCATCCCGAGATCGCTAGTAAGACTACACTTGTGTAGTTAGGAATAACTAAATGATAAGAGGCATTAGGATAACCCTTGTTTGATACCCGTAATATAATTACTTCTTCCACATCGGTTGAGTAATTCCCCACACCCTGCGTTGTACTCATATTTAGTACACGATACCCCTAGTTAACCCCTCGAGCCTATCCTTTTCGCGGTTCTCGTGATGTTTCGGTTTTCCGGAATATCAATGAAGAGCATTGTTTACACCCCACCCCCAAATGTACACCCAAATCGCCTTAGCCTACCTTGTATGCACTCAATTTTAGTGCATTATTGTTATCACCCTAAAAACTCTTAGTTCAATTATCTAGTTGCTAAGTCGAGTCATATCCTTTGTACACAGTTTTGGGACGATTGGGACTCATGGGAAAAGTTAAAGTTTATGAAATGACGGGAAGGGAACGTTAAATTCAAATTCTCTTTATTTGCGTAATAATGTACTCCAAGTGTTTTGATTTTTTCAATTCGGGTCAAATTAGTGTTAGAGTAATAAAAACTCAAGTGTAGGGATGTGCCTATAAATCCCTATCATTTTGATGTTACCGTAGAGGATGGTAGAGTAAAAGTGTATGAAAAAAAAATAATAAAACAAAACATTGAAAAAAAATAGAAAAAAAGAAAAAAATAGAGTGTTGAAAAAAGAAAAAAAAACATCTGACTACCATCCTACATCTATATTTAAATTTATGTTTGTTTGTTTCGCTTATCTAGAGTCTAGAGTGTCGAGTCTTGGCTTAGCAACGCTATTCTTCGCATGCTTGTAACATAAAGATTTTGACTTGCCATCACTAAATAGCCTATCCCACCAAACCCTTTGTTTCCTACCGTAAGCCTATCATTACAACCCTTTAAAAGACCTCTTAGATAGTCTTTCCTAGGTGCTTACGCCAAAGCGATGGAGGTTTGATCTAGTCTCAAGCCTATGGTAATCTATGAACTAGGACCGTTAATGAGTGTTTATCTTCCATTTCCACTTTGATATATTTCATATACACCGAGATGTGAGTATCCAAACACCCTTGTGAGGTGCTAGTATGTAATTTTCGTGCTTGTTATGACTTTATGGGCTTATATGTGTTGTGGATTGTTCTAAACTAATGTTTCATGACCCCTAACTTATAAATTAATTGGCTAAAAGCACATTTGCTTGAGGACAAGCAAATACCAAGTGTAGGGATATTTGATAAGGTTTTAAAATGTACCTTTTGAGGATCGTTTAAGCCCTTATTTGATCACTTTGTATCCGTTATTACTTAATATTGTTCCTTTTCACTTTTTAGGTCTCTTGAAGGCAAATTGTGGAATGGCACTTATTTGGACGAAAAGGCGGATATACGAAGAAAATGGCCAAAGTCAAGAATCGAGACACTCAAGCTCATTGAAACACAAGGGGTAGGCGTCGGTGTTATCTGCGACGCGTCGAAGCACATGTTGTGACGATACAAGAGCTAAATTGCTTATTTTCAAGTGACGGTGTCGGGTTTTAAAAGAGTAGGTCGTCGCAACTCGGACGGCCTAGATTTGATCCGACGGCGCCGAGACTGAAGGGACGGCGTCACAAGCATAAGGTGACGCCGTCGCAAGACTAACGTGGCCAAGACGAAACTCTAATAACGGCGACCCGACGACGCCACAAATTATAAGGTGACACTGTCATGAATGTAATATTATATATAGAATCCAATTTTTAGTTTTCAGCAGTGTAGTCTTTTGAGTAAAACCTAGACCGAACCAAGGCTGTCTTGTACAAGATTTTAGGTTCCAAACCCTATCTTACATCAAGATAAGTGTTTTACTTCATTAATTCAATTATGTCTTCAATTATTTGTGTGTATGCTTGCATGTTCTCCATGTCCGCTAATTTACTTGTGTGTTTGCTTAGGGAATATGAAACTTAACTATTGAATATTGATTGGTTGTCTCTTATCTTAATTGTTAATGATCTAGTAATGCGATAGGTCATTCGTTGTGTAGTTAATGCTTGTTTAATCTTTGTGAACCTTAGACTATAACACCTAGAGTAGTTGTAGGCTAAACCATCCAAAGAGTACCTTAGAGTTAGAGTTTATAAATCCTAGAGATTTTGTAGATGAGACCCTTTGGTAGTTTCAAAGAGTTAGGGATAAACGCATACCCTACGACCTTATACACACGACGCAATTAAGAATAAGGACGTGACAATTCAACCATCAATAGGAGATAATTAAGGAGTAATAAAACCTAAGTAAACACATCTTTAAACCATCATACGAGCACACAATAATTAGACATAGACTACCCTCACCTTAGTTAATTAGATAGTAGAGTAATCGGTAGAAATACCAACCCCAAATCCAAACCCCGAGATTCGTACCTTTCCATTTCCTAAAAATATAAAAGATAAAAATAATCTTCCTCAACCCCAACCTTAGCGTAGTAACCTCTCACTAGCATTCCTATTCCCCAGAGAACTATATCAATTCCGTGGCTTACCCTAATACTACACTACAACGATTAGGTTCATCGCCTGGGTGTTGAAAAACTTGCTCGACAAAAGGAAGTTCCTTTGACCGAACGACGCTGTAGCGTTATCACCTAGGTAATCATCCTAGCTAGTTATGTCTACGTCTACTTAATTCCAATTACTTTAGGTGGGGTCAAATTCGAGAGGACAACATTTGCTCAATTCGCCTCTAACCTATCAAAGAAAGATGCCACCACAGAGAAATCAGTGCACCGTCATAAGTCCTGTTGTTCTGGTTCCCTAAGCCAAGTCATTAAGTATCGCTACATGCTAGATTCATAATAGTGAGTGCTCGGCCGTTAGGAACTTAGACACTACACCCCAATTCTTAAGTTCATCCAAACGATAGGTGATCGCTTGGTCAAATCGCACAAGTAGAAAGGGTCGTCGGTTGGTCATATCTTACCCTTCCTGTCTCGATCCGCTCACCTAGGGTCACTTGGTCATATCTCCTAGGCAATTGGCCTCTACCGCCATTCAAAACTACCGAACCAAGGGTGGCTACCAATGAACTATGCATGCATACACTTAGAAATAATTGTACGGAAGTAAAGGTAAACGCAAACAAAACAATTAAGGAATCATAACTAGGCTAGCACCAAAAGGTGCTTAGCCGTTGATGTGCTACGTTGGTGCAAGTTTTAAAAATTTATAAACACGATTTAACCGTCTAACCTATTAACACATACGAGCAAGTATACTCGTCCGTAATAGCAAAGTTTGGTAAGTCGAGATCGTCCCAAGGGATTTTGTGTTTGAAATTGATTTGTTTGAAAAGATTCCAACAAGAAAGCTTGTCAAGGCTTCCTCAAATAATTATGTTCTAGTGAAATTCAATAAGAAATATATATACTTGTGTGTAGTCTATAATCAATCATAAATAGTATTCATGAAGGTTTGGTGTATACTCTTAATATGATGCACAAATCATAAGCAAATGATTCCCCAACCATGGTATATGTTTGTAAAAATCATTCTAAGAACAAAACATTTAGGTAATCCTTTCGGTCCTTATCCCAATGATTATCCTATAGAAATTCCATTTGTTTGCAACATGTTCTTATTAAATTTGTTCTTACGAATCTTCGACCCTTCGTGATGAAAATGTTCCTAGTCTTGTTTTAATAAGCAAACATTGTGGTTGTCAATCACCATATCCCATACTAGTTTGTACTTCACTTTTGGAATAAAACACAAGAGAAATCCTTTCGGTCCTTTTTCTTAAAACATGTTTTATCAACAAATCAAACCAAGACTAGTATTTTCCAACAAACTCATTTAAACAAGATCATATGTACATGCATCACATTTGAGAACACTAATATGATTAACGACATCCCAACACACAAGTATATCCCAAAACTACTCCATGATAATAATAATAACTAAACACAAATCATAACAAAGTAATTCCAACAATTCAAGATAATAGAATTCCATAACAAAGTTCATAGAATACCTAAACTTTTGTGATTACAAGAATTAGAATTCGTGGATTGTAGCAACCACGCCTCAATCACCTAGATTCACCGTACAACTCCAAACTACCAAAACTATGGATGAGAATTGTTCCTCCTTGATCACGGACGTTTTCAAGAAGAACTAAGCTTTTGGGCTGAATAATATGGTTGGTATTAGTTTAGGTGTAAACTAATACAATTTTGGTTGTGTCACACCTACTATACTAGGACTAGGTTCATTATATAGCCAAATGTGCTTGCTCAATGACCAAAACGCCCCAACAAGTAAATATTAAGAAATGATCGGACTCCAATGATTATGGGGAGTTAAGGCAACAATAAATGCAACTTTGTGTAATCATAGTCACGAGAAACCAGATTGGTTTCAGATACAACCAGATCGGTTGTATTTTGACTAACGCCCACCCGGATCCGGTTACGGTTGTGACCGATCGGTTGGGTTTGTGATGTTTTGACTTTTGTTGACTTTTCGCCTATCGCTTCATTCTTTGCTCTCACCGATGATTTCCAAGGCAAACTTGATCTTTCCTTGTCAGAGATACTTAGAAATCATTGTGCTTCCCAATCATTGAATCCAAAAGCTTCCTAGCTCGACTTCCTTCCTCGAGAATCTTCCAAATGTGCATAAAACTTCATTTCTTCATCATTCGTGATACCGCTACATATACACACAATCACGCATATTTTGCACTTTTGCAACAGATTATGAGTAAATATAGCCGATTATCATGCATTAAAACTAACAATAACGCCACTAAAACATGTTCATTTTAGGCGTTATCGACCGCTCATATTAATCATGCAAATCAATTCAATATTCAAAGGTACGAAATACATAAATTGAAAGTAAAAGAAATATAAAACGCTAATGCTTATCGTAATGGAGTGACTTCTCCCTTGGAAACAACTCCAGATGCTCCTCTAGACCGCCTTGAGCTTTTCTCATGTTCTCGTGTGTTGTGTGTGGAATGGGATGATTAGAAATTTGGAATTCGTGGGGTATTTATAGGCGGATCTCGGTTACAGGCGTAACCAATAGAGGAGTTACGCCAGTAACCTTCTATTCCTTCAGAAATGCACTAGATCTGCTTGTTACGGCGTAACCTTATTAGTGGTTACGCCTGTAATCTTCAATAAACTTCGTTTCGCCGTAAGTGATGCAAGAGTTACTGGCGTAAATATCGTGGCGTGGAATCTCATTTGACCTAATGTGGTTACGTCAGAACCTTTGGGAAGAGTTACGCGTAACCTTCCGATAAGTTGGCATACTTGAGTCACGCAATAGTTACGGCGTAATTTGAGAGGTGAGTTATGCCGTAACTTCTTCAAAATAGCATACTGTGATAAATCTTTAGATATGTTTCCAGTTCCGCGTCTCTTTAGCTCCAATGATCGTAATTTAATTGAAAGTGGAAAACAATAGAAAACAAGCGTAAATCCATATAAATGATATAAATAACGAGTATTAATGGGGGAAATTGACACTTAATATTCAAGACTATTTGATGTTATCAGTAAGCCTCTTACTAGGTCTTTTCTGGAAAGGTCATTAATGGTGCCGAAGTTCAAGTGATTGAGACGACGATGCCATAACCATGACTTTGTTTTCGAAGCCTTTGACAACAAGCAGATTGGAGAAGACTTTATCATATCTTCGATAGAGATGGTGTATAAGTTTGTCCCTCGTGTTCCTCTTAAAAGTTCCACACCATCAAGTTCTCTAACAAAACAAGTATGTTTTCTAAAAGCCACTTCTAAATCGTAATCACGTAATTGACCGATGTAAAATAAATTATGACCAAGACCTTCAACATAGTATACCCGGAAATTACACTATCACCAACCACATAATCTCCATAACCCATAATTGCCCCAAAATGGTCGTTCCCGAATCTAATAATTCCGATAATTTTACTCACGAAGTTCATGAGTCATGAAGCGATCTCCAATCATATGCTTGGAACGACTGAGTCCGTACCACGTAACGATTTGAATGATCTGCAGGTTGAACACGACAATAATGGATAATCGACAATTGGGATCCCATGCAAGAATGGGTTCCACTTGGTTAGAAAACTAGATTGGAACATCCACATCAGAAACAGAGTCAATAAAATCATTAGAGGTAGATGCCGGGCTAGTAGAAACAGTGGATCTATTCAAAGTATGTTCACTTCTTAAATGTATAGTTCTACCAATGGGCATCCATTTCCTAATGGGCATTGATCTAGATAATTTAGGGCACAACTCATTAAGATTGAATTTACGGCCAGTAGGTATCCAATGATAACCTACATTACTAAATTTTATTCCTGTTGGTTTCCAATGTTTTCTAGCCCTCTTCCTTCTTGGTCTTCTGACCCTTTTATCTTGTTTGATAGTGTTAACCATTTTAACACGAGATTTTGCAGTATTACACAACACATTCACAACACATTCATGATTAATACCATAAATCAAGCATTCATTACATGTTTTGCAAACAGTAGCAGAATTCGAATTAATTACAGTACGCTTAAAGCTAATACTAGAATCAACACAATTCATTTTATTCAATTCAAACTTAAAGTTCCTAGGGCGGTCATCTACTTTCCTCCATTGATCACTCTTAGCTTGCGAGGTCCTATCTTGCTTTGTATTGCCTGGAGGCTTTGACCCACTTGCTTTAGTACCACTGATTACTCCTGTAGAGGGAATTATGGGAACATTAGTTGGTTATGCTACTTTTTGCATTTCTGATCTAGAAGTGCTTGACTTTCGGCACAGAACAAGGCATATCAGGGGTTGCATGCGTAACACTAGGCATAGAGCAAGGCATCACAACTTTATCTTTCTTACAAAAGGATTTAGGGCATGTTGCTCTTAAGCATTCTAAAAGTTTCTGAGATCGTTTAGCATATAAGCATGCATACCTAACTTCACTATCAAGTGGTTTATTTATGCTATCCTCTTTGACAATCTCACGGAGACATTCTAGACTATCCTTAAGGTACGAAAAATATTCTTGAAACCCAAGTTCGTTATTTCTAAGATGAGGGGGAATATATTTAACAGTCACAGCATACTTAGAATCCGCAGATGTCTTTGAAGCAACATTCTCATAACAGACAAGTAGCATTTTCCCTTTTACCTGACTTTTGAGATTCTCAATTTCCTTTTGTAAAGAAGTTATTTTTTCATTGTTTATGTCACGAGTGACTTTCATTGAATCGTATAACTCTTTGAAGTGTCGTTTGACCTTTTCATTTTCTTCTAGAAAACTCTCATTTTCTTGTTGTAATACGTTAATGATGTTTTGAAGATGAAAGTTTTGAGAAAATTGAGAATCTAAAGGAGGAGGCATTTGGGAGTCACCACATTGTTCTTTTCACCCTTTAATTTTGAAACTTGGGTTTTCATCCTTCTAATCGTGTGACAAATGAGCTTGAATCGGTTCATCACGCTTTGTTTATTTCAAAATCGCATCAAACTCAGGAACATCCGAGGATGTCTTGATATTTGAGGTTTTAACATTTTCTTTGAGATGTTGATATTTTAGTTGCAAATTAAAATGTTCAACTTCTAACTTAGAAAAATGTTTTACCAAGTTATCATGATCATCCTGTTCTATTTTCTCATTTAGTTATGAGTTTTTGTTTTCAAGCTCAATGACACGATCATGGGACACTTTCAAAGCAACAGATAATTCATGAAATTGAGAAGCAGTAATAGAATACTTTGTAACAGTATAAAACACATCTTGAGCAACACAACTAGAAATCAAGTTCTCATTTAAGATATGCAGATTCTTCCTTTCAATTTCATTACATTTGAGTTCACGTTCATAATCATTGACCTCAATTATCATGTTATCAAATTCCTTTTCCATTTCTTTAATCTCTGAATTTATCCTCTTTTGAAGACTTTCAAATTGATTTTTTAGTTGTTTAAAGAAAGGCATGACCTCAGTTAAATAACATTCTTTAGTTTGCTCAAAACCCCTTTCCCCTTCAGTTATCCTAGTGGGTGTGATTCTCTTCTTACACGTTTTCTCAAAATCAACAAATAGTTGGTAAACTACATAAAGGCTGATTAACGTCTTGCTATTAGTGGGAAGATTCCTAGGCACTAAATGCATTGGTGTATTCGGAGGATACACGTGGTCGGAGGTAATTTCCTAAGGGAGTGTTTGTTTCAATAAGTACATTAGCTTTTTGCTTATCTATATCTTTTTTCCAAAAACTTGTTCGGGGTTAATTGAGTTTGAGATCTAAACTTATTAAAGGCAATCCAGCTTTTCATTAGAATAATTTGGTGTTTTAAAAGTGATATTCTCTTTTATGCACAAGGATTCTTAAGCTTATCATCCAATTTTTTCTAGAGACATCTTCTAATTCTCTATCTTCCTCAGGCACTCAAAGACAAGTGGGTTTCTCATCTGGGCTTAAGAATCTCATTTCCATCATAGATTACTTTTGAGTCGCTCTAGCAACTTTTCCATACTCGGGATTGGGTACCACTATAAGGGGATGCTATGTTTATCACGTAAGACTCTATGCTTAGTGATCATGTGAGCGATCAAATGGTGTTCCCTTGTATGTACAGCTTTGTTTTCCAGTTTGTTTTCTAGTTTGTTTTCAAAGTTTTTAGGTTGGAAAAGTCATTCAAAAGTTTTGATTCCTTAGCATTAAATTCTGCTTAAGCACTTTGACATTTTCTTTAAGTTCTTGCTTTTGCTTAATGAGTTTTAGTAAGCTTTTCTTGTAAGGAGTTTAACTCTTGTTTTAACATTTCTTCTCTAAAATTACTTTTTCTAATGATTGACGTATTTGGTTAACCATCTCCTGCTCACGGTTGGTCAATTCAAACTTAGCACGTTGTTCATAAATGGCAACTTGTTCCTTATAGGCATTAAGTTCGATGTTATGGAATCATCGTGACATGCGAGTGTATTCATCAAAAGCATAGTCATCATTGATCGCGAAAGATGCATTACTTGGTACATATTCACTTCCATCTTGTTTCACATATTGATCATATAGGACAACATTGCTATTTCCATATTTTCAATATTTGGTTCAATAATTTCGAGATGATTGTACTTTGTCATGCATCTTTGCACATCAACCTCATCATACGCTTTAATACCTCCGAGATGATAGATTCTCCGGAAGGATTGGCCTGTTTTGGTAAAGAAGCCCTTGGGTGACCATTGGTGAGATACTAGCCATGAAGATGGTCTAGGCGGTTGGTTCATCATCAACATCTCAATCAAATGCATCACGATCCGCAACTTGAAATGCGTTGGGATTGTTCTCGACCCATTCCACCAGACCGGTTGTTCATCCACATCAAGATCATAAGTTATGGCATTTCCTTCAAAGAAGAAATAGCAATTCTTCCTCATTCAACATAGCTCCACCGTCTTGAGCTTGCACCAACAACATCTTGTCCTCGAACTATTCTGCATTTTGTGGACGTTTTGGAAGAATGCAATTCCTTGCGATATGTCCTTATCCACCACAGTTGTAACATTTAATGGTCTTTACTTGACCCTGAGCCATGTTCCTTCCACGATTCTGATTGCCCATATATCCACCACCACCGCCAGCGTTACCATATCTAGTTCCAACATTTCCATACCCAGCACCAACATTCCCATATCCCGCACCAACATTCCCTTGCTCATTATGTGGAAGGTGTGCATTCTGTCTTCCCTGCACATTCTGCACCACTATTTTCCATCTCTAACAAGAGTATGATTATGGAGATTGGATGCGCTTCGAGATTATTGTTGGTGTGTGGAGTGAGGTTCGAGTTTTGCTTAACCATAAGAGCCGTTGATTGATGAAATGTTCCATGATTGTGTCCGAGTCCGAGGTTTATACCTTGGATCCGGAATGAGTTTGTGATTACCATTACCAGTTGGTATCACTTGAGATGCTTTGGTGGTTATTCCTACATTAGTGTAGAATGCAGTTGAATCATTTGAGGAGCTTGCATCACCATAATTAGTTTTGAACTTTTCAAGGATCATTCGCTCAAACATAGCATGTTTCTCATTCGAGCAAGTATGCATACAATTGCTCATAGTTAGTGTGCCTCAAACCTTTGGTAAGCTTGATGAACAAATTTGTGCCATTCGGGATTCATGTTGTTCACAAACTTTGAATTGAGTGAATATTTGGCATAGTCATTTTGATATTCCTCATGTCATTCACGAGCTTGTGGAACCTCACGTAGTATTCAAAGTGACATTTTCCCACAGGTTCATCTTAAAGTTCTCAAAATCATCATACAATTGAGACTCTCTGTCTTCTTTAGTTAATTACGAACCGAGAGAAGCATCTTGACATTGTCCCAAACCGCTTTTGCTTGATGTTGTGATTGATTAACTTGTAGATGTCCTTTAGTAGACCACAAGTACAATGTTTGAGGCCCTAATATCAGCATCGTATCTCTTTTCTCCTTATCGATAAGTTCATCATATGTCTTTGGTCCGTCCAATCCTAATGTCACCGAGCCATCGCCAGAGTTTCAAGTATGTCTCGGTAGTCTCAACTTGGTATGGTCCTTCATCAATTGATTTGAGAATGTTGACCCCATTTTCTTTACCCAAGCAATACAACCTAATTCGTTGAGCCCATGAGTCATAATCGGTTCGCCTAGCATAGGTGGGCGAGTATCGGATCCAAAGACTTGAACGTCTTCAAGAACAAAAGAGATGATAGTAGGTACGTTGGTAGACATGATTACCGATTCTACGGATTTTAAAACTCTTTGATTAAACAGGAAATAGATTCTTTCACGGATTTTACTAAATCAAGAGAAAACCGTATAACGTAACACGAAGATAAATACTAAATCTCAAGAGACAAATCGCTCAAAGTGACAAGTCGCTCACCAACAAATTGCTCAAAAGCAGAAGTCGCTCCAACTAACAAATCGCTTATATTGACAAGTCGCTTGATAAGACAAATCGCTTAAACAATCAACTCACTTCAATAAGCAAGTCGCAACCATACAAGTCGCTTAAACCAACAAATCTCTTAACTGACAAATCTCTTAACCAAGACAAATCGCTTAAACTACAACTCGCTTAAATAAACAAGTCGCTTAAAGTGACAAATCGCCTCACCGCATAAATCGCTCAAGTACAATCATTAACCGGACAAATCGCTTAAATAAGTGATTCTTAACCAACACAAATCGCTTCCAACAGAGACAAGTCGCTCGTTTGAAACACTTTACCGAGGGACAAATCGCTTTTTAACACAAACAAAACGCCACTTTTAAATCCAAAACAATCCAACCACAAGTGATTCAAGCCATCCAAATCACAACCTAACCACTTATGATGATTCTAAACACAAAAGTACAATCAAAATCCAAACTTTAACACTAGAAATGGTCCAAATGATGCAAATACCAAGAAACTTTTTCAAACCCAAAACCATAAAACCACTAGAAATCCAAGAACATGTAAGAGGATGATCAAACCATGGCTCGATACCATTTGTAACATATTGGTTTCACAAACACATTAAACCATAGTATAGATGGGGCGTATAGCTTAGGGTTTAGAGAGAGAAAGTTAAGAGGTTTAGGAAGCTTAGTGAGAGAAAGAAAATTTTTATTATGAGCTCCAACCCTCTACCTTGGGAGGTAAATGGTATTTATAGTATCTACAAAATACGCCTCCTACGGGTTGTGGATCATGCATACAGTGGGTAAAGACCCGTCCATCCTCCACGGTGTTACTTAACTAAATACTAACTAACATAAAAATAACTACGACTACGAGCTTTCTAATGATTACATATACTTGAGGTGACCGACACTTTAACAACTGGATTTTCTAAATCCTAACAAAATGCATTCTTTGGCTGTCTGGCTTCGTAATCTTGTTCGTGAGCTTCATACACCATTATTGTTTGCCACTATTGTCTAATGTGACAATGTTAGTGCTATTTATTTGACTGCTAATTCGGTTCAACACCAGTGAATCAAATACATTGAGATCAATATACATTTTGTTCGTGATATGGTTGTTTGTGCTCACGTTTGTGTTCTTCATGTGCCATCACGTTATAAGTATCCTGCCATTTTCACCAAAGGTTTATCGTTTGCGCTATTTGAGGAGTTCCATACGAGTATGAGTGTTCGCTCCTCTCCCGCGCAAATTGCGGGAGGAGTGTTAGGCGTGTATTATTTTATAGAAGCCTTTGGGCTTTGTGATAGGTTTAGCCGCTTTATGTATTGTATCTAGAATAATCTATGAGGCATTATATATTGTAATGATGTGTTTACTTAAAAGAAAGCCAAATCATTACCCTAAGGTTTTAAAAGAATTAGTTCGCAATTAAAATGCTAACGATACGACTTGTTGCTAGTTTGCTTTCTATTTCTATGTTTTAAAAATTATGAAATCAAGAGTATTATATGAAGAAAAAATGTTTTATCATTATAGTAATAGCCTTCATGACCATTTCAACAACTCTGGATGAGAATTTCAAGAAAAAACATTATACCGCGTTCGAGAGGTTTATTTTAAAAGAAGAGAAAAAGATTTAAAAAAAATCGTGATTTTGAGTTTTTTCAAAAGTGAAAAGTAAAGGAAATTTTGCTAAATTTCTCTTCAAAACATTTTTCTAAAAATAAGATGGTTTGAAAAAAAGTTATATTAGAAAACTTTTAACAATTACAATTACTTAAATAACCTAATATAAACAAAGACTTTATAAACAACAAATAAACAACAAATGGCCTAATTGTCAAATAGTTAAATCTTCTTTTCTTTTTTATTCTAACTCAGGCTAAATTATATTTCTCTCTTTTTTCTTTCTTTCTATTTTTGTCTCTTCTTTTCTTTTTTTCATTTCAAAATTTAGGAAGAGAGTGGCAAGACCAACCTAAGGCAAATGTTTTTCTTAAGGCCCGTTTGATTTGTTGGTGGGATTAGGATTAGGATTTGGATTTGGATTAAGATTTAAATTTAGATTTGGATTTGAATTTGATGTAAGAGAGAGAAATAAAATTAAAAGAAATAAAATATGTATTTAACTAAATAAATAATCAATTTTATAATTTAATATATATTTTATTTTTAATGAGGTTCACTAAATGTGAGATGAAAAATTAATGGGCACCACTTTAATATCAAAACCTACCTTGCCCTATTTCTTTCAAAACATGTGGGTCCATTGAGGTTCACTCCTAATTTTAAACCCCTTCTTTATAAACAAACATTGAAATTGCATTTATTAAATATCAACCTCAATCAAAACCCACATACCAAACGGGCCTTTAGTTTTGTTTTATTCTTCTACTTGGTATTTGTAGTTATCGTTCCTACTCACACAAATACATAACACCTATTTTCACATTAATTGTTTTTCATTATTTAAAGCATCAATTTTACCACGTGTCTTTATAAGAGGATGAGTAGAATAAAAAGCAAGAGGAAATAATTTGTTTCATCATTTTGTAACTAATGTTGTTACTAGTATCTTTTTCGTCCAAAATTGAAATGCCCACTTACAAAATATACACAGCTTAAAATAAGTGAGATTCTTATTGTGCACCAATAAAGTATGATATCTACTCACTTAGATATAATTTGACTGGTTGCAGTTGAAAGTGAATACTTATATGAATGAACTCAAATAGCTATATGAACATTTATCTCTACTATCTAAAATGGAAAAAGGGTCAACCAGGAAAGTGAAAAGTTGAAAATTGAAATTGAAAGTCAAATGAGAGAGAAAATTAATACACAAGCTTGAAGAAACCTAACCGTCTCTGTTAACCTAAATATTTTATCTCTATTCTCTCTCTCTCTCTCAGCCGAACCACTGCCGCCTCTTTAGCCGCCGCCATATGCTTAAATAGCCACCACTTAGAGGTGGACTGGGGTTGTTTTGATTGACTAGGTGGTTTCAATTGGTGACTTTGGTGGTGTTTTCGGTGGTTTTATTGATGGTTTGGTTGGTTTCGGTTGATCAACACCGCCATCTCTCGGTAGTGTTTTTGTGGTTTTGGTGATGCTGTGAGTTTTTTATTATTTATTTATTGACTTTTGTTCTACTAATCTTATGTTTATTGATATCGATATTGTTTTTCTTACTACTGCTTTTAGGGTGAACCTTTTTAACTATGGATATGTTTTGATGACAGGAATGTTAAAAAGATTGAAGTTTTGTTATTGGTGTGGAATTCCTAATGTTGTCTGTCATGGGTTTGTATATACAAAGTATCTTATATAAATCATTGCCGCTGGAATATGATGGGTTAAAGCGGCCTGTCTTGGCAGGGCATCATGGTTAAATCAGTGTTTGCAGCCATGTCGTCGTTCGCGTACTTTTTTCCCGTTACGCATTTGAAAATATGAGTGTGCTACATGTATGTCGCGGCCGCCTTGGCTGAATTTGCAGCATTGATGTTCGGTTTAATTGTGGCATTTTGGGGTGTATGCTCACATTTTGTGTTTTTTAACACGTTGGGTATACTGTAGGCGATGATGAGATTTGTCAGCCTTCGATGTTTTTGTAAGTGTTGTTTGCCAAAACCCATATCTTGGCGTGCAACCGGATGGTTGCGACCATGGGGTTTGGTACCATTTCCATAATCGTTGGCTCGAGCCTTCTTAGTCGTGTATAAACTGTAAACAAGCCGTGAAAACGATTTGGAAATTTAGACATTTCGGCTTAACTACGCGCTATGAACCAGACACATACGATGGCCATCTTGGCTAAACATTTTGGTTGCATCCATCCACTTTGTATTGTAAACTTTCACGTTAACCCATTTTGCTGGCATTTTGGGCTAATGTGACATTTAGGCGATGATGATGGTTTTCTGTAATATATCGTGGCGAGGTAACCACACACACGTTGTGGTTGCAGCCATGGCAGATCTGAGCCGGGGTGCAAACCACATTAAAGGGAAAAAACGGTGTGCGTGGTATGTTAATCTGCAGGTTGTTAACATGATGTGTTGAAACTAACGCGAGCTTTGTGAGTTCCTTTACTTTAGTTTCAAGTGGTTTCAAAAAAATGTTTCATTTTATATAGACAGCTGCCTGTAGTTAAACCGGGTGAATATTATTTAGGTGTGGTCGGTCCATCAGGCTTCACAAACTTATGCCGTGTACAAGCTGGAGAAACCACTTCTTGAGTTGGGCTTCAGTAAAAGGTATACAACAACTGACTTCCGTGAATTTGTTTTTTTGTTTTTTTTTTCTTAATCACTTCTGCACGCGCTGAAATATCAGGCCAGATTAGGTATCAAATGACTTCACAATTTGATTTCTTTTTCTTGCTTCATTAGACGTACAAGTTTGGTCACGCTTATCTATAGCTATAGGTGTAGGTAGTATTTTTGTGGCACCTGATTATTGGTTTCTATTTGTTTTGTATCTCATATTCACTCTCTAAACGCACTGCCAAACACCCCTTCATTTAAACAGAAGTAATGTTGTGTGTTATACAGCGTTGTTTCTTACATACCAAGGCTAAAGATATTGAGGTAAGAACTAAGAAGGCATGCTAATACCGTGGATCAGTAGCCGATGTGTCATAATGTATCATGAGGTTTGATGACGTACTCACTTTCCCATTTTTATGCATTACTCAGGTTGGTTAATGTATTTTAGTTATTTTACTAGGCTAGACAGGCTATCGATGGCGATTTGTCATAACGTATCATGCGCTTTGACGCCGTACTCACCTTCCTATTCTTCTTTATTAGCCTGCTCGGTCGCTCGAATTAGCTATATAGTGATGTAAACCGATGAGTATCATTGTTTTCAAAATAAGCGATCCAAACACTATCTCTTGGACTACTTATTTGGATAATGAGTTTCATTAATTTTTTGAGTAAGGACAAATTAATATCATTTGGAACTGCAGACATTTATTTTGCTTTCTTTGTATCAGTAAGTTAACAAAATAGTACTTTGTGCAGGTATAACTACTCGGATATGGACAATCCTCACAAAAGGTGAGTCATTTTAGAAATTTATAGCCAAATTATAATTATTAATATTAACCTGTAGACGAAAGGATGATTGAACCATATGGGTATAATAGAAAGAATATTGGCTGAAGTTACGTTAATTCTTTGTAATCTAATCAAACATTGAAAACTACGTGTATAAAATTTCAAGTTGTGATATATGATTATTAGTCTTAACTCATATATTAAAACTAAAGAGCAACAACTTTTTATTTATTCCTTCATTTATAGTCTTTTAAGTTCCAGTATCATAAAAATAAAAGAAACTAATCGTCTTCTTGATTCTGTGTAGACCAAAGGATGATTAAACCATATGGCCTTTACATATTTGTGGAACATGTAGACGCCAAACGTTATTACCTGAATCTACATTGCTTTTCGTGAATCTAGAGTAAGTATGTGCAGTAGGATTTTAGTTTGGTTGTGTTACAATATTAGGTTGTGAACTATGTAGTTCTTATTATAACCTCATCTTTTTATATTTATATCCATTTGACATATGTGCACTATTCATATAACACGAGCAAATACCTCTTGGATCTTCTACAGGAAGGCATTACGCGTCTTGTGAAGAGATGTTGTGATTCTTGATGGCAGAACATCATCTTATTATCCTATTTATCATTCACGCTATATGTCTAATATATACTAGCTTATCTTTTTAGGAAAAGGCTTATCGCTTCCAAAATTTCGAGCTACCCGCATAGTATCAACATTATGTCTTTGGTACCTTTGTACAGGTATTTCATCGGATATGGAAGGAACTTCTGGAATACTCATCAACCCACCAGTGAAAGAAATGTTACAGATGCGACAATGGTTTGGTCTTCTTCATACTCAAATTTTCCGATTATACTTATTGTCACACATCATAAATCTAATTTATGGTTACTGTAAATTGACAAGCAAGAGGTTCAATGACTTCTTGGAATGTAAAGCTACAAAGTTCATTTTCGTGATTGCCTTATCCAAAAGAAAGAGACATCTTACCTCTTGCCATAGCCACTACTTCTTTTAAAAATCGTAGCAGTTATTACGTATGCACATGTCTTTTGTTGTTACATTATACGATATATTTAAATACGATTTTGTTAAAGAGGTTAATCCCAAACACCGAAGCGGTATTGGTACCCATAACCCGTGGAAGACGGCATTGGGAGTTACTTTTTTTTTTTTTTTTTAATAAATTAGCTTTCGATCGCTAAAGAATGTGAGTTTTGATTTTGTTGTGTGTGTAGGCTCATCCTTCCTCTCGCTAATAACATGGAAATATACAAAGTTGATAAGGAAATGAAAGCTTGGCACTTTGCTAGACGAGTTAAACACTAGGCTCAGAGCGACATGTAGTCGCAAATCATCTAATCAGTAATAAAAGTAGCTATGCTAAAAATAAATAATATAGCGGAGTTTGATTACATTTTGGTATTGGGTATCTTTTAAGTTTATATGTTAACTAATTGTCTTTTGTGCAGTTCAAATTGTGCATGGTTCGATCGGTTCAGTTTGGTTCAAAGGGGATTCCATACATCAACAATTACGATGGACGCACCATTGTTGATTTTATCAAGTTTGATGTCGGGAACGTTGTAATTGGATATGCTTTCTAACGCCGATTATATCGAAAACTTTCATATCAAATGCCCTTGCAACGCCTGCATCGTAGCAATTCTTGTTTAGTTACAATTTTGATCAAGGAAATAGTGTATTTTATTTGTTGTTGAATTTGTTTTGTACAAGTTGGTAGATGTCTTTAAGTCTGATATTTTTTTAATTATTTCATAGGTGGTACAAGATTAATAATGATTTGAGTTTGTGTGTCTCTTATTTTAGCCAATTGTTTAGTAAATTTATTTACGATGGAATAATATAATTGAGTCACATAAACTTTCATCGGTGTTTTAAGAGATTTCGTGCTTAAAGTTTATGTCCTAATACTTCAAGGTTGCCTCTTTTGTTGTTTGTTCAGATATTGAGAGACCACTGATTTAAATAATAGTACAAGTTGCTCTTTTATTCTTCTAATCATGAGAACTCAAGAATCTATTTAAAGGATAAGCAATTGATCACTTTCTTTGTGCATTAGAATCTATTTAAAGGATAAGCAATTGATCACTTTCTTTGCGCTTTTGTGGAATAGTATATGCTTTATGTTGATTTGTCTAGAAGAATATTACGAGAACTACAAAGCTATTAGGAAGCCGGTCAAAGAGTTCGGTTAAGAGCCTACACCTCAAATGTTGTATATCAAAATGTTGTGTATCAAAATGTTTTACGCGACGAGTAACGTGCATTGTTAGTTAGTATCTAACAATTGATGTAATTTTTTTTTGGAGTCACTAAATATTTTTATACGTCGTTTGATACATGTTAAGAATTTTTGCTAGAGTTGAATGATCACATGTTACAACCGTTTGCAATTACATTTTGATCTTTTCACGTTCTATTTTGAACGTTATACGAAACAATTACGACAATATCGCATATCGTTAACTGTCTGCCGCTAGGAACCGCTGCCGCTAGGCGCGGGTACTCGCCTAGTTTCTTAAAAGAGTGAGTATAATTTTAGTCAAGCCATAATGAAAAGTGAGTAATTTGAAACTTTTAGGCAACTAATTTTTTTTAGGCGACTTTTCATGAGGTTTAAGACAACCGCTATATAAAGTTATAAACACAAATCGAGTAAAACTTTTTTTTTACGTGTCCATTTTTCTTATGTGATTTTTCTCGAAACCTAAATGCGGATCATCTCACAAGTTAATTGCTTTTTTCACATATTATTTGCTAGATCCCTGGCATGTAAGTGCAATTTTATTGAACAACTTGAAATGATAACTTAATATGGAATTGAGATCAATTTAAATTGGAGATTATTGAGATCAATTTAGGTTTCGATTACAATAAGTTCGATAACCTGGAATAATTAGGTTGGACGCAGTAATACTACTCGATCGATCTCTCATCGATCGCCTTGTTGTGCCTATTCGATCCCCCCTTTTTAAACATCATGGTCGTCTATACGATCGATTGGTTTGGCATTTAATTTGCTAAAACTAACATTGGACGCGTTGCAAAAGTTGCGTTTGAAACAAAAAAATTCGAACGTTGTAAATACCGTTTGAAGCTTAAAATAAATAAATAAATAAAATAAATAAAAATAAATCTTTAAACTACCCTATAAATACACAACATATTTACACACTTAAATCCACAAATCTCATTTCACACATTCTCTATATTCTTTTCACACTATGAGTTTTAATTCTTACGAGCTATTCATTGTGTCATCGGATGATGAAAATGAAGTTAGTAGCGAGTTTATGATGTTTGCGGAAGAGTGTTGGCAGGCTTTTCAAGCGTCACAAACTAAACTCTCAAGAAACCAAGTTAGTAGGGATCGTTTGGGTGCTCATAACCGTTTAATGGTCGCTATCATGCGAGACCCCGGATCTGCGATCAAGCATTCCATGATCGCTTCGAATGAGCCGAAAACTATTCACACGAATTGTCCGAGATATAACCGATCATTCACCTTATTTCCAACAAACTCCTAGTTGTGCGGCGCATTTGGTATTTCTCCATTGATGAAGTGTATTCGTCAATCCGTCAATGGCATACGGAGTCAATGTTGATGCTCTAGACGAATATGTGCAAATGGGTGCGTCAACAATTCGTGAGTGTCTCCAAAAAATTTGTGAGGCCATAATGGAGTTATATGGTGCAGACTATTTGCGAAAGCTGGCGGTTACTGACATTGAAAAACTCTATGCTCATCACTACGAATGCCATAGGTTTCCTGGGATGATAGGAAGTATTGATTGTACAGATTGGCCATGGGAGAATTGCCCACATGCTTTAAAAGCTCAATTTTGTAGGGGTGATCACGGGCAAACTCCTTTCATTTTATTGGAAGCGATCGCATCCCAATATTTATGGATTTCGCATGCGTTCTTTGGTGTCGCCAGGATGAATAACGACATAAATGTTTTACGTGCATCGCCTCTTTTCAATGATCTCAAAACGGGGAGAGCACCGGATGTGGAATTCGTTGCTAACGGGTGCCTTATAAACGCGGATATTATCTTGCGATGGGATATATCCTAATACTCGATTATTATGAAGTCCATTAAAAATCCAGGGACGAATGATCACAAACGAATATTGTATAAGGCGATGCACGGCGCAAGAAGAAAAGATATGGAACGTGCTTTTGGTGTACTAAAGAGAAGTGGCTAATGATTAAACATCCGCTAAAGGGTTTGACAAAAGAGCGTCTATCACATATAATGTACACATGCATCATATTACATAATATGATAATTCGGACTAAGAGCGGGCGATATCGGTGAGCAAAGACCGTTCTTATGATCCCATAAGAACGCATGTGGAATCGTTGGAAATTACCAGGGAGATATGCAACAAAACAACTCATCTTAGCCTCAAAGCCGATTTGGTGGAAGACATTTGGCATCGTAATAATCAAAACTAGTTTAGTCGTTTTATTGTCATAATGTTTTAATTTTATTTGAATTATTATGTAACGTTTTAATTATTAATGAAATTTGAGTTTGTGTTAAAAATGTTTTTTTTTTAAATGATCATGGTCGCCCTTACTGGGGCACCCAATCGCCTGAAGGTAGCTGGAGAAAGAAAGCTGACGTGACAGGGAAAATGAGGGGGATTGAATGCCCTTACTGGGGGCAGCCTTAGAGTATGGAAACCAAAGTGTCAAACTTGATGATGTTGTTTTCTTGTGCTTTTATCAAAAGGGGAGTGATACTCACACTACCAAAATTGATGCACACACCACAACTATGCACATATTATGTTGTAACATGTGCATTAATGATGTGATATTGTGATGTGTGCATCAATTTTGATGGTGTGAGTATCAATTCCTTTATCAAAATGGTGTAGTCGGGTTTTATACTCAAGCTTGTATATAATGAATACGCAATTTATAGCCACATATTCACTTTACTTTCTTTTTAAAAGGAAAATGGTCCAAAAAGTCATATAACTTGTCATTTTTTTTCTTTTGTAGACATCAAACTTTTAATTTTCCTATTGTAGCATCCAACTTTCTTAATTTTTCTATTGTAGGCATGTAGCGCAAAATAGTGAGGTGACAATAAAAATTAAGGATGTTGAATCTTTCTGAATATAAAGATTAAAGAAGTTGGATCATCTGATAGGATGATTAAGAAAGTTGGGCTGCTTCTGATAGGAAAATTAAAAAATTGAATTAATACAATAGGAAAATTAAAAGTTTGATGTTTACAAAGGAAAAAGTGTCGAGTTGAATGTCTTTTTAGACAATTTTCTATTTTTTTAAACACATACTCACATATAATGTGTGTAAAACTAAGAACAAATGTATAGAAAAATGATGATACAAATTCAAATTATTCTCAAACTCAATATGAACAAATTAACAAATTACTTAAATCTTAACACTTTCAAATGTCGCCTACATAACTCGTATCTGCCACATTTTCGAGTTGGTGAAGTTTTTTCGATCTGCCATTTAAGTTCAACAGCGAATAATTTATTTATAAAACATGGGGCAAGTGTATCAGTAAAGTTTATCTTACAAATTAAGCATCAAGATCAGCATCTAAATTTTACGTAATGTCTGCTCAAGGTTTTGCATAGAAAGCTACTGTCTTAGGATCCAACTGACCACTAGAATAACTTGAAGAGATACGCGAAAGTTCTTGATACCCTTTCCACTCTTCTAATGGCTTTAGGACTATCGGCTTCTCAAGTACACCGGAATCCACCGATAGCATCATTTTGTAATCCTTATCTCCAAAACCGTAGCGATTTGCTTTTGCTGCGTTGTCCCATGGAGTCCATAAATCTGTTTTTGACATAAAGTTTTGAAGTTAAATAGCTCAAGAACATGATTAGAGATATATAAATTTAAACTTTCAAAGAGTACCAGCATCCGGGAGACCTTCATTACGGATCACCATCGTTCTCATCTTTTTATGGTCTATGATGGCTATGTTACCCGGTGTTCTGGTATAAACACGATCAACCTATCAAAGAATACATCCCATATGGTCAAATGCTCACTAAAATTATCTATGTACTGATATAAAATGTGTGTGTATCCCGAGAGAGAGAGAACTACCTCACCATCAAAAGTGATGGCATCTGGTTGCTCGGTAAACCTTTTTCCTTGCTGCAAATTATCAAGATAATCGAGTGTCTCTAATCCTTCAACTCTCACTTCACTGAAAACAGAATCCCATGTCATATATCTAATGAAAACATATAAAGTTCGATACTGTAGTAGAGGTTCACTACATAAACCTTATATCAGATACTGATAAGTAATTTTGAAAAGCTAATGTGAGCGAAAATGACGTGATATCTGTATTCTTGATGTGAGAAATGATTGTCATCCTGTCTGGACCCAAAGAAACACGAAGGCGCAATTCAAAGCTGAATAGAATAGAAACCAGAAATGTTAAATGACAGAAACGGATGGAACCCAAGTTTTAAGAGACATATTATTACCTATGTGGCCACATATTAGAGTCGTTTGCTGTTGCTTTTAAGGTTAGGTCTACGGATGATGGATTCCCGGTAGGAATGAGACGCAAGGGGATGTTATCTAATGACTTTACGTAGTTCTTTGATGAACAAATCTCCTTCATTATCCCCATATTACCTAACTGGAAGGAAGAAAAAAAACATGATACCCGAAACGAATAAACAAAGAAAGAAAACTAGAGGTAGCAAATATGGGTCAAAATGGGCTGGAATGGGTAGACCTGCCAATGCTTTTTGTCCATATTTTATTTGGAAATAAGCTGCGATTATACATGATCATAGTTGAGAATGGGTCTGGTTGGTAACACTGCACGATTTGTATACACTATGGGCGACTTTCAAGCAATTTGACCCATTTCAGTCTTACCTAGCTTTATATTCTACCAATTTGGGTCGTCGGAGATAGGAAAATAAAACCAAACTGATCCCTTTTGACTGCCACCTCAAGTCTAGAGATGCAAAAGTAAAGTGTAGAACAGGTAAATATCAAGTATGAATTGCGCCGGGTTGTGTTGACCAAAAACACTTTTTTGTTCAAATCATATTTATGATAATTTTTAGGGGTGGCAATTTGATAAAATCTTACCTATGTGACCCGTTATAGACAAAGCATAACACGTTTCTTTTATAGATAATTTATTGTATTTGACCCATTAGATACGTGAATGAGATGAAACTGCTACCTCTACCCGATATGTGAGTATGCTGACTATGCTCAATATGGCATACCTGTGGAAAGCAAAGAAATATTCCTCCTTTAGGAGATCTTCCACCAGCCTATGAAGCATGACAATAATTCATTTGTAAGGTTATCGATCTTAAACATAAGTTTATTATGATACAGATCGAAACCCGTATACTGTACTGATCATGCTCTCTGTCTGTGTAGGAGTCTGTAACTGGGTCAAAAGGCTTACCTTTCTGCTCATAAAAAGCAATTCTTCGCCTTGACTGTCCTTCCATGACACAACTTTCCCACCATAGAGAAGCACCTGAAAATAAGCTTCCACAAGATAGACAAGGATCGGAGGTAGTTTTCACATGTAAAAAGTACCATGCAAGTCTATTTTAAACAACTATAATGCTTTTATCCGAGTGGAGTTACAAGCTTGCGACCAACACCAAATATATCGATAAAGCGTATGCCTCTAGTCCTCCACCCAACCACAAGAGCCCATAATTCATCTGGTTTAACTTTATACTGTAACGTTTTCAAGTAATTATCTTAACTGGGGAATAATAATGCTTTAAGCAGAATTATCGTAACTTCTAACCAACAGATGCAAATACTATCTCATATTAACTTATCAGATTATTCCAATCACATAATTACCTTCTAGACGCAAAGCTGAACACCCTTTATATTGAAACAAAACATATAGAAAACTTAAATGTCATAAATATAGAGACGATAAATGGTTATACCTCAGCAGAAGAACCACCGGGCTCAAAAAGCAAAACCCGTGGCAAACTCTTGTAATCATTAAACACATAATCATTCCGTGGCATTTTATTTAAACTATCAAACCACCTCCACAATCTTATTCTCTTTACTAATGGGTTCTCTCTTGTCCACTCCAGCTACACACATAAGAACATCAAAACATCAAAACCCTCCACCTATGACCTTATAAAGTCAAACTCGGTACTTCCGAATTTTCAAAACTGACACAAAAATATTAGAAACTTACTCCAAATTTTCATTTTTTTTTGAAAGGTGAATTTCTTTTAAGTGTCGGTACTCCAAATTTTCATGACTCATACTATAAATATCAAATGCAACAAGAAAAAGGCAAAATGATCAAAAGTTGGATAATAAAGATGATACCTTTACTTTTGATATACTTGATCTTGACAGATTATGATTGATACCCAATTGAGATAAAAGGTTTTGTAATAATACCCATATGGAATTTGTTGTACGAAAGATAAGGTCACAGTTAACATGACTAACAAGGAAAGGAGGTCATCCATGGTGGGTTGGGAATCTTTAAGTGCTTAAAATTCATCCAATGGTTTAACTGGTCGGTGGGAAACCATTAAATCATCAATGGAATAATCTAAAGTTTGAGGGTCCGTTTGGTTTGTAGAAGGGTTTATGATTTTGATTTGGATTTGGTTTTAAATTTAGATTTGGATTTGGATTAGGATTTAATGTAGGAGAGAGAAAATATATTATAAAATATATAAATTATTATTATTTATAAAGTTATATATTATTATATATTTTTAAATTTAAAAATAATATAAATGGAAGACTCATAGTACAAAAAAAGGCATATAAAAATTATATAAAATGACAAACTGACGGTCAAGTGGGGTCATGTCAGAAAAGAAAGTGTAATGTAGGCTTCCTGAAGAGGTTTAGCAGATCCCCTCTTATTCGGATTTAACTACTATTTGAAATACCAAATATATAAACCAAACATAGTATTAGACACCAAAACCAATCTTTTGGGCTGAGTACCCCAAAACAAACGGGCCCTGAATCTTTTAGCTGTCAAGTCATTTCTTTTCTTACCTTCTAATTAGGTGCCTAAAACTATACAAACATACTGAGCTTTTTTAATGGAGCATAGAAAGATTGAACCAACATTGCCATCTTAGTTTGGAATTTGATAGCCAAACTTATGCTACAAGCTGTAGAAAACAAGCACTTTTTCCCTCAATTTTATACCCATATATTGATATACTAGTACAATATTTTTTGTCACATATATGTACTCAGTTTGTTCACATAAACATGTGAATGCACGCACTTTCATGTGAATACACCGTATGAAAATTAGAAAATGCCGTTATCAAGCTTAAGATTTGGCGATTTATTAGACCTGATAGATTAAGCATAGACGCGTAGTGCTCAAGCTCGATTTGATATAAGCTTATTTTTATTTACGTGCTAGACTCTTTTTGGACAAAGTGAGGCGCGTCTTTGATGAGTCAAAGTAGGATGAGCTTTTGCATGGCGTATTGAAGCCGTTTGAGTTCATTAATGTTTGTAAAACAACCATCTTACTTTTGCATGATGGAATTGTCAAATACTATATATGGATTAGCTTTATAAATTAGAGCACCCTGTGCCCTCGTCGTGCTTAGGTGGCGGTTTGTTGTGGCTTGTCATGACACCACCTAGCCTCATAGTCCTTCGCCATATTAGCCCTCGCTAAATGCGTGCGGCGAGTTTTTTTTCTTTCTTTTGCTTTTTTTTTAAACATACATATATTTAATAGTTTAAAACAAAACATATAAAAACATAAAATTAACACACAAATTACATTAAATATTTAAATTAAAACACCCAATTAATTAAAAATTAAAATGAAAACACCAAATACATAATACGCTTAATACAAACTACCACGAAATTGATGAAAATAAAACTACAAATTAAGAATACGAATCATCCGAGTTATAACCTCCTCACTCAAGAGGACCTAACTCGTCAAGATAATACTTTCCTTCCATGATGTCAAACCAGCTCGCTAAGATATTCGCATCTCGCTTCCTGCTCCAAACGAGCGGCTTCGCCGCGTGCCTCGCTTTTCTCGTATCTCTAAGATGTGCCTCGTCCCCGCTCAAGTTCACAAAGATAATCCTCACTAAACCCAAACGGATTGTTTTGGAGGTCCACCGGTGGAGTGGTGATGGTGGAGTGTTAACAGTGGATTGTTAAGAGGTGGGGTGTTTATAATACATTTTCCGGTTGGAATACCGGAAAGACATCTTTTGGTGGAGTTGTATAAACTTCATTTTCTGGTGGAAAGGTAGTTTCTGGCACTTGTGGTGGACTTGGGAATAGTTGGGAGAAGTCTTTGCGAGACATGATTGAGAATCTGTGTGTGTGAGTTGTGTGTATAAGTTGTGTGTATGAGTTGTGTGTGGTAAACAACTCTGGTGGAGTTGTATATATAGGCAGATTTGATTTTGAATTTGAATCATCCAGCTCCAATTTGAATTTGATTTTGATTTTGAATTTGAATTTAAATAATCCCGCTCGAACTGTACCGTTTAAAAAAAAAGAAGGCGTTTTGATTTTTTTTAATTTCAAAAGTGTAAAACTAATACGTTTCGTATGTTTAAATTTGAAAGTGCGTATGTTTTTTTACCGTATTTTTATTTTACGTTTCGTATGTTTTTTATTGTGTTGTATTGTATTTTTATTTTTAAGGGGGAATTTCATATATACCAAAGGAAACTTCAAAAATTACATATTTCCCCAAAATACAAGTTTTAATGCATGATGTACAATGTTATTAAAGCATGCTTTGGAGAAATATGTAATTATTGAAGTTTGGTTGGGGATGTATGTAGGGGTGTCAAAAGGGTTGACCCGACCCGACCCGAACCCGATAAAGCCTTATAGGGTCGGGTTCATTCGGGTTCAACTCGGCTTATCGGGTCTATCGGGTCAACCCGACCAACCCGATAACCTTATAGGGTCGGGTTAGGGTTATATTTTTTATACTTATCGGGTTCGGGTTCAACCCGATAACCCGATAAATGTATAAGCCTTCCTTGTATTTTTTCCATTTTAAGCCTAATAGCACTTTAAACCCCTACCTGATATAAATGTTAGCTCGATATGTACCCATGTTAATGTTTTTTATTCCAAGTCTCATCGGACTCTAATGCTCATGTACATATATTAATTTTCTTTTCCTGAACCTCTTGCTCATGTAGACGGAGATATGTTCATGCCAAATTTGTTTTCAAAGCGTCATCGCACTCTAATGCTAATGACTCACCTACATGATTACTACATTTAGATATGCAAATATCAACCTTTTTAATTCAACACCCTAATCTGAAGTTAACATTTTTCGTTGATATCACATATCACATATAAATTGTGTAGACCGTAAATGATATAAATTTTAATCGCACTACTTAATTACCTAAACTTGTATAAAAGTTTGTTTGTATCTAACGTGGGCTTATTTTAGGGAAAAGAAAGATGAATTAGTTTTAAAGATAGTATATTAAAGTAATATTGTAATATTAATTTCACCAATCCAAATTTTTGTTTTGTGAATCAGTAGGATAGTAAACTCACCACAACCCGATAACAACCTGACAACCCAACCCGAATCAACCCGACCCGTTTGGACCCGAAACCTGATAACCCGATAGCTTTAGGGTCAAATTTTGAGATACCAAAACCCGAATCAACCCGACCCGATAACCCGACAACCCGACCCGATAACACCCCTAGATGTATGTAAATGAATTTAGTTTATTTAGAAATTTGAATAAAAATAAATAAAGTTGTAAGTGGTGGGCCTCAAATGAGTAAGTTGAGGTTAGTTATGAGTGAAGGGGTTAGTTGTGAAGGTTTGTTATAGTGATGTGGCACCCGTGTGCTCGAATGAGTAATTTGAGCTTATCATGGCACCTTGTGCTCTTATGGGTTTATCTAATGGGTGCTCTCGAGCGAGGTTTAAGACGTTTATAAAAGGAAAGTTTAAGTTTATAAAATTAAAAATCATATTTAATTTTGGTAATTTATATGCTTAATTAATATGTATTAAATACAATTAATAATAGGCAAATCGCATAAACAAGACTCATCTTATGTCCAATTTCAATTAAAGGTCTTATTCTTTTTTTTTCAATTTAAGTGCCGACTTTTTTTGGGGTAGATTTAGGTTTTTTCTAACTTAGTTAACTATTTCGTTAGTAAATTACATGTTTGGTCCTTGAGTTTGTATAGGCATTTCATGTTTGGTCTATTTTCGTCCGCTTTACACTTGCAAACGCCGCTCGCGTTTTATACGCCGCCCGCTTTCTACAAGTTTTCGTCCGTTTTGTGCTTTTTTGCTGCCTTGTGCACGCCATTTTGCGTTTTAAATACTGTTTTACGTTTTGCTTTTGCGTTTTGTTTGTTTTTTCACGCTTCCACCACAACCAATCACCACCGCCACTAACCACCACCACCCAACACCACCAATCACCACAAAAAAAAATTAAAAAAAAATTCTTGATTTTTTTCAAATTTTTTTTCGAATAAAATATTTAAAAAAAAATTGAAAATTTTTGAAATAAAATTTTTTCAAAATTTTCTTTTCTAAACATTCTTTTTCCAAATTTTTTCAAAAAATATTTCAAAAAGTTATTTTGAAAAAATTTGGAAAAAAATATTTCAAAAAGTTATTTTGAAAAATTTGGAAAACAAAATATTTCCAAAAGTTTTTTGAAAAAATTTGGGAAAAAATATTTTGAAAAATTTTTTGAAAAAATTTGGAAAAAAATATTTGAAAAATTTTTTTGAAAAAATATTTGAAAATTTTTTGAAAAAAATTTAGTAAAAAAATTTTAGAAAAAGTTTGAAAAAATATTTCAAAAATGGACTAAACGTGTAAAATGGATGAAACGTGTAAAGCGGACGAAAATGTGCAAAAATTGATCAAACATGCAAAAGCAGTTAATGGACCAAACATGAAATGCATATACAAACTCAAGGACCAAACATGTAATTTACTAACGAAATAGTTAACGGAGTTAGAAAAAACCAAATCGCTTTACGAAAAAAGTCGGTCACCTTAAATTGAGAAAAAAAAAAGACCTTTAATTGAAATTGAACATAAGATGAGTACATTTTTATGCGATTTGCCCTTAATAATATAAAAGGAATGTTTGTATTTAATAAATGTATTTAAACAATGTTCATATGAACTTGAAAAGATCTCGATCCTATTTATAATTCGTTTATTGATGAAATTGACCCAGATAGTCATGTATCCAAGAATTACGCAAAAAGAAGAAAACATGTGTAATTGATAAATATTAATCGTCGAAACTTTTAATTAGACGGTACTAGTTGCCGCAACGTGCGAGGTGTTATACTAGTGTTAATAAAAACAAGAAATAAAATACAACATTATAAAGTAGTACAACATTATAAAGTAGCCAAGATGAAGCAATGTGCTCGTATAAACTGATCATAACATTGATTATGAAAGTGCGAGAGAATATCATATCAGACTTTTAAAATTTATTGAATACAAACATTGGATGGACATTAAAACACCTTTTGGTCACATTCGAAGCTAGCCATATTGGAGGTACAAGCCCTCAAGGCACTGATTAGACAATCTCATAAATTATAACATACTCATGGTGTCTTAGCTTTAAAGTTGAACATTTAACCATTTTTCTTAAATTTAATTCCGGAAAAGCTTAATATAAGGAAGAAATGAAAACATGCTAAATCCAAATAGGGTAACTCAATATAATTTAGTAATATTCGATATTTTTGGAATGTAATTCTCACTATGGTATCTAATTTATTACTACAAACAAAATAATTTTTAATAGATAAACATATTAAAAAACTATAAGCAAGTATATAAGCTATAGGTACGTTCTTCGAGTCTTGACAACATAACCCTAAACCGATCAAGAACTCGACAATGATTTTGGAGGAACTTTTTGCTCACGTTTTATTAACTACTTGGGACTGCATGTGCCTGGCGATAAGATAGTTGATGTGTTTAACTTCGTTTAATGAATTCGTTTCACAACACTTCGAATGATATGTGTTAATTGTAAGTGTTTGTTTGGGTTCATCTGTAACTTTCCCGTAAACTTTCATGACATCATTATTGCCAGCATACCGCATGATCTCTTACGTGTCAAACACTACCCAAAAGATATGATTTTGACGAATCAAGATTATATTGATTGAAATAAATGAAATAAAGGTTAAAGTTGTAAAATTTGAATTAAAATAAAATAAACCCATTAAAAATATAAAACTAAAACTCATAAAATATATCAAAATAGATGTTGAATTAAAGAAAGTAAAATTTTAGAAAATACGGTGAAATTAGATTATAAAAAAAATAAGTAGATAAAAGATATTTTAATTTAAAATAAAGATGAATTTTAGTTGAGAAATACATGTCGTTTTATAATTAGGAGCTTTTATCTTAATTTTTAGTGGTTAGGAGTTAGGTTTGGAGTTTGTTAGAAGTTAGAACCGGTTTGTTAATAAGTGGCACGTCATCTTATGATTAAAGCTCCTTATCTTAATTTTTGGTTAAAAAAACTCTTTCCATAATAAGCAAGTAAAAAAAAAATTTAAGCCTTCTAATTTTAGAAGGCCTAAATGCATTATAAAGTAGTATAGATTTGTATAAGAAAGTCACTTTATTTTGCTTATCAAGGGACAAATCCTCACCATCTATCAAGTTTGATCTAATTGTGAAGATTAACCTAAAATTTAAAAGGTAAACCTAAGTCCATGTTTTTTTTTTTTTGTCTTTTTGTCTTTCTTTTTTATTCACATATTTCTTTTTTGTCTTTTTTTTTTTTAAATTCACGTTTTTTATTTAATTAACGTTTTTTTTTTTTTTTTAATTCGCTTTTTATTAATTCACATTTTTTTCATTCGCGTTTTTTCTTCGTTTACGTCTATTTTCATCGTTTCGTCCGTTTTCATACATTTCGTCCGTTTTCATACGTTTCGTCCGTTTCTTTCGTTTTCGTTAATTTTCATACGCTTTCTTCGCTTCGTTAATTTTCATACGTTTTCATCCATTTTCGAGCGTGTTTTCACGCTTTCATACGTTTTCGTCCGCTTTCATACGATTCGCCCATTTTCTTACGTTTCGTCCGCTTTCGACGCGTTTTCACACGTTTCGACTATCACAAGTGATATTCAGGATATCACTTTGTGATATTATTGTGATTTTCTGGATATCACTTTGTGGTATTCTAAATATCACTTGTGATTTTCTGGATATCACTTTGTGGTATTCTGAATATCGATTTTCATGTTACAAAACATTAGTTGAAAATCACTTGTAATATTCAGAAAATCACTGAATATCACAAGTGATTTCTCTGAATATCACAGAATATCACTTGTGATATTCAGAATATTATTTGTGATACTTAGAATATCGAATGTCACGTAATGTCACTTGTGATATTCGAGATATATGAAACGGTAGAAACATTTAAAACGTATGAAAGCGGACGATATGTATGAACCTAAACCAAAATTTGACCATTTTCTTTATATGTGGTAAATATAAACTTACATATTTTTATAAGTTTCAAAATAAGCAAATTAAGCTTGTGAAATATAAACCGAAATCACATAAGCTCATAAGCTAATAAAATAAGATTAAACAAATACCCCAAATTATGTAAATGCTTATTCAAATTATATATTTGTGATATTCGAATATCACTTGTGATTTTCGAATATCACTTTGTGATATTATGAATATCACCGTGATTTTCTGGTATCACTTTGTAATATTCTCAATATCAATCGTGATTTTGATGTTACAAAACATTAGTTGAAAATCACTTAAATATTTAGAATATCACAAGTTATATTCGAATATCACGAATATCACTGTGATCATCGAATATCATAGAATATCACATAATATAACATAATATCACTTGTGATATTGAAACGTATGAAAACATTTAAAAGCAGACGAAATCGTAAGAAAATGGGCGAATATGTATGAAACGGATGAAAACGTATGAAAGCGTAAAACAAGTATGAAAATGCATTTAAAACGTATGAAAACGGATGAAAATGGACGAAACATATGAATAATGAACAAAACGTAAGAAAAGCGGGTGAAACGGACGAAAACGTAAGAAAATTGACGAATATGTATGAAAATGGATGAAAGCGTATGAAAGCGTTAAAGCGGTATGAAAAGGACGAAACGTATGAAAACAGAATTAAAACGTATGAAAATAGAAAAACGATGAAAGCGAAGAAAAACGCGAATTAAAAAACGTGAATAATGTAAAAAAAAAAAAAAAAAGTGAGTTTATAAAAAAAAAAAAAAAAAAAGCGTGAATTAAAAGAAAAGACAAAAAAAATGAATAAAAAGAAAGACAAAAAAAAAAAAAAAAAAACATGGACTTGGCTTATCTCTTAAATTTTAGGTTAATCCCCACCATTAGATTAAACTAGATGGATGGTGAGGATTTGTCGCAGAAGACCAAATAAAGGTAAAGAAACGAAAATTCTCTCAGATAAGATTATTTTACTTCATCGTTAGTCTAAGTGCAATAATTAATTATGGGTCCTACAAAACCTTTACTGGTTGGAATGGCAGAGGTAATACCTGATGACATCTACGAGAATACACTCGTAAGAATATTCTTAAGAGTGGGTGTGGCGGATCTCATGAGATGCAAGAGCGTGTGTAAGTCATGGAGATCTTTGATATCCCACCCTCGTTTCCTTAAAGCTCATTTGAACCATAATTACCAAAGTAATGCTAATGGACATAAAAGGATCCGCGGTGAGGTTTTTAAAGATGATTCTCGATACGCTATTGTTGGTTCTTCAACTGGCTTGGTATGTATCAATTCAGTCTATACACTGTTATGTTTCTTTCTAATTACAACTAACTGTCAAGATTGCGATCTAGTGAACATTAGTATTTTGTTTTTTTTTTCTTTTGGTGCAAAGGTGAATCAATTATATTAATCTCCAAACTTTACATCATAAGAATAAAAGATAAGATTTTGGACAACTCCCAAAATCTGATACAGAGTAACAAAGAATACACTGGTTATATACAAACCAGAGCAAACATGTATCTGATATCAGACATAGCTGATGTCTGACATACTAAACTACAAATCTCCACTGCATCAAAACAGCCATACTATGAACCAAATTCACCTTTTAAAAGCACCTACCATCTAGCTACATTTCCACAACTCCATTCTACCAAGCTACTCACCCATCAACCACAGCAGACAAGGTAGAAATTAAGAGTGGCATCACTAGGCATCCATTACCCATCCATGGGGGGGCTCTGCCAAACATCCTACATTTCCCTCTCAATGGAAGGCTTCAGATGTTTAGGAACACTCTCCCTCCATGATGACCAACCATTTCCTCCTATGATGGTGTATTGGGTGGACCAAGAAGGATCATCTTTCATTCCTCTCTATTCCACCCATCATACACCATCCGCCCAAACCATTTACCCTTCACACAGAAAGACCCTACTTTATGGTACATCCCCACTGACTAGACCTCCTACTTAGCCAAACAAGTCTGTCCAATTCCCCCCAGGGCCAAACTGGAGCAGAACAGGAAGGTTATCATAGGTACAGTCATGCAGATGGGACTCCAAGGTACTAGGTGTCTATACTGTGTAATGGCCTGCAATACTAACATCTGCAATCCAAAAATGCTGATGCTCATAAGCTGTCGAGTTCACCGTTTAGTGCTTTAATTGTAACTCTTTAACTGACTTAGCTTCCCCTTTTAATAATTCAGTTAATCAAGGAAGATCCTTCAAGTGCTGGAGTTTGATGCTATTGAAGCAGTCAAGATGACGTTCCAGAGATTCATATATTCCAACTTATGTTTTTATCATAGTAGTTTCTAAATGAATCTTTGTGGCAGGGTTATCGTAAATGCTTAATGAGTATGTTTAGAATTCTGGTTATCGCTTATTCCTCAAGACATTTGAATTGTCCTGATAGTCTGTTACTATTCAGCTTTTTATTGCTATATATAATTTATAGAATCTACTTAAAACTATGACTTATGTGATCCTGATTGTCATTTGATTCTAAATTGTTTACCTTGGTTCTTATATAGCCTAATGAACAAAGTATCATCAGTAAGTTTGCTCATCACATGTCATATTATAGCTTATTAGTCATATTAGAACACGGTAACTAGTAGAGCTATTGTAGTCCAAGACGGCACGGCTTGATTAAGAAATTAGTATTATACTCTTAAGTAGTCCAACCTAATCAAGATTGTCCATACTTGATGGCTTCATCTTCTATAGTCGCAAAAAATCATATTTAAGAGAACCTATATACTTCTAGACAGTAAAATTTTGTGCAAACCCCCACAACTAAAAAGAAACACTTCACTACCTGAACATACGGGCAGTTCAAGAGGATGACCCAAATTAAGTTCATTTACATGTCCGCTAAGATGCCACAGTTGGTTGTACTGTATAGCACAGATAATAGTATTAAATCTTAGAACAGATCAGATATGGACCGAATCAGACAAATAACTAAACAGCTCGGGCGAGAACAATATATTTACATATCATGCTTCTAGTAGCCGGCTATATATAACGGGTCTCCATTTGTCAGTGTTAAAGTTTTGAACTGAGTTTTCCACACTCTTATCTAATAATGTTTCAGTGAGAAACTGTCTAAGAATGGGGCAACGAGTAGACGGATGATAACAGTTTCACTTCTTGAGTGTGGCTTTTTATATCGCAAGATAACAAAACTAATGTTTTCATATCATTGATAACAAAATTCATTACAGCAAGTGTCATGTTCCATCATAAATTAACATCATACACACATTTTTTCACATGTTATAAGGTAACTCGAACTTATTACTTTAATATATTACAATAACTGATCCAGATATGAATCTTTAGAACTAGAAGTTTTACCTTCCAAGATATGAATTAAGCATATTTGTCCCCAAGCGAGCCATCCATGTTGATTTTGATCATTCGCTTCTACCATACGCTTCTGTTCCTCAGCAGCTATACTACTTAAGTCGCCACTTGATCATGAAACCCTTTACAGCTTCGGTTCCTTCCATTACAATCTCAATAGGAGGAACCACAAGCGGGTTCTGATCCAAATTTAGTTTCTTAAGATTTTGAAGCTGACCAAACGATTCAGGAAGAACCTGGATTTGGTTGTTACTAAGATCAAGCTCCTTTAAGTTTGCAAGATCAGTAATCTCGTCGGGTAATTCAGTCAAATTGCTGAAGTTACTACTCAAGTTCAAAACTTCAAGATTCGCCAACTTTCCAATTGAAGACGGAAGGCCATGAAGCTTATTGAAATGTGCATCTAAGTACCTCAAAGATTCGAGTTCACTGATCGTGGTTGGTAAGAAACGGATTTCGTTAAGGCTGATTGTGAGTATCTTCAGGTTTACTAGTCCATAACCGAAGTTTGTTGGCAAGAACGTGAGGTTATTGAAGTTTGCATGCAATTCTACCAACGCTCTGTAAGTGAAAAAAATCAATGTTGAGAACTTGAGATACATAACTATCACATAACGGAAGATGAGAAAGTATTACGTACTTGCAAAAGGCGATGCTTTCAGGAAGGCTGTTAAGCTTGTTGCTGGACACATTCAGGATTTTAAGAGTGGTCAACAAGCCGATGGAATCAGGCAACGTTTCTAAAAGATTGGATGAGACATCAAGTTCTTCGAGTTTCACTAGTCCTGCAATTGCATCAGGAAGTACCTGTTTGGCAACAAGAAACAAAAACCATGTTGATATTGCATCATAGTACTTAAAAAATGCAAGAATCATCACCCAAAAAAAATATAAACTCTGTATCAGTGTCTTTCTTCAACTTTGTTGGAGTTGGTTCTCACTCAATATAAGTTCACTTTTTTTCCGAAACCACTCAATCTTTGTATTAGCTTAGATATTGGGGATCTTTGCGATTGCTTATTTTTTTCTGCTCATATGTTCATATGCGATAAACAGTCTTTCGTTTGTGTTATATTATCCAAACTGCCGGTGCTTATCTGGTAAGCATATTCTGATAAGCAGGTTCTACTCATTTTAAAGTGCTTATCAGACATGAAATTATTATTTTTAACCCAAAACCTTTTACAAATGAATTTGGCTGAAAATTTCTAACAAAGTAATTTTTCGAGTATTATTGCATTTTTAGCGGTAAATAGCTTGTCACACTCATCACAAAAACGTTAGAGGTCTTAAAGTCCGATTCCTGCTAGGTGCAAACAACGTGGTCACACCAACCAAACTTCCCGAATAGGGGAGGACTTTACCTAGTTTTAATCTATGTGGCGGTCAAACCCCGTGGATTAGTCGGCCAAAAAGTAGAAACTATGATACCCCAATAAAAAAAAACTATTTCTTAAAGTGCTTAACCAAAACTTATAAGTGCTTATTTATAAGCAGAATCCAAAAAAGTGAAAAACCCTCTTGAACAATATAACAAACCTTAAACCCATAAAACCAACAATCATAACAAGATCATAATAAAAACAATCATACACATAAAAACATATTCAAACATAAACAGCCCATGAAAAAACCAAGATCAAAACCTGTAAATGATTATTGGAAAGATTAAGATGAGTTAAAGCAGCAAGCTTTCCAAATGCTTCAGGAAGAAACTTTAACTCATGACCAGAGAGATCAACTTTATCTATGATTTCTACACGTGATTTCTCAAGTATCTGTATAACTTCTTCGTTGACTTCATCGTTGGCTTTAATAACATCCATCGTTTTTGTTAAAAACACAGTTCAGTTGAGAGACAGTTTTGTACTTGTGAGATCAAGAGAATTAATCAAATAGTTTGACTTTGACTTTTGGTGGTTTGGACATGGTCAATCACGTGACTTTTTCTTCAATTTAATTCGTCTTTAGATATTTTTTTAACCATTTGAGTTTTTGACCGACTATATATTACTCCATAAAAGAGTTTGAAGATTGCAATCTCATACCATTTCATTTTACAAATTCTTTAAACACAAAATGATATTATATAGTTTTTTTTCACTCATTTTCTCTCTCTGCATTTAAATCGTCTCTTATGATATTTTTATCAGCATCCTGTAAATAGGATGTTTTGTAGGAAAAATTTGTAGGAGGTTTTAGCATTTTTTGAGCTTGAAACATCGCATACACACGCAAATCATCGTACACACTCAAATCAGGTAAGGTTTTATCTTTTCAAGAAGTTGACGTGACCACTTCAAAGTTATTTACACACAACATGAATTAAACTTTGGACGTTACATTTTAGTAATAATAGTCACACGCTTTTTGCCACTAAGTCGTCATTGATTGGTTATTTGAATATTTTTATGTATAGTTAAATAATTGAATACTTGTATAAACTTGTTTAGATAGGGACTTAAGCAGGGTTGGCTCTGGGGTCGGGCGAAGTGGGCGACCACTCAGTGCATCAAAGAACTGAGGGGCATCAAATTTATGATGTTGTAAATCGGTTTTATGTGACGAAGATGGTGTTTTGATGGTAAACACGTCAACAGGTTGAGCCAGTTTTGATGATAAAATTGGGCATCAAATTTTTGATGTTGTGAAACCTTTTTGGCCGGAAAAAAAAAGCGTCGATGGAAAAAGAAGGGCTTAGGAATAGATTTGGAAGATGAAAACTTATAAATTTCCTATTTTGTGATTGGTCCAGTGAGAAAAAAAAAATGCAAAAGGAATCGAAAATTAGTTTAATTATAACTTTTTTATACTTTTTAGTTTCACTTAATGAGTTAATTCTTGTCATATATGTCTGACTTTATGGACAATTGTATTGGAATTAGGCGCTCATCTTTTAATTATTGTCAACTAATCTTTTCAATGTCAGATTCTAGCAAATTAAATCTAAATAATAGCCTAAATATATGTCTCTAATATACCAGTGTTAAAGACATAGTGGGTTTATAAATATATTTTAATTAGGTAAATGTAACTTAGTTTGGACGTCATTTACGTTTGTTAGAGTGCTAGGTGTACTGATTTATGCGTGTATGTTATACACGTCATCACGTCAGCTTTTACCCAATAATATTTATATATAAAACACGAAATCACAAAAAACTCTCTGTAATAACATTCCTATAACACACTATCAAAAAACTCTACTTACACTAAAAAAATATATATATAATAAAATAAAAAATAAAATTAAAAAAAAATTATAACGCTTCTTAACCGAATGGTTGGGGGCCTATAACTCCCAAACACGGTGCAACTATAACATGCATAATGACGCCATAGGGGAAAGAATGTGCCCTATAACATGGTGATAACACCGGCACACCGTGCCCTTTTATGTTGATATGTGTTTGCTCGTATGTCAAACAAAAAATAGTGTATTCGTTTGTTTTGATAGGGCTATTTTTCAAACATTTCGTCTAGGGCATCTAAACTTCGGGACCGGCCCCCTGGAATTAAGTATATTATCTTAATCAGCTAGACAGATGTTTGGGCAAAAAAGTACGTTTGTTTTTTCTCTGTAACTAAGAAACGATAACATCTAGTGAAGATTAAAAGTGTTTGTTTTTTTTCTTCTTCTCGTTAAGAGGTTTTAAAAGAAGAAAAAAAATTCTCAATAGCATCATAAAGAAAGTGTTTTAATATTATAGACTACAATTTTTATAAACTAAATTACAATTTTTATTGAATCTACATAACCCATATGATCACTTGTGAATCTTTTATCGTCCCTTTTGAGATTCTTTCTTCAAAGTTATATACTCTGTAACGGCATTAACTGCTATATGTGAATCTTCAAAGCCATATGATCACTCGCAAATTCTTCGACTCCATCCTTAGTTCCTTACCACTAGATGGATATTCTTTTTTACATATTGCCCATAATCCATCTATGGTAAGATTATTAAATGATAGGTTAGATTTAGTTGGCTTAAGCTCGATAGTTGTCTTAGAGTCATAGTTGATTAATAAAGTTAAGCCTCATTGAGGTTTTATCTTTTATCATGGGACTAGCTTCATAACATGTTGAATGAGCGGGCTAGCTTCATAATATTACTTGACGAAATCTAACTGGACGTAAAAAAGAAATTGTTCATGCATATTAAGTATGTCTAATCAAGTATTTACGTATTTAATATATGGTACTTATCGCTTATAGGAGTTGCAGTTGCTATGACAGAGCATCGAGCATTCAAGCTAGGTAGCAGCTACACCAGCTTTAGTTATACTTACGCTTTGTTGCTCCATTCCTTCATGGATGCTTACCCTAAACATAGAATAGAGTATATGTATATTGTATCTAGTAAATGAATGAAAGCTTCAGCACCATAAACATACATGCCTTTACCTTTTGTGCAGCGTCATAGGTGGCAAAGTCAAGAGTGCATAGCCTACAAATTTCTCATTTTTATGGCGAAATGCGCTTTAACAATTTTACCAGCATGTAAATCTGTCAATATAAACTAAATGTAAACAATACATATATTGTAAAGTTTTGGAACAATAAAGTAAACAATATACATACACATCCTCTTCTTTAATCTCGTATATTAGCTTTCTTGCATAACTTCATCTAAAAGCTACTAAGTTAACTAATCCCAAAGAGGATGATAATTATAATATTCAAATTTACCATTTTCTCAATATCGCTTTCATCAACTGGTTTGTCCCATGAATTTTCAACTAATGGAGCAACTTAGATGCAGCCACCGTTTTTTTAAAATGATACTTTCTCCATGTAGGGAGATAACCGGAACAGTCATCTAAGAGAAACAAATAATTAGACATTTTAACATCCAAAAATTGGACAATAAAATAAATATTGTTTGATGAAGATTAAGGTTGTTGCTTATTGATAGATTTAGGGTTGGTTGTTGTTGCCGTGATTTTTGGTGTGAGTGGTAATTTTGAAATCTGACACGCTCCTTTTATTCAGTGTGCTTTGATTATGGCTACAATTAAGTTTTTGTTTAGTTGCCATATTTACTTTGAAATTCGTTGGCTTCATAGACAATTTCAATGCCCATGCCATGTCATCAATGACTTGGCATTTATCATGCTTAGGTGGCTTTATGATGTGGCATTGGTTGTTTCATAACTTGTTTACTATACTAGTTGTCTAACCCGCCCGATGGGCGGGCTACTTTCATAAGATTCTATGTTAATTTGTGTTTTATGTAAATACGTTTTACGTTTAAGTGTTTTGTATTGCAGGCAAGAGGATGATATATGGGCACAAAATAATATAATGACATAAGATTATGTGTTCGTTTGTGTTTTATGTAAACTTTGTAGATTTTGAACAATATGTTGGTACACGGTTGTAATATTGTGTTATAGTTACTAACTTTGAATTATGCATATGTATAAAGTCTAATTGATATGTGATGACAACACATGAATAACAATAATTATGAACCAAAGAAGTAGTCAAAATGGATAAGTAACTTTTCTAATGACCGTGAAAGCAATAATAACATTGTGTCTTCCAAAATATTATAAGTTGCTTGAAAAATATATAAAGAACAGATTGTGAAATAAATATGAATATTTCAAATCCTACGAATAACTTCTTTGTAAACGACGTTTGTTGTTTGATTAGTGCATGAACCGTCTTCGTCACAACAAATTACCTTCAACCCTTTCATTTTTCACTCTTGATACCGCTACATAACTTTGTCCATGTGAAGACCAGACGCTGTAAAAATAAACCAACCTTGGCAGTTTCTTTTTAAAGGTTAAGTTAATCATCAAAAATTATTGTGTGTAGCTGGTAATGCACATTGATGGTTTTCAAGTGTGGACAATCGATGTTGTTGTTGTATTCAGTTATGACAGAAGTACAATGAGTATGCATTTTTAGTCTTGACAACACCTAGTCTAGGGTCATGGGTGAAGTTCTAGGGTTTGGCTGCAGTGTTAGTGTTTGCTGGTAATGCACATTGATGGTCTAGGGTCATAGGTGAAGTTCTTTCTCTTGTGTGCCTGGTCCTCTATATGTCAGTGTGGTTAGTGCTTGTTTTGTTTTTCTTGGTCCCTTGGTTTTGGTTTATTATGATAAAGTTTCATTTTTTTTAAAACGGGTGTTTGGTATTGGTTTGTTTAAAGGTTGTGTTTGGCATTGTGGTTGGTAATGATTGTATGATAACATGAATCTGATGTGGATTGTTTACCTAGATTAAACTGATGTTAAAAGACATATCAGTGGATAGTGAGGCATTTAAAGTGGATATTTTTGTTAAAACAGATTGTATGCTAAACGTTAAAACACAAATCAAGAGGCAGTGAGATATATAAAGGGGAAATTATGATTAAATAACATTAATCTGATGCACATCATATAAGTGAGAAGTGTGTATCTGCATTGTTTTGTTTGCGACGTTCAACACTTAGAACATCATCTGCTATCTGAAGAAAAAAGATAGATGGTAAACATAAGAGGTGTAATGATCAATAAGATGCAATGTAAAGATTGTTCTAAACATACCAGGGGCATAAGAAAGAGTTGATTTCCTGCTTGGTTCCATGTTTATCTCTGCTTCATTAAATCAAATCAAACAATGAGAATACAGAAATCGTATGAAAAAGAAAAAAAATATTGAAGATGAATAACAATAAACATGTTTCGTGTTAAGACTTGTGAATGAGTCGTGATTTGTGATGTATTATCAATTGTGAGTCACTGAATTTATAGATGCAAATTAGGTCACACGATAATGAAATCCCTCAATTTCGTGCTTCATGGTAGATGTAAAACATAAATGTTGGTTGATTTTTTATATAGTTTCCTTGAATAAATGATGAAAATACATAAAGTTTGAAAAACAAAGTCAAAGATTGATGAAGGAAGAAATTTGAAAACGTGTGTATCCCTGGTTTCTAGCAACAAAACGCCCCAATCCTCTATGTATTCATAAGTTTTCTTAATTCTCTCTTGTGTAGATTCGTTTACTTTTTTTTGTTTTTTTAACATTTATCACAAATCTTGCCATGACACGGTGGTTAAGTAGTTTCATTCGTTGTGGAGATTGTTTAAAGAACCCAAGTTCGAACCTTGGCATTTTCTTTTTAAATTCATGTTTATAGAATGTCATGTCATCATTGACGTGGCAATAATGATATGTTATGAGCTCCTCTATTATATAGTATGAAGATAGTGTAGGATTAGAGCACGTTAATTGTGCCTTGGTATCTCCGACTAATTGTCACCTCCCTCCAACCTCTTCTCCTCTCAAACCCTTAATTCCGATCTCTTTTATCTCCGACTAAACACTAATATACCATTCGATCATTAAATGACAACAAAAAGAAACAAGACTAGTCATAGGATCAGTCTAAACCCTCGAAAAGTCCCGTTTATTTATTTATTGTTTCTTTGATTTTTTTTTGAATTTATTACCATAGCTTCGACCATAATATTAATGTTAAATTTTTTTATTGCCACATTGATCTTGTGTTTCGTATTCATTTTTTTCTATAATTTTCATTTTGTGACGTTAAAAGAACTTGAAGCGAGTTAAGAAGACTGGCTTTCTTTTCTTAACCTCGTTCGATTAATGCTTTTGTTAAAAGAAAAAAGGATTTTCTTTAGTTTTTTCTATTAATTTAATTTTTTTAATTCTATTAATTTCATACTTCTCACTAATTTAAGTCGGATATCCAAAAATTTCAAAATCATTTGTTCACTCTTTTTGTTAGCATAATTTCAAAAATAAAAAAATCAGAGTTTGCTCTCTTGAGAAAAGTTTTCCTCTTCCTATTCTTGTTTCTTGCTACTCATTCTTTACAATATTATTTTTCTTCTTCATTTTTATATCTTGAACCTTCTTACGCACAAAAATGCAACAATAAGCATATCAAGTTTGAAAAAAAGTTTATTAGCAAATTGATATGAACTTATAGACTTCAATAAAGAAATGATATAAGAACTTGAGAATAAGATGAAATCACAATGACTAGAATATGATTTGAACCTTATTACTCCATTGATGACTGATCAAGCTTGAAGGCTATGATTCAGTTTAAGAGAGAATTACAATTGAGAGGAAAGGATAACAAAAACAGACTAAACTATAATGGGTATTTAAAGGGAAATAGTATGGGTTGGAAAGCCGGAGAAGTGGTTAGGAGGTGGCACGTGCAACTCACGTGCTCATCAATTTTGTTTCATATCAAACCACCTCTCTTGAAATGATGCTTGCCCTCAAGCATCTTAAAAAAACAGAGTGAACCTCTTTATTAAGTCTTCAATACGCTCCCATGTAGCACCGATAGCAGTACCAGTAGACGAATGAATAAGCACAAGCACAAGCACATACACATCTTTATCACCCTCTTTTGCATCCTTCCATCTAAAATATCTTGTGGACCAACTGTAAAACCTTCTAAAATAACAACGCCATTCTGCCCACTGAATTCTAACATACACAGCAACCTTATTGTCTTTCTATTGAAATTTCTTTCCAGAACAACTTGTGGTTCCATAGTAATCAAAACAACCTTGTCACAGATAGTCATTTTACTACTGCACTTCTTTAATTGAGGAACATGGAAAACAGGATAGACTTTTGTTGTGTCTGGTGACTGCAACTTATAAGCCACTTTGCCCACTCTTGTCACTGTTAGTCTACCCATGATGTACACGTCTTCATTCCAACAAAACTCTCCACGTGACTCTTTCCTTCTTTCCTTTTTCCTCTTTGGCCATTTCCACATGTCAAAATTCCAAAATCTGCTCTTGAATTTGAAGTTAACATGACTACTTGCATTTTTCCTTCTCCGCCATTTCCAAATATATTCAGCAGTATTAGCAAATGCATTCTGCTCATCCCAAGAGCGAGTTTCATGATTTTCACCATTGAATTCCTTGAAACAACCAGTTATGTATACCGTATTTCCATTGACCTCGTCAAGCTTTTCCCATACCAAATCAGCCATATATAATCAACTGATTTGCACTCTTTTTCAGGAACTTTCTTATCAAATCCCCTTGCCTTCGCGTAAACCCAATCTTGTCCTTTGACCCTTCTACATTACTACTAACCTTGTCCACTTGTTCTGTAAGAACCACCTCACATTCATTCAAAACTCTCTTATTACCTGAAAACCCATCCAATTCAGTCAACAATTGATGAAGTGTTTGTTCCCTTTCATCATTTTCACATCCTAAACTCATTCCTCTTCGCTTCCCAACTACATCTAACTCATCAATGAACACAATACAGGTTGCCAACGCACCACAGATTCCATCAAACCCCACAGATTCCATCCCATCTTTCTTCTTCAAGGGCCATTCCCACATACCAAACTGTTCAGCAACTTCCTTCAGCTTCATTTGTTGATTCAAAAAATCCTCATTATTATTAATACTTTCTAAAACTTTTGAACATCAGCCTCAAATGTAGCATCATCACTTCTTTTTTCAACTTCTTGGCCATCAGTAACAAATTGTCCCAAAAACAGATCTCTTAAAACAATATCACTATCTTCATACTCATTTCGGTTTATCTCTACTTTGTCGAAGTTAAAGTTCCTATCACTCCTGATACTGGAATTTACCACAATATGTTTGACATGCTTAGCCTCGAAGTTTGAATTCCCACTTTCACCTGAATCCATCTTCACACCTGATTTGCCACAACCCAAATTCACCAAACTTATTACTTCCTTGTTCTCTATACCCTCTTCATCTCGACTCTGCTGGACATCACATGTGGCACCTTCTTTTATATCCCTAACACTAGCCTAGTATTCTTAACTATTGTTGTTTCTTGTACAAAAATAGATCCAACATGATAACATCAAATAATCCTGATTATTAAGTGTCAATTTCCCCCGTTAATGCTCGTTATTTATATCATTTATTTGGATTTACGCTTGTTTTCTATTGTTTTACACTTTCAGGTAAATTGCGAGCATTAGAGCTAAAGAGACGCGGAAATGAAAACATTACTAAGGATTTATCACAGTATGCCTATTTTGAAGAGGTTACGGCGTAACTCATCTCTCACATTACCAGTAACTATTGCGTGACCTCAAGTCCAACTCATCAAGAGGTTACGGCAGAACTCCTTCCAAAGATTACGACGTAACTCCATTAGGTCAAAGAGGTTCCACGCGGATACTTATGCCGTAACTCTGCATCACTTGCGACGTAACCGAGATTATTGAAGACTATGGCGTAACCACTTATAAGGTTACGCAGTAACTCAGCGATCTAGTGCATTTACGGAGGTTACTGGTAACTCATCTTTTGTTACGCCTGTAACCCGGACCGCCTATAAATACCCAATTCCAAAGATTTCTATTCATCCCATTCCACACACAATACTCGAGAACGTGGGAAAATACTCAAGGAAGGTCTAGGGAAGCATACTGAGTCTGTTTCCAAGTGGAGAAGTCACACCATTACGATAAGCTTTAGCGCTTATTATTTCTTTTACTTTCAATTCATGTATTTCGTACCTTTGAATATTGAATTGATGTGCATGATTAATATGATGACTAAGCACCCTTTGGTGCTAGCCTAGTTATGATTCCTTAATTGTTTTGTTTGCGTTTACCTTTACTTCCGTACAATTATTTCTAAGTGTATGCATGCATAGTTCTTTGGTAGTCACCCCGGTTCGGTAGTTTTGAATGGCGGTGAGGCCAATTGCCTAGGAGATATGACCAACCACCCTAGGTGAGCGGATCGAGACGGGAAGGGTAAGATATGACCAACCCACGACCACTTTCTACTTGTGCGATTTGACCAACCGATCACCTATTGTTAGTGTTAGGAATTAGAAAATTCCATGTTAAAGTGTCGGTCACCCCAATTATGATCTAGCATAAGTTAGCTCGTAGATTTGTCGTTATTTTCGTTGTTTAGTAGTTTATTAGTTATTTAGTAGCGTAAAATAGCGTAGTGCAACACCGTGGAGGAAGGACGGGTCTTTACCCACCGTATCCCGATCCACGGCCGATAGGAGGTCGTATTTCTTGTAACTATAAATACCCCTTCCATCCATGGAAGGGGTGGTGCTTTCAATCTAATATTCTACAATTTGTGTAAACCTCTAGCAAGAACACCCTCTCTCTCTACTTTCTCTCTCTAAAATGGAAAACATGTATTTTGATCTCCCAAGACCACTCGAATCATCAACACAATAAATATACGATCCTACAATTGGTATCAAGAGCCATGGTTATTGTGTTTTATTGATTTATGTTGGCTCGAAATAATGTTCTAAAAACTGTTTTTTATCATCTTTTGGTCGTATGTCTTTCCTTATGGCTTTAACAGTTTCTAAACACGTTTTGTTTTGTGGTCTAATTAGCCCGGTTTATCAAGTTTGTGTCATCTTTGTGTCAAAATCTGCTTTTGTGTCAACTATTGTCCAAACAAGACTTTGTCCAAACAAGATTTTTGTCATATGGTCGATTTTAATGTCCAAGCAAAGTCAAATGGGTCAAAGGATGCATTTTATGAATGTTTTCGGGTTAGTGGGTCGGAAAACTCATCGGAAAATATGAATATTCATGCGGCGACTTGTATAATCGTGATAATCGTCCTTGTGGTACTTTTGACTTTTGAGTCAAAAAGTCATTAGCGACTTAGCTAGCGATTTAACACAAACATGTCCGGATGCATCGAACTTTTATAGCGACTTGTCTTTACAAGTCGCTACGACTTAGCTGGCGACTTGGCCTTGGCGAGTTAGCCATGGCGACTTGGCCTTGGCGAGTTAGCCGTGGCGACTTGGCCTTGGCTTGGCGACTTGTTAGCCGTGACGACTTGGCCTTGGCGAGTTAGTCGTGGCGACTTGTGTTAAATGGTTTTGAACAGAAATGTAGAATGAGAATACAAGACCAATGTTTGATGTCACAACCACAACCATTACCAACATATCAACTTCCATTCATCCAACTTCATACTATCCTAGACCTATCCTCCATCATCTATTTCACTCAATCAATACTCGAACAAGAAAGTAAAATGACAAAGGATCTCAGCTTTAATTACTCGCGGCACACAAATGTTCTATCAAGACCAAAAGTCATGAGATTCGAAGTATTTACATCACAGATCCATTGGTTAAAAGGAATTCGAAATGATATTTAAAGCTACTCTATCGATCTCATTTTCATCCTTTGTGTGCGGTTAATAAAACACATAGATCTAAAAAGATCTATACACATAAGAATGGTTTCATCATAGATCTAACTCATCATTGTTACAACTCTTGAAGGCAAAGCTACTTTAGTTTTCGAATTTAAAGATTCAGAGATTTAACATATATGTTAGTCTCCTTTCTTTGTTTCGACTTTCTTTATGTCACACAAGGATCAAAACCCTCGAAATATTTCATCTCAGATCTCTACTTAATATCTCAAAACATTAAATGAGTTAATCGATCTCACTCGTTTCTTTTCGTGTGTGGTTCACCAAACTCATAGATCTTAATAGATCCTTACACAAAAGAACTTATGCTTCATTGATCTAAAATATTTTGATGATGTCCGAAATTTTAAAGAAGGTTATAACAATTATGTTATACCTTTCTTTGTTTCGTTGCATACAATTAAAATATAATCGATTTTTCAAAGTTCTATTACCTACCGTGTTTAGATGGAGATCGTGTCGACATATCGAAACCCAAGACTTCAAGCCATCTCTATGGCTAAAGTCGAACCTGGTCCCAACCTCGAACCATCCCTGTGGCGAGGATTTGACTAATCAAGCTCATGAAAAAATTGGAAGGATTTACATGTTTGCTTTCGGATTTACTGGTGAAAAGAGAGATCTGATTTTCAGGAAGTTGGGAGGCGTATGTTTTTGAGAGAACATGGTTTTGATAGAGGCGGATGTGAGATGAATTAGGGTTAGCATAAGTGAGTGATATTAGGAACCTGTGAGTGGTTATCATACGCTTTTATATACCACGAAGATTTAGGGTTGCATAAGTTACATGGGCCGAATTATTTTCTGCGTGTCTTGGGCTTTACTCTTAGACATCATATTATAGTTGGACATGAATTAGGCCCTGATAATTGCTTACCTTATTTGGAGTTGGACACTTATGGGATATATTGGTTCGTATATCACAGATTAAAACCAACAATGAATACGTGTTATTATTTCTCATATTGTGATATTTTGGATGAAAATTGCTTATCTCATAATATGGATACATACGTGTTAGTACTTCTCGAGAATGAATGGTATGACATGCATTATAACCGGGTACGGGCTTAAATTGATTTGTGAGGATTAGGCTTGTTTAAGTGCGGTTTGACTTAAATAAGGATCTGGTATATGTTTTTATGTGTTGGACTAGGCTTGTGTAATATTTGTGATGACTTGGATTTGGATGATGGTCAGTTGAGCTTCTCAAAATTGAATGGTATGTAACTTCAATAAAATGAGAATGTGTTGATAAGATTTAATGATGAGATGTGCGCTTATGAGATTTGACAATGAGATTTAACGATGAAATCTGATGATGGGATTTGACGATGAGAGCTGTGATGACGAGATTGATGATAAGATTTGGTATGATGATAAGATTTGATGGGTATGAGTTTGGTACTTTGGTGTATGCATTTTCACGGAAAATATTATGCCTCGAATTGAGTTAATGGTTGAACAAAGTGGACTTGAGGTTGTTTGTTCGGTATTTCTTATTTGGATTTGAAGTGACGTTTTCGGCTCGTTTACTTATTTTCGCCTTCTTTCTTTCCATCCTTCCGCGAAGATGACTTATTTGGGCATTTATAGAGTGTGATAAAGACTTGGCTATTTAGTTGCGTTTGTGATTCTTTCTCACTTAACCCACAACGTAGCTATCACTTCGGTGTCTCACTCAGTTGAGAATGTCAAGAGGTTTTGTACATTGGGTACACCGTTTCTTCTTCACAAGGATTAGTACAAGTTTAAGTGACAAACTGGGAATTCTACTTCATGATCAAGTTTGGTATATCGGGTTTACTTCTCCATGTGGTCACCGCAATAGCCGACGTAATGTGTGAATGATGTGTTTACCAAAGTGTTAATTGGATGGTTGATGATGTTGGATTATGTCCGTTGATGAACCGCTGCATGTTCCCCTAAAAATAGATATTCACCGAAACCAAAATGGCTATAATACATTCAAGCTAAAATTGTTTACGGTTTTGTCTTGATTTTGTAAAATCCCGCGAAAGAACCTACTTCTCGGTTTGAATCATAGACTTGTAAAATCCCGTGACAATGGAAACATCCTAGTAATAGTAAAGTGCATTTCCGGATCTATCTTACGGTTTATTCTTAGTCTTGTAAAATCCCGCGAAAGAAACTATTTCTCGGTTTAGACCATAGAATTGTAAAATCCCGTGATGATGGAACCATCCTAGAGAGAGGAAAGTGTAATTCTGGATCTTACTTGATGCTGGTGCTACGGTTTCTGCTTCGAAGAAGGGATAAAAGGGTGTACTTCATGAATTGGATGTGTGTTTGGATGTTCGTCATGGCAAGTTTGGTTATTACTTGGTTTTACGGGTTACGTGCTTTTAACCATGGTCGGATGAAACCATTATCAAAGTTCATTTAAAAAGTCAAAGAAGGCTAGATTTGAGAAGATAACCGTAAGATGTGATAACGGCGTTAATTCATTTATTTATTTGAGGTTGAAGTGAATTATCACGGCGAGTGTACTTAGTATCCGAAGATATCGGGGATGGTTGGATGAAGATTCTTCATGATCCTTGTTCGAGCTTATTATCAAAAACGAAGACTTGGAAATCTAGTTATTGTTGGGTGACTTTTACCTCTTCTTTTACCACTTGGGGAATTGGGCTCTTATCACCTCAAAATAACTATCACTTAAAGGAGTTACGTTGTAGTGCTCAATGTCACATTCAATTGTGGATTTTCAAGAGGTAGTGTACGCTATTACTTGATGGTTGGTTGGTTGAAGAGTATAGAGTACTTAGAGATTCAAAGGGCATGAATTCTTGACACCGCTCTTTGTTATATATGTGCAAGTTTAAGTCACGAGTTCGGGTTAGTTTACTTGAGGTCAAATTCATCATATTGGGTTTCTCCATCGCTTGTCACTAAAAGAGCCTCTTGAATGATAATGGGGTTAATTACATGTTTTGCTAAGAGAGCCTCGAAAAGAGAGATTATGACGTATGAACACTTCTACGGAACACTCATGCCTCGTGACTCCAAAGAAAAGAAATGTGTACTCAAAGAAAAGAAAAGTGTACGTGTCATTATCTTCGAAAGAAGAGAAATCTTCTTATGCTTTATCTTCCAAGAAAGAAAATCTTCTTATTTCTCATGACCATTCTCATCAACATGCTTCATACTTTTCCATGCGCTTGGTCATCAAGTGAACCGGCTATCACCGATTGTTTTCTCATTCCACTTGCTCGATTATAATGAAGATGGCGACATCATGTGCTTATTTTGCGGAGAGAAGTGTGAATAGAACATTCGGATGATTTTCACTTATTTAATCAAGAATGGCAACTCCGTATGCAATTCTTGAGGGGAGAAGAAGTGTGAAATTATTGCATGGTTGATTGACATTTGAGAATAAAATGGTCATACGGCTCTAAACTCATGTAAGAACCGAGCTTCTTCTTATCGGGTCATCTTCACATGGAGTTTCTTCTAAGAGCCGTTAGTTGACATCTTCACAAGGATTATGAGTTTATTGACAAAGTGCTTCCGGTTAATGCTTCACGTGCACATCAACATGATGATTCCGAACAACCTTCCGTTCTTGTTTGATGTGATTGTTTGCTTGGTGTTACCATCTTGTGTGTTCGCTATGGCCCGATTGTCGATTTCCTTGATGAACATCTTTCGTTCTTGTTTGATTGGGAGGATTTTAGTTAAGGGATTTGCAAGATGTAAGTTAATTGGGATGCTTTTGGTGATGTTCTTTTTTTGGTGAGTTGAAGATGTTAACTATCTATTCCCAACCGGACAATCTTGAAGAAGGTCGAGTCTACAATCGGTTCTACATTTTCTGCTACATGTTAGAAGACTAAAGACGAGTTGCATTTGATTATCTAAAGACTTCTTCTTATTCCGGCATTTATCAAACAGATTGTCGGTTTAGGGAGAGCACTAATTGGGGAGAGTGAAATGTCGAATTTAATCCCCAATTAGACTTGCTCACATTCTTCTTGAGAAGTTGATTCCTACAAGAGCTCAAGTGTTCTTCTCAAAAGATTTCTAGTATACGGGCTTACAATGAGTTGTTGATTCAAGTGTCAAAACCAAAGAAGGGGAAGGAGACACGCATCTAAACGCGAGTAAACTTGATGAACTTAATACTTCTAAGTAATTGAAGATATCCCGGAAGACAAATGTTATTACCGAGAGAAACTCAAGGTTTGACTCATGGCGAGTAAACTTGATGGACTTAATACTTCTAAGTGATTGAAGATATCCCGGAAAACAAATGTCATGACCGCAGAGAAACTCAAGGTTTTACTCATCAAGGCGTTTAGTGTTCTTATTCCAACTATGTGGGGAAGAGATGGAAGAGTTAGTTTCAAGATGAAAGAGGTACACAAGTGTGTGATGATTTTGATGTTATCACAATCATCGTGGAGAGAGATTGTGTACATTGGGGATGCTCAATTGTTTTACTTGAGGGCTTAATCTGTGATTCGTAGATATAATCACTTATTCCGTGTTGACATCCGCAGATTGTCACCCGCAGAGATAATCGATGATTCGCCCGCTTCTTCAATGTTATCGGTTATTCTCTTTTGGGCATTCGGTACTTGGTTCTTGAGCTTCATACACTTTCTTCGAAAGGAGAGAAAAGTATACATCGGGTTATTCTTCTGGCTATTGGACTTAACTGCTACTTCATGGTATAAGTTTCTTTGTCTTCATTATGTGTATTCGGGAGTTCTTGAGCTCTAGTCTAAGAGACCGACCGCATCAATTCAACTACTGGGGAAGTGTTCTCTTGACACCTTTTTGAATGGATCGCTTCGACATCGGTGGTTATGAAATTTGAGAAGATTATTTATGTGTGGGATGATACGCTGTCGGTGTTCTTGTTGGATGATATAACCTCGAACGAAGAATCACGGTGATTATTCTTAAAAGGAGCAAGAAGTTCGATGATAATGGTGTGCTTCTTGTGCACCGGCTAAGAGAAGCTTGAAATAAAGCTTTGAATCGCTCACCTAAAGGATTTTCGGTTTGGGGAAGTCGCCAAAGTCTCTCTTTCTCAAGGCTCATGTTCTATCTTCTATTCGGAGCCCCGAAGCTTTGGTGGTGAATGTTTAAGGATGATGACTTCTATCTTCTACAACGGGTCGCTCGATATCCTTATCTCGGTACTCGTATCATCATCTTCTTTAACTATATCATCTACTCTATCCTTGTAAATATTTATTCGAAAAACAAAATACAAAAATATAAAACCAACAAAAGAAAAATAAAAATATAAAACCAACAAAAAGAAAATAGAAAATATAAAACCTTCAAAAATCCATAAAAATCGAAAATTTCAAAAATACCAAAATATGTTTTCTCAAGACATGTCTTCGGTATCGATAACATCTACGGTCTTAGAAATGTCATTCAATAATGGCACGGGACCATAGATGAAGTTCGAGCAGAGGTGTAAATATTCTTTTCTAAACATGTCTCAAAATATGGCTTACGCTTATTTCGATCAGATCAGAACTTCGATCAGAACCCGGCTCAAACTATGGCTTGCGCCTTTCGATCAGAACCCGTGCTTAAACTATGGCTTGCTATTATTTCGATAGCAACCCGCTTTTCAAGAAAGGAAAGTGCTACGCTTAAACGATTTTCAAAAAATTTCGCACTTATCCTAAAAACAAGATGAGGAAAGTATGTCAAGGATCATTGTTCCTACTCAAATATTTTTCCGCCTAAAATTCTTCGTAAAAATATTTGTTGTTTTCAAAATGGTGGTAAAATGAGTTGCTTGGAAAATCAATCGAATCGTAGTTTTTATTAAATTGCAAACTCAATCAATGACTTCAACGACTTTTAAATTTTTTCAAAAATTGAGTCATTGATTGAGGGGAGAATGTTTTCAAATCTATATCATCTAACGGACTTTCTTAATTATCCTACGTGCTTAATTAAAATGATATTTGCCTATGTTGAAGGACTAGGTTTTTAGGATATGATTGTTAGGTTTAGATGATTAGAGTTTGATGTACACATTATTCCCATACATTTATATGATCCGATTGATATGTTGACATTGACTTTTATTAGTCGATTGTTGTTTGGGTGATGTCGACCACCATATATCTGTATGTGTGTTCACTAACGTATGCAGGTATATTGGTTATAAGAATGTTCCCGATCCGGATCCCACAATTGAAGATGATTGGATGCCGAAAGGAAAGGGTAACTATATCTTGGGTTGACAAATGAAGAAACGGAGCTTAATTGGACTTCAATGGAGAGTTGGCATAAATGCAACGTAAGAGGTCTCAATGCATCGCCAGATGGTTTTCTTCTAGTGATTGAAGAAACGGAGCTTAATTGGACCTCGCTTGGCATTCAAAATGCAACGTAAGAAGAAGTCTCACCGCATCGCAGACGGTTTTCTTCCAAACCCTACAAAGAACAACAACAAAAGCTTCTCAACCACCTAACGTATCTTTGTGCAGATACCATTTTTAAACAATTTTGAATAATTTGATTAAATTGTTTTGAAAATGGAAAATATTGTTTTGAAAATATATTGAACTAAATTTTGAAAATCACCGGACTTCATTTTATCAAAACTTAAGTCACTCAATTATCGACTTATGTCATGGATTGAGGGGAGAGTGATTTAATATAAAATATTTTCAAACAATATTTCTTCACAAAAGTCCGCTTTGTACGTTAAAAAGTGGTGATCTAAAGATTTAATGTTATGTCATGGTATGATTTTTTCTTTAGAATCAAGGTCTTTCAAAATGAAATTTTTTCTTCTTGTTTGATTGTGAAATTGTTTTGTTTTACTTAAAAGATCTCTTAAAACTATCATACCGACACTAACAATCTTTAATGTCTTAAAATGGTCCTTATCTGTCATCTTTCAAAATTGAATCTTGCCACGCCTTTCCCAAAATTTTCTAAATGATTTAAATCGGTTGGGATCACAAATCTCAAATGGTTTGATATTTCGATCGGGTAGAGATCGTGATTTAAATCTCAAATCTGCTTTTAAATGGAATTGGTTTTAGTCCTTTAAAGGCACTCCCGCCTCCATGTGCCAAACGATTTCAATATACATAATGCACATGTTGAGGAGGAGGATTTATCCAAAACCGGATGAGTATTTAAACAAGGCCACATATTCTCCCATGTTTTCTAAACCTTATTAAATCACTTGGGATCCAAAATCTCAAAGGGTTTGATATTTTTGATCGGGGAGAATTTGTGATTTAATAATGAAATTTGATAAAAGGTGATCGTTTTGATTCAATTGTGCAGTCGCTTCTCTCATATGTGCTAAACGCTTTCGAATCTCGAAGCATATATTGAGGGGAGCATTTTAAAGGAAAAGGTACTATCGAGGTACAAAAGCTTTTATGTTTTAACATAAAGTACCTTGATTGAGTTTTCAAATGGTTTTCTTAATGGATTTTGTGATTGTGGATGTGCTTCAAAATAACTCTTGCCTCTATGTGATAAAATGATTTCAAATATCCTATGCACATATTGAGGGGAGAATTTTACCAATGAAAATCAAATGGCTTTTTCTATGAAAATTGTGATCAAAGAAAATATTTCAAAGTCCTCTTGCCTCCTTGTGCTAAACAATTTCTAAATCATATGCACATGTTGAGGGGGAGGTTTTCTAAATGATCAAAACTATTAAGGTACAAAATGCTTTGATCTCGTATCACAAGTACCTTGATTGTTTTTCCAAATGATTTTTCAATTGGTTTCATGAAGGAAAGAACAATACCAAAAGACCGACCAATTTACTTTATGCATGGAGTTATAAGGATGGTTAGGTTAGGTATTCGTTCCCACGATCCGCCAGAACCGGAGGGATCTACCAGGACAATCCACTAGATAGTGTAGAGTCCTTAGGTATATTGAAAAAAAGGAGAAAAGTGAGAAATGGGAAGAGTGCGGATCGAGACATAGCTAGTAATCGGAATAAACCCAACAAGGTTCTAGTAATGAAGTCTCGGTAAGCATCAAGGGTTGAAGAATGAAAAGAAATGAATGATGAAAAGGGTGAAAAGAAATAGCCTCCATCAATTCAACCTTAGGGCGTAAACCGGGTTCAATACATATGCTACCGGTGGTTACTAAGGTAACACCGGTATTGAAGACAAGACGTCATGGACCCAAAGGATGCACCGCACTAAACTTCCCAAGCCACTCAAGTTCCTCTTAAAAGGGCTTGTTTCATTCTCACGGGAACCGACATAATCTATCGACTTTCTCTTAGAGATTGTTGATATTGAAGAAGGAGACCTCTCCCTAGTCTCCGACACAGAACCAAATGTGCACTATTGAGTCTAGAGCCAAGAGATCATCCACAATATCTCATTAGGACACTAAATTAATGAAGACTTGCTTTTTCACACAATGTGGAAAGTAAGTATATATTAAGAGTCCCACGATTATCCTTGTGGTATTGCCGTAACATCCGAGTGATATGTAAAATATTCACAATGAAGATGGAAATCCTTCTAGAGCCAACATCAAACAAGCTCTTGGTGGGTGACATGTGAGATCTTTTCAAAAGATCAAGCTTGTGACAACCGGATAGAAACAATGGGCGATTCAATCTTGAATCAACCTTGGTCCAGAATGGAATTGACGAATACTTTTGGAAAACCGTTCGATGTGCAAATCTTCTTTTCTCTAGCACGTCGAATGTGTACTTATGTTTTCAAATTCAAAAGTATCTCGATTGAAAAATACTTTTAGAAAACCGCTCGATGTGCGAATCTCTTCTTTTCGCTAGCACGTCGAATGTGTACTCATTCTCTAATACAAAAGTATTTTGATTGAAAATTGATCTTTCTCATAAAACCTTCGTCAGATTGCAAAACTCTTTCTTCAAGCAATACGCGATTGTTTTTCAAATCATTTTCATCAATCGCTGAATCTCAATTATTGGTTCACTCACTCCGTGTTGTCTTCTTTGAGACGTTCGGTTTGAGAACAACTAGAACATTGCGAAACCCCGTCAAGGAGATTCTTAGGAATCCTACCGATCACAGTAAGATTTGTATTGATCAACGGGAACCGTGGGCGTGTACCTCAATTCAACGAAGTGATCAAAGACACTTTCGTGTGTTTTATTGCTAACTGTCATTTGCGGTACACCCGACGATTGCGGTGATCGTAATTGAGGAGTCAATCCAAAGCCGCATGCTCACAAAGATCCACACTTAATTTGAAGAAATCATGATCGGTGCATATCTACATAACCGGCTCGATATTTCATACTATGCTTATGCTTCACGCCGCAAATATCATGAACCAAGAAGGCTTCCGCTACTCGATGGAAAGATGTCATGATTCAAAAGTGTGAGCATGTCGGTCCGAAAGTCACAACTTCACATGAAGGCAACACAACTAAGGGTGATCCAGAGATTTATCGTGGTCGATGATCTCAAAGAAAGCTCAAAGATCATCAAAGATGTGGATCGCTTAAAGGCCTCCACTAAAAGTACAAATCAATGCGGACTTTGAAGAATCACTACTAAAGCACAAAGATTGTTGAAAGTGAAGAATTGAAGTCTACGAGCTCAAGAACAAAGACAAGAATAGAATGCTAGGATTCAAATGTAAAACATGGGGTGACCTCCTTGGGGGAGATTGTTAGGAATTAGAAAATTCCATAGTTAAAGTGTCGGTCACCCCAAATATTATCTAGCATAAGTTAGCTCATGAGATTTGTCGTTATTTACGTTATTAGTAGTTTATTAGTTAGTTTGTAGCGTAAAATAGTTTAGTGCAACACCGTGGAGGAAGGACGGGTCTTTACCCACTTAGTATCCACGATCCACAGCCGATAGGAGGTCGTATTTCTTGTAACTATAAATACCCCTTCCATCCATGGAAGGGGTGGTGCTTTCAATCTAATATTCTACATTTGTGTAAACCTCTAGCAAGAACACCCTCTCTCTCTACTTTCTCTCTAAAATGGAAAACATGTATTTTGATCTCCCAAGACCACCCGAATCATCAACACAATAAATATTAAGATCCTACATCTTAGGAATTAGAAATTCCGTGTATTAAAGAGTCGGTCACCTCAAGTATATGTAATCGTTAAAAAGCTCGTAGTCGTAGTTATTTTAAGTTAAGTAGTATTTAGTTAAGTAACACCGTGGAGGACTGGACGGGTCTTTACCCATCAGATGCCCGATCCATGACCCGTTGTGTGGCTTTTATGTAAGACTATAAATACTCTCTACCTCCCAAGGTAGAGAGTTGGAGCTCATAATAAGATTTTCTTTCTCTCACTAAAGTTCCCTAAACCTCTAACTTTCTCTCTAAAACTCATCTTCTATACGCCTATGTTTGATTGTGTTATGATGTGTATGTGAAATCCAATATCCTACAATTGGTATCAAGAGCCATGGTTAGATCATATCGCACATCTTTGGATTTCTAGTGGTTTTAGGTGGTTTTGAGTTTGAAAAGTTTAGTGGTTTGTGCATCATTTGGTTGATTTCTTGTGTTAAAGCTTGGATTTTGTTAGTACTTTTATGTTTAGAATCATCACAAGTGTTTAGGTTTTCATTTGGTAAGCTTGAATCATCTTGGTTGGGTTGTTTTGGATTGAAAAGTGATGTTTATGTGGTTTTTCTTGCTAGCGACTTGATATACGGATCTCTTTCTTCGTAGCGACTTGCTTCACAATTTTGTAGCGAGTTACGCTTTGGAGCTAGCGACTTAGACCTAGCGACTAACAAAGACAAGTAGTGGACTCTCCACTACGGGTAGCGACTTGGTGGTAGCGACTTGGTCCAGAGCGAGTTGCTCTTTAGCGACTTGAATCTTTAGCGACTTGAGTAGCTTAATTGTCGCCAAAATTTTGCTAGCGACTTGAGGCTTAGCGAGTTACTACTTAGCGACTTGCATTTGTCTAGCGACTTGGGACTTTAGCGACTTGGGGGTGTAGCGAATTAGGTGTTAGCGACTTGGTGCATTATCTTCTAGCGACTTGGGTGATTGTTTACGGTTTTCTCTGATTTAGTAAAACCCGTGAAAGAATCTATTTCCGGTTTAATCATAGAGTTATAAAATCCCGTATAATCTGTTAACATGTCTACCAACGCTCCTACTATCATCTCCATCGCTGCCGAGGATGTTCAAGCAATGGTTCGATACTCGCCCACCCATGCTTGATGAATCGACTACGATTCTTGGGCTCAACGAATCGATTGTACCGCCTTGAAAGGAAAATGGTGTCAACATTCTCAAATCCATTGATGAAGGACCGATCGAGTTGAGACGACTAGAGATGTACTTGATATCGTCAAGATGGAACTCGATTTACGGAATGGATGCACCAAAGATGTATGATGAGCTTGATGATAAGGAGAAAAGAGATTCGATGTCGATATCGTGGCTTCTAACATTGTTCTTCAAGGTCTTCCTAAAGACATCTACAAGTCGATCAATCACAACACCAAGCAAAGGCGATGGGATAATGTCAAGATGCTTCTCTCGTGTTCGTAATTAACTATGGAAGATGAGAATCACAACTCTATGACGAATTTGAACACTTCAAGATGAAACCGATGAGAGTGTCTATGAGTACTATGTGAGATTTCATAAGTTGGTGAATGACATGAGGAACATCGAATGACTATGCCTAACATTCACCGAACTCAAAATTTGTGAACAACATGAATCCCGAATGGCACAAGTTTGTCACCTCTGAAGCTCACTAAAGGATTGAAGAATACAAACTATGAGCAACTCTATGCCTTCCTCCTTCGTAATGAGAGACATGCTATGTTTGAAAAATGGTTCTTAATCGCTCAAAACCAACCAGGAGAGACAAGCTCGCCTAATGACTCAACCGCTTTCTACTCAAACATCGGAATCACAACCAAAGCCTCACAAGTCATACCCATGGGAAATGGTAATCACAAACTAATTCCCGATCCTATGTTCAAACAAGTCGATGCCGATGCACACGCTGGTAACTTCATTAATCAACTAGCTCTTCCGATTAGTCAAAACATGAATTCTCTCCACAAACCAATAACAACCTCGTAACAAAGATCTAACCCACACAATCAAGCTACCGTTAAAGATGGGAGGATCGTGGTGCAACCAGCTCAGAAAGACAAGATGATCGGGAAGAGGTGGAGCCGGTAGAGGTTATGTTGGTAATCGAATCGAGGAAGGAATGGTAATCAAGGTCAAGCTAAGCCGATCAAATGTTATAACTGTGGTGGTGAGGACACATTGCAAGGAACCGCACATCTCCAAAGCGCCCACGTAATGCCGATTACTTCGAGATAAGATGTCGCTTGTACAAGCTCGTGATAATGGTGCCGCTGATGAAGAGGAATTGTTGTTTCTAGTCGAGGCAATGCCAAGACCTATGATGCGATGTGGATGAGCAAATTATTCGTGAGATAGGTCACAATCATCGAATGCCTTTCAAGTCGCCGATTGTGATGCATACGACTGATGTGGATGATGGACCCATCGCACACACAATCTTTATGGCTAGCATTTCTCCAATGGTTTCTCCCAAGGTCTCCTCTTCACCACAAGCTGGCCCATCCAAAGACAAACTCATCTCGAGGTACTAAAACTATACGATGATGCTCGATGTGCAAAAGATGCATGACAAAGTACTATCAATCAAACTATTGAATCAAATATTGAAAATATGGGTAATATCAATGTTGTCCCATATGATCAATATGTGAAACAAAGTGAAAGTGAAGTTGTACCAAGTGATGCATCTCCGCAATCAACAATGACTATATTTTTGATGAATACACCGCCTGCGCCCTCGATGAGTCCGTAATTTCAACTAAATGCCTATAAAGAACGTGTTGCTATTTATGAACAACGTGCAAAATTTGAGTTGACCACTCGTGAGCGTGAAATGGATGACCAAGTGCGCATAATCATTAGAAAAGTAATTTTCGAGAAGAAGTATTAAAACAAGAGTTAAATTCCTTGCAAGAAAAGCTTTCTAAAACTGCTAAGCAAAACAAGAACTTCAAGAAAATGTGAAAATGCTTAAGCAAGAATTTAATGCAAAGGAATCAAAACTCTTGAAAGATTTTTCTAATCAAAACTTTGAAAACAAACTTGAAAACAAGTTGTACATACAAGGAACACCATTCGATCGCTCACATGATCACTAAGCATAGGGTCTTAAGCGATAAGCATAGCATTCCCTTGTTAAGGAACCAAATCCAGAGGTCATTAAAAGGGCTAGAAATGCTCATAAGGTTCTTTATGATGGCAATGAAATCCTTAAACCTAGACAAAACCTAGTTGCGTTGAGTGCACCGAGGAAGATAAGAAATCGATGAAGTCACTAGGAAAAGATGAACAAGAAATTAGATGATCCTAAATGTAGAGAGAAGAAAATAAAGATCACACCCCATGATTACAAGAAGGAAAACTGGATTTCCTTGAACATGTTTAAGCCTCGACATTGTTGACTCCCGAACAAGTTTTCTCGAAAATGGATTTAGATAAGCGTAAAGTCGAAAATATTGTTGAAACAAACCCTCCCTTTGGAAAATGCCTAGAGCGACTGTGTATCCTCCTAATACACCAATGCATCTTGTTCCTAGAACAATTGCCACTAAAAGCAAGACCTTAATTAGCCAATATGTTATATTTCAACTATTTGTTGATTTTGAGAAAACTTGCAAGAAAAGGATCACACCCACCGGTATAACGGAAGGAGAAAGGGTTTTGAGCAAATGAAAGAATGTTATTTAACCGAGGTCATGCCTTTCTTTAAACTTCTAAAAGATCACTTTGAGAGTCTTAAAAGGGATAGAAACCGATATTAAGGAAATGGAAAAGGAATTTGATGCAATGATAGTTGAAGTTAGTGACTATGAGCGAGCACTAAAATATAATGAGATTGAGAGGAAGAACTTGCATACACTAAATGAGAACCCGATTTCGAATGTATTGCTCAAGATGTGTTTTCATCGCTACAAATTGTTCCATTAATGCTTCCAAATTTCATGAATTATCGGTTGCCTCGAAAGTCTCCCATGATCGTGTCATTGAGCTTGAAAAACTAATTCGAACTAAACGAGAAAATTGAACCGATGATCACGACAATTTGGTTAAACATTTTTCTAAACTAGAAGTTGAGCATTTTAATTTACAACTAAAATATCAACATCTTAAAGAAAATGTCAAAACTTCAAATATCAAGACATCCTCGATGCTCCGAGTTTGATGCGCTTTTCAAATTAACAAACGTGATGAATGATTCAAGCTCATTGCAACACGATCGTAAAGTTGAAAGCCCAAATCTCTCAATTAAAGGGTCAAACGAACAATATGACAGCTCCCAAATGCCTCCTCCTTTAGATTCTCGAATTCTCAAACGTTTCATCTTCAAAACCTAGTAAATGCATTACAAAAGGAAAACGAAAGTTTTCTAGAAGAAAATGAAAAGGTTAAACGTCATTTCAATGAGTTATTTGAATCAATAAAGGTCACTCAGAATAAAAATAACGAACAAATAGCTTCATTGCAAAAGGAAATTGAGAATCAAGAGTCGTAAAAGGGAAAATGCCAATGACCAATGGGGAGAATGGTGTATCAAAGGTTCACTCTTGTAATAAATATGCTTTGTCTGTGAAATATGTCCTCCTCATCTCGTGAACAACAAACTTGTTGTTCAAACATACTTCTCATCCCTTAAGGATTGCCTAGAATGTCTCGTGAGATTGTTGAAGAGGATAAGTTAGAGAAACCTCATGATAATGCAATTGGACATGCATGCCTATATGCCAAACGATCTCAAGAAATCCTAGAATGCTTGATCACAATATGCCCAAAGTCCTTAGGTGAGAGAGTTAATCCTTTGATTCCATGTTCGATGCCTATTGCCAAGTATGATATTCATTCGATGCCCAATGTCTTGAATGTGAACCTTAGTGTGCCTTTAAGTAGTTCGATTTCAGATCCGCAATGCTATGAAAGAGAACTCAAGTGTGCCTTCTAGGAGTACAAATCCCAAAGACTTCTAGTTTTAAGAAAGTGAACCTTAGTGTGCTGCATGTAGTTCGATCCCAAAGACATCTAAACAGTGATGCAAAGAGTAGTAAAACCCACTAATGTTCCCATTCCTCTACAGAGTAATCATGACATTAAAGGGAGCAGTCAAAGTCTCAAGACAATACAAGGAATGATAGGACCTCGCAAGCTAAGAATGTGCACCGGAAAAGAGTAGAAGAACAATCTAGGAACTTTAAGCTTGAATCGAATAAAACGAATCGTGTTGATTCTAGTATTAGCCATAGGCGCATCGTAATTAATTCAATTCGATACTATTTGCAAACCTTGTACCGATGTCCGCTTGAATTCGCTTTCTAATCATGAATGTGGTGTTAATGTTTTGCCTAATGATGTTAATTGTCCAGCTAATATTGTTAATGCTAAAAATGCTAAAAAGGCAAAAAGGCAAAACGAAAGAAAGTTAGAAAACAAAGGAAACCCACAGAAGAACATTTAGTAAGATAGGCTATTATTGGATACCGTTGGTCATAAGAATAATCGACAATGCCCACTAGAAAATGGATGCCTACCGGTAGAACTATTCCTTAAGAAGTGAGCACACCGTGAATGTGGCTAATACAGACACTAGTACCGCATCAATTCACAATGATTCCAAAGGCCTTAATTTCGATATGAATGCTTCTTTTTCTCGATGCGGGTGTTCCAACCATTGTTACTAACCAAATGGAACCCATTCTTGCATGGGGATCCCAATTATCCAGCTTATCCACTCTTGTCTCGTGTTCAACCGCAGATCGCTCAAATCGCTCGTGGTACCGGACTCAGTCGCTCCAAGCATATGATCGGGCGACCGGTCACGGCTCATGAACTTCGTGAGCAAATTCATCGACGCTTAGATTCGGAATGATCATTTCGGTGCTATTATGGGTTATGGAGACTATGTTGTTGGCAAAAGTGTTATCTCCGTGGTTTACTATGTAGAAGGTCTTGGTCACAACTTGTTCTCTCGTTGGTCAATTCTCGCGATTCGATCTAGAAGTAGCCTTCGTAAAACATACCGCTTCGTTAGAGAACTTGATGGTAAGGAACTTTAAGAGGTTCACGTGGTTCAAATCTATACACCATATCTATCGAAGATATGATGAAGTCTTCTCCAATTTGCTTGCTTGTCAAAGGCCTCTAAAACAAAGTCATGGTTATGGCATCGCTGCCTCAATCACTTGAACTTCGGTACCATCAATGATCTCTCCGTAAAGGACTTAGTTGTAGGTTTACCTAGACTCAAGTATGAAAAGGATCATCTTTGTTCAAAGATGTCAATTGGGAAAAAGCAAGAAGTATGCCCATAAACCCAAACCTACTAACTCAATTACGTAAGTTCTTCATATGATTCATATGGATTTATGGACCAATGAGGGTGCGTAATATATTTGGGAAGAAATATGTGTTAGTTGTGGTTGATGATTACCTAGATTCACCGGTCAAGTTCTTAAGGACAAAGGATGAAACTCCGATATCATCATCAAACTCATCAAACAAATGCAGTGTTCGACTTAACAAAACAATGTAATAATAAGAACAGATAATGGAACCGAGTTTGTCAACAAACAACTCAGTGAATTTTATGAAAGCGTTGGAATCACCATCAAAGAAGTGTTCCACGAACTCCTCAACAAACGGTGTAGTTGAAAGACGAAATCGAACTCTTGTAGAAGCCGCTAGAACAATGCCGATTTACTCAAAGGTTCCAATGTTTCTCCGGTCAAGCTATTGCCACCGCATGCTACACACAAAATCGCTCCCTCGATTCACACTGCTCATGGAAAACTCCATATGAACTTGTCCACAACAGAAAACCTAATCTCTTTCCTTCGTGTGTTTGGTGCATTGTGTTATCCAACTAATGAGGACAAGACTTAGGCAAACTTAGAGCTAAAGCGCACATTGGAGTATTTGTAGGTATGCACCAAACAAAAGGGATACCGAATCTACAACAAAAGAACCCGAAATATCATGGAAACAATTCACGTTACGCTTGATGAGTCGACCGGTCAAATGGCTCTCGACAATTCAGCCTGACCCACACTTCAAAACAATCCCATTGGTTCATCCCTTGTTCCAAACTCTTCTCAAGAAACTCCATATGTACCTCCATCCAAGATGATTTAAAGAAATTGTTTGATCCTATGTTTGATGAACTTTATGATCCAAGTACTAATGAGGTGTCGATTCCTACAACAGAGGTCGCTCATATTCCTATGAATGAAGGCAATCCCTCGCCTCAATATCTTTAAGTCAAGAAGCGCCATCACGATCCTTCGCCTCATCAACAAATCATCATTCTTCAAATGTACATCATGGAAATGTTTCGCATCAATGATGAAGTTAATCCCTTTGCTACTCCTCAAGATGCTCCATTCGAAACATATTTGCTCCTCGAATCTTCTTCGAACCATCTTCTTCAGAGACATCGACTGCTACTTCATCCCTCAACAACTACCACATGAACACCTCGGAAAATGGACTCACGATCATCCATTAGACAACATCATTGAAATCCTCTCGTCCCGTATCAACACGGAAACAACTTGCAACCGATGCCCTATGGTGTTTCTTCAACTCCATACTCTCAAAGATCGAACCAAAGGATGTTAAACCGCCATGAACGAAGACAATGGTTCAATGCTATGCAAGATGAAATTCATGAGTTTGATCGACTTGATGTATGGGAGTTAGTACCTACCCGTAATGTGCCATGATTATTGCTCTAAAATGGATCTTCAAAGTGAAACTAGATGAGCATGGTGATGTATTGAAGAACAAGGCTCGATTAGTTGCTAAAGGATACCGCCAAGAGGAGGGTATTGACTTTGAAGAATCTTTTGCTCCAGCTTGCTCGAATCGAGGCAATCGTAATCTTTCGCTAATGCTGCTAGTAAGAACATGGTAGTCTATCGATGGATGCGAAGACGGCATTTCGAACGGAGACCTTAAAGAAGTCGCTCACGCCACCCAACCCGAAGGATTTGTAAATCAAGAGCATCCTACTCACGCTTATCGCTTGAAGAAGGCCCTTTACGGTTTAAAGCAAGCTCCAAGGGCATGGTATGATACATCACAAAGTTTCTTCTATCAACCGGATTTAGCAAAGGAGCATTGATCCAACATTGTTCACCGTGAAGTCGTGCAAACATTTAATTCATGTTCAAATTTATGTTGATGATATTATTTTGCCTCGATTGCACCCAATGGAATGTGATCGTTTTTCTAATGAAATGAGTTCAAAATTTCAAATGTCAATGATGGGACAAATGTCATTTTTCTTGGGATTACAAATTTCACAAAGTCCCGAGGCATTTTCATAAATCAATCTAAATATGCAACCGAGATCTTAAAGAAATTTGATTTGATTCAAGTGACCCCGCTGACACCCCATGATTGATCGAACCAAACTAGATGAGGACCACTCGTGGATCATGATTGACCAAACGAAATATCGTAGTATGATTGATCCCTAATGTACCTCTCAATATCGATATCAAAAATAATCACGAAGATAGATTCAAAATTCCTTTAGGAAAAGAATATTAAATCAAATCCCGTGTGTGATCGTTGATACGGATTAGTTAACCCGAATCGTTTCCCAACGAGGCGTGAATTGCCAACGTCGTTTTTGGTTTGGAATTTAATGCTCGATGTTTTGATTTGTTGATTTTGATTTTATTAAACTACGGGAATAGGGAAAGTAATTAAAGGAAATCTAATCTACGGGAAATCCTAAGTGCAAAATTAACTAAAACGTAATTAACGAAACGTAATTAAAATGCAACTATGTCTAATTTATATCCTATAAATGCCTAAAATTACTTTTACTCTAGAAATGCAAGTTGAAAACTATTTATGAATTAAAACTATTTTTTAGGATTTTTCTGGATTTTATTAGAATTAAAAACTAATTATTAACTTTTAAATCTAAGTTAAAATACTAAAAATTATGAAAATTAAGGGGAAAATATGAAACTATTTTTATAAAATCTAAAATATCCTAAGAGAATTTTCAAAACTATTTTTTAATTTTTCTGATTATTTTTCTATTTTCTATGAATTTAAAACTATTTAAATCTAATTAATTGGCTAAAAATTACAAAATAGGCTAGGAAAAATTTAGAAAATTATTTTTTACTTTTTGTATTTATTTTAATCTATGAAAATTGAAAATTATTTTTTGAACTTTTCTCGATTTAATTGCAATAAAAGCTATTTAAAATATCTAAAACTGCTTTAAATTGTGAAAAATACTAAACAGTGATGAAAATTTATGAAAAATTCAGTAAAAGTCTAAAATATTATTCTAATTCTATGAAAAATATAGAATACTATGCTTATGTGTGAGAAATGAGAGCTGATGTGTAACTGTTTAAGGAATAAGCACTTGAAAATAAGCTAAAGAGTGAAATAAGCTACCAAACTTTCTCAGAAGCTATATTATACTAAAAGTACCTACCAGCAACTAATTACTTCTAATCCTAACCTCTAATAAGCAATCTACCAAGTTAAGAGCTAATAAACTACTTATCCAAATCAGCCTAAGCCTACTAACTTTAAGTTGATGCACCAGCTTATTCAATAAGCTAAAGTGAAAACTAGATCTGGTCCTCAAGACCACCAACCAAAGAGTGATTGTACCAATTTCGTGTCCTAATGATCTAGATAGAACCTTGTGCAAGGCCCGCAAGGTTTGAAGAAAACCGGTTTAACATTATTTTGACTTTTGAAAACAGTATGAAAGTTTGACTTCTGTGAGATTTGATTCAAGGTGATGAACTGATTATGATGTTTTGGGTTAAAACAACTCTAAATCAAGCAACTCTAATGATAATTGTCCCTTAATCAAGCATTTTGAATTCAAAAATTCCAACAGATGCATACATTAGAAATGATAGAAGGTGATTTTGACTAAACTGAAACTAATGCCCAGAATAACTATTGAAAAGATTGTATCAAGCCTAACTAAGTCTAACTCAAGTGATTACAAGATTTATTCTATCCTCAATGCGAATTACCAATGCTTATGCCAAACACTAGTTCTAGAACAATTTTGCAAGAAATTCAATCAAGACCTCACTAACAAGAATTCCTACCATTAGCTTATGATTAACTATCAGAATAACACATATTCTAACAATAATAGCAACAGATTTAGATCAAATAGCTTTAAATGAAAGTGAGCACAGTTGAGATAATGAACTTACAAGTGGTCCTAGCCACAATGGCTTGAATTCAATGAAACAAATGAACCACTAACCTAGATTATCATCAACCCAAATCCAAACAAACTCAACCCAATTCCATCTCTATAATGCAGAATTCGAGCAATTCACCTTGAATTCTCGACTTTGACTTTTGTTGACCGATTTGTTTTGAGAGTGAATTGATTTTTGGACAGAGATAAACTCACCAAAAGCACTAAGAAGCTTAAATGAGCTTATCTAAACAGTAGCTAAAGCTTTTGATAAGCTTTTGAGAAGCTTGAGAGTATTTTTTATTTTTCAATTATTTTTTTTTCTGTTTTTTTTTGTATTTTTGAGTTAATGAAGAAAATAGCTAAAAACAGATTTGGATTAATGAAATAAGCAATAGACAAGGAGAATAAGCAGATTTAAAACATAAACAATTAAACAAATACTTGAGAATTAAAAACTGAAATTTTATTAATCTAAGAAATTTGAGTACACAAAGTGAATTACAAAAGCTTAACAATACTAAAAATATTAAAATGACATTAAAACTAAAACTATACTACCAAAAATGAAAGAAATAGATATGTCATTGTGAACGAATGAGGGTCTTTAAATACTTGAGCTCAAGGTCCCAAGGATCTAGAGAATGAAATCAGGTTCTTTGAGTGAATATCAACCCTCTGATCAAATCCCAGCTAACATTCTTTCATCACAACCCTTGGATCATATTGCCACGCATTTTGCACCAATCAAAGGAGAGGGATTGGAATGTTTTCACTCGGATAGTGACCGGCAAATACAAGACATGTCGAGGTGTCGTTGATTGTCGAAAGGTTTGCCCTTAATTGTGGTAAATTTGACCAATTGACCAAAGGTAGATTTAGGGTTCATGTAATACTGGGTAAATTGGGGGTGGATTTGGCGCGGGTGGTTTTTTTATATTATAGTTCAAGTTTGTTGACCGGGTTTGGGTTAGGTTGACCTGGGTATAAGTGAGGTATACGGGTTTATATAAAACCGGGTATAGAAAGGTGGATTGGACCGGGTCTTGGTTTTGGGCCGTGGATTTTGGATTGGATTTAGGATTATTTTTTGGACTAAAGGTGTACTCATTTAAGTTTATAAGGACTAATCTTGTATAATCTGAAAATCCAGGGACCACACATGTAAATCTGAAAATCTCTTTCAAGGGCCATTGTTGTCATTCTTCAATAATCCAAGGGCTGATTTTGCAATTTCTGAAACTTGAGGGTCATTCTTGCCAAAAGCTCAAAGATGAAGGACCGATTCGACAATTCTTCAAACTTGATCAACTCTTTCAAAATCATCCTCGTGAGAATAAAATCTTCACAAATGCACAATTTCGACCTTCCTAGCCACCAAACTCTCTTAATCTCGTGCTCGGATTTACGTCCGATTGGCTTCTTTTCGTGTTTTTACATATCCGCACTGCACAAGCACAAACTCAAGAAAACACAAATATTAGCAATAAACGGCTCTTTCTTGGTTATTTTGGGTTTTATTTGATAAAGAAATGATATGTGTTTTTGCACATATCAAAATACCCCAGACGAAACCATTGTCGTGTCCTCACGCAATGCAATCAACTCACGCTTCTAAAATCAAGGATTTCAATCTCTTTCTACTAAACCTATGAAGAAGTGGCAAAGATTCCTCAAAAGAGATTAAGAAAGCCTTAATTCTAAAAACGCCCCATTTACCTTTTAATTCACATATAGATATTACGATTAAGCACATTCCGGTTATGAATGACGATTTGTTGAACTTTCATGTCGATCAATAACTCCAACATTTTTCAAACGACACGTTAGGATCACGGAATAGGAAACACAACACAGCGTGAAGTGACCATACGGATAGAATACATCGTCCCTGATTTTTCACAAGTCCCAAACTAAGCGTAAAATCGAAATCATTGTTAAGTATGACTCTAGATGCTAACACTACCCATGGAAGTTACTTGTGTAATTACCGTTTGTTCCCATTTTCCTATTTTCCTCTAGATTTTTTTATTTTTGTGAGAAATGAATTTCTTCAAATTTCTTGTTTCGATAATTTTTATTCCGATAAAGATATAAAGCTAAGTCGATAATTAGTTATCCATCTTCCTCAAGAACCATTGTTCCAAAATGAGGTCCACATCAAGGAATTTTTATTCACTAATATTTTTGACTTTTTCATTTTTTTTTATCATTTTTTTTTTTTTTTCACTTTTTTTTTTTTTTTTTTTTGCACTTATACTTTTACTTATATGAGCTATGAACCACGGAGCTTCACGGGGTAATTACAAGACTATAGGCTTCATGAAATGAGGATCCCAGTTGGTTAGACCAAGAACCTCACCCAATCCTGGCTAAAGATCCAAGGGTCCGATCTCGAACCGCAGCTCATAACTTTACTTATTACTTATTACTTATTACTTATTTATTACGGATCCTTGATGTGTACCCAATTTTTAAAACAAAGATTCTTTTAAGAAGATAAAGAACTAACTATCGCCAAAAACTCAACATCTCTAATTATTTATTCGATGATATGGGGTGAAACAATTTTGTGGGAACAAAAGCCATAAGTACCTTCGATGGGCTCTAAAGAGAACCAACTACTCCACGCTTAGCATCTAAACTCATAAGTAACTCTATCATTTCTCGATCTCCGCAAATTTAAAATCCCAAATAATGAGATCCGCTGGATGCTTAGCCGATAATTTTAGATTATCTATTGGTTAAGGGAACAAGCTAGGCTCAACACGCCGTCAAGTCGTAATTCTATTCCTACTCACCAATGGAAAGTCAACAAGGTGTCAAAACATATATAAACTTAGCAATTGTTTCACAAATAATCTCAAGTCTCGCATTTTTAAAGTCACTTATAAGAAACTAGCAAATTCTTGTTTAAGCTTCGCATATATAAAATTACTTAGGGAGACTTGCAAATTCTTAGCCTTGTGAGCTAGAATCGCATTTTATAGCCTCTTGTCTAAGCAATTAGCAAAGACTATGTCAAGAAAAAAACGCATATTTAAAGAAACTTCTAAGAGACTAGCAAGAACTTTTCGATCATAAAACTAGCAAAAGCTTACAAAAATTTTTAAATTTTCTCATTTTTAATTTTTTCAATTTCTAAGGAAAAACGGGGTTACGAGAGAAACACGACAAAAATATGCAAGTGCAGTCAAATCAAATCGAAGATTACCCTACCCCAGACTAGAACGAAACATTGTCCTCAATGTTTAAAGGCAAGGGTATCAACGAAAATCTAAAAGCCGTTTATTAAGTATGCTCAAAGATAAACGTTAGTCGATAAGATTATGGATATCGGATTTTCATCAGCATCGATCATGAAACTCGAGTGGAGAAAAGACAATCTTCGAGCACGAGAGTCTTCATATCGGAAAATCCTGGACAAAACATCACAAACAACCAAACACGAGAAATCGAAGAGGCTAACCCTTCACGCCACTTATTAGAAAATAGAAAGAAGATAGAGATAAGCATGGGGTGCCTCCCACGAAGCGCCATCTGTTTTGGTCACCGAGTCGCTAGCTTGACTCGATCCCCGAATTCGCTTGTCCTTAGGGAAAGTTTGGAGATCCGGACAACCATAGATGGAATGTCCTTCCAAAATAATGTTTCACACGATGACCATTCACTTTGAAATTTGGGCCATCGGATCGAGAAAGCTCCACCGCTCCATACGGGAAAACTTGAGCAACGGTGAATGGTCCGGACCAACGGGTTTTGAGTTTGCCCGAGAATATCTTCAATCGAGAGTTAAAAGGAGAACTTGATCACCAACGTTGAAAACGCGGTTTTGATTTTAGCATCATGAATCCTCTTAGTCTTCTTTTGAAAATCAAAGAATTCTCGTAGGCCCGATCCCTAAGCTCATTTAATTCATTCAATTGAACTTTTCGTGATCACCCGCGTCTTAAGATCAAAGTTTGCATGTTTCAAGGCCCGTAATGCCTTATGCTCGAGCTCAATGGGCAAGTGACAAGCTTTTCCATACACCAACTTAAATGGGTGCACCGATGGGTGTCTTGTATGCGGTGCAAAAGCCCATAATGCATCATCTAACTTATCGCCCATGAAGCTCGATTTTCTCCTACGGTCCTTTCTAAAATCCTTTTCAAACCACGATTTGAGACCTCAACTTGTCCGCTTTTTGCGGGTGATACGCGGTAGAAAGACGATGGGTAACTCCATATTTAGCCATAACTTTAGCAAATTGATCATTACGTAAATGGGTACCGCGATCATCGATGATAGCACGAGGTGCTCGAATCGGAAAACAAATTCTTCAAGAACTTAACAACCACTCAAGGCGTCATTAGTGGGGAGCGCCTTCGCTTCAACCCATTTAGACAAGTAGTCGACGGCCACGAGGATATACTTATTACCCCTAGATGATGGAAATGGTCCCATAAAATCGATGCTCCATACGTCAAAAATCTCACAAACTTGAATAGCATTTTGTGGCATTTCATCCTTTGTGAAATTTTCCTTGACGTTGGCAAGAATCACAAGATTTGACTAAATCATGAGCATCTCGATATATGGTAGGCCAATAAAATCCGGAATCAAAACCTTTTAGCGGTGTAGCTTGCACCATGATGGCCACCATGGGTCCGTTATGGCAAGCATTAAGAATATCAAGAGCCTCTTGTCCATGAACACACCGCCGGATTACTTGATCCGCACAAATCTTAAACAAGTAAGGATCGTCCCAAAAATAATGCTTAACATCTTTGAAAAACTTTTTCTTTTGTTGGGACGACATCCCTTTCACGATGAAATTGCCCGCATGGTAATTTGCAAAGTCGGAAAACCATGGGGTGTTCGGGTCTTTCTTAGCAATCATCCCAAGTGTCTCAAGAGGAAATGTTTCCGTGATCTCCTTTTTCTCGAGCACACTTTGATGGGGATTCTCAAGTCTAGAAAGGTGATCGGCAGCAAGGTTCTCCGCTCCTTTTTGTCAAGAATAGTAACATCAAACTCTTGAAGGAGGAGAACCCAATCAAGTAATCGTGGCTTAGCATCTTGCTTTTCCAAAAGATACTTAAGCGTAGAATGGTCGGTATACACTATGGTCTTTGACAAGACAAGGTAGGGTTGAAATTTCTCAAAAGCATAAACAACGGCCAATAATTCCTTTTCAGTAGTCGTGTAATTGTGTTGGGCCTCAGACAATGTCTTACTCGCATAGTGTATGGGTTGAAAATGTTTTGATTTACGTTGCCCCAAGACTGCCCCAATTGCATAATCACTTGCATCACACATAAGCTCAAATGGCAAATCCCAGTCGGGGGCAACTAAGATCGGAGCCTCAGTTAATTTCTTTTTGAGAAAATTAAACGCTTCAATGCATTCATCGGTGAAAATAAACGGAGCATCCTTTTCAAGGAGATGGGTCAGAGGGCGGGCTATCTTAGAGAAATCTTGGATGAAACGGCGATAGAAACCGGCATGACCCAAAAAACTCCAAATACCTTTGACGGTAGTGGGATGAGGGAGTTTAGCTATAACGTCAACTTTAGCTTGGTCGACCTCAATCCCAGATTTTGAAATCTTATGGCCGAGGACAATGCCCTCTCGAACCATGAAATGGCACTTCTCCCAATTCAAGACCAAATTGGTGTCTTCACACCGTTTGAGCATGTGGTCTAGATGAGAGAGGCAAGAAGTGAAAGAATCTCCATAAACCGAGAAATCATCCATAAAAACTTCCATAGAATTTTCGATCATGTCATGAAAAATAGCCATCATGCACCTTTGGAACGTTCCTGGAGCATTGCATAAACCAAATGGCATTCGTCGGTAAGCAAACGTTCCATAAGGGCACGTGAAAGTCGTTTTCTCTTGATCCTGCGGATCGATCGGAATTTGAAAGTAACCGGAAAAACCATCGAGAAAGCAATAGAACTCATTCCCGCTAAACGCTCGAGCATCCGATCCATAAAAGGTAGCGGAAATGGTCCTTTCGTAGCATCATTCAACTTTCGATAATCAATACACACCCTTCATCCGATGACGAGGCGTGTGAAATCAATTCGTTATCTTCATTGGTAACGACGGTCATCCCTCCTTCTTCGGGACACAATGGATAGGGCTAACCCATGAGCTATCGGAGATTGGATAAATGATTCCAAGCGTCGAGGAGTTTGAACTTCCTTTTTATAACCTCATGAATTTTCGGATTAACCCTACGTTGTTGTTGAATAACGGGTTTACAATCGTCCTCCATTAAAATCTTGTGAGTACAAAAACGAGGGTTTATACCCTTGATATCAGAAATTTGCCAAGCGATGGCACTCTTATGTTTTCGAAGAATATCCAAAAGTGCGGTTTTCTCCTCATCTTTTAAGTTTTTAGCAATGATGACGAGAAATTTTTTCGGTTCTTCAAGAAAAGCTTATTCAAGATGAGGAGGTAAATCCTTGAGCTCGGGCTCCGGAGGATTTTCATTAGACGTTTGTACTTCTTTGATTTCTTCAATCGTGATCTCTTTCGGAGGGAGTGATGGTAATGGATCTTCATTCAACAATTGTTCAAGATAAAGAATATCTCCCTCCGAATCATAAACACCATCATCAATTCCAGGTGGAATCAATTCATCAATAGCAAGAAACTCATCGATCTCTTCCAAAGGAAGTCACCTCCTCGAATGGAGTGAGAGGGAAGAATCGGTAATGATTGGTTCGAAAAGAAGGTGAATCGGAAGAAGTAGAATTTTAGCAAAACCGAGAACTTCTTGAGCGCATCTCACAAGAAACATCAATAACGCCGATTCGATTGATGGAAGCATCGTCGAATTTGAGGAGTACCTCGTCGCTTGATTAATGTTGAATGTGACGGCTTCTTGATTAACTCGTAACGTAATCTCTCCTTCGAACACATCAATTAAGGCACGACCGGTCCTTAAGAAACATCTCCCAAGAATAATGGGTACTCGAGGGTCGGCATCAAAATCTACCACAACAAAATCCGCGGGAAAATAGAACTCCCCTACTTTGACAAAGACATCCTCAGCTATACCTTTTGGATGGGTCGTAGAACGATCGGCTAGCTCGAGGGTCATACACGTTGGGGTAAGTGGGGCAATGAAAGCTTTTCAGATTGAGTTTGGCATCAAATTAATACTCGCGCCAAGATCGCCAAGGCGAGCATTGAACAATTCCTTGAAAATCACACGGAATGAGGAATTTGCCGGGTCACCTAACTTTTCGGGAAGTTTCTTGAGGATAACCACGAACAATTCTCATTCGTAGATGTCATAGCAAGCTCATATAGTTTCTCCTTGTTCGTAAGCAATCCTTAATCGTAGAAGCAAGTTTGGGCATCAAGAGAAGGGCATCCGCAAAACCGATCTCCACATTCAAGTCTTTGAATATTTGGAAAACGCTTCCATTTGATGATTCGACTTTTCACGAAGAGTTTGATCTTTAAGACGAGACGGATATGGGATAGACGGTTTCGGATTAGCTTTCTTCACATTAACGGGAGCATCTTCGGGCTCAGAATCTTGGACAACCGTGGGTTGGACATTCACAGTACTCCCCTTATTAGTAGGAAGCACCGAGTCCTTTGTCACCCCGGTCTCACGGTCTACCACACGAGAGGAAGAAGAAGTGGTAGGAACCGTAGGTCCATCGTAAGCAACACCACTTCGGGTAGTGATCGCTTTCATGTCACCTCTTGGGTTAGGAATCGTATTACTTGGAAGAGAACCGGAACCCGATGGTTGAGAATAAGAAGAAGACGGTTGATTGGCTTGAAAGAAACTAGCCATCATATTCCTTATTTTAGTCATCTGCTTGTTACTCGTAGCTTCAATTTCCTTTTTGAAATCCGTCCTCATGCCGTTAATTTGATTCTGCAAACTTTTAATGGTGTTGTCGGAGTTCTTCATGTAAGTTAGAAACTCGTTGTTCAGAGCAACTTGATGAGAAGGTTGTTGATATTGCTGTTGAGGAGGAGGTGGTTGTTGGTAAACTTGAGGTGGAGGAGCTTGGTATTGTTGATTTCCATGATTAGCTCCTCGGTTTTGATTGTTGTTACCATTGAAACGGTTTTGATTATGGTTTTGTTGTTGAGGTTGGTTGAAACCGGGAGGTCCGAGATAATTGTTTGAACGGTAGCTAAGAAGATTTCGATCTCCTTGCGGTTGATTGTAGTTCCCTGCAAAGATAAACATTCTCATGTGCGTAGCCACCGCGGTGTGCACTCGAGAATAAGAATGTGGACCTCCACAAGTCTCACAAGTCGGTGTACCGCTTTTACTTGTTGATTTTGACTAGACAGATGCATTTGGTACATTTTCAACATAGCCGTGTTCAAATCATCAACTTTCTTATGAAGAGTCAGACGTGAGAAGAAGACGAATTTGATCTGGATGATTCACTTTGCGGTTTGTAGAATCCAATAATTATGATGAGCGGTCATAATTCGATAACGCTTACACGCTCGCTCGGGGTCAAGGAAACTTCCTTTTCTTCGAGCAAGTTTTATAACACCCTAGGCAAAGGAACCTAATCGTTGTAGTGTAGTAATTAGGGTAAGCCACGGGTATTGATATCGTTCTCTATGGGAATAGGAATGCTAGTGAGAAGTTACTACGCTAAGGTTGAGGTTGAGGAAGATTATTTTTTATCTTTTATGTTTTTAGAAATGGAAAAGGTACGAATCTCGGTATTGGATTTGGGGTTGGTATTGCTACCGATTACTCTACTATTATCTAATTATCTAAGCTAAGGTTGTGATAGTCTATGTCTAATTGATGTGTACTCGTATGATAGTTTAAAGATGTGTTTACTTAGGTTTTACTACTCCTTAATTATCTCCTATTGATGGTTGATTTGTCACGCCCTTATTCCTAGTTGCGCTTGTGATTCTAAGGCTATAGGGCGTGCTTGTTTCCTAACTCTTTGAAATTACCAAAGGGTCTTGTTTACAAATCCTCTAGTGATTTATAGACGCCTACTCTACGGTTGTCCTTGAATACTTTATCCTACAATTACCTAGATAATTATATTCTAAAGTTCACAAAGAAATTTCAAGCATTAAGTACACAACGAATAATCTAGCGCACTCTAGATCATTAGTCAACTAAGATAAGTATCAACCAATCAATATTCAATAATTAAGTTTCATATTCCCTAAGCAAACACACAAATAAATTAGCTGGACATGGAGAACATGCAAGCATACACACAAATAATCAAAGACATAATTAAATTAATGAAGTAAATACTTAACTTGATGTATAATAGGGTTTAGAACCCTAAAATACCGCATAAGAAAGCCTTGGTTCGGTTTTAGGTTTTACCCAAAAGACTACACTCAAAACCGAAAAATTCGGATTCTATATATAAGATTACATCCGCGACGGCGCCACTTTATGTTTCGTGACGCCGCCGTGTCGCCGCCATTAGGGTTTCGCCTTGGCCACGTAAACCTTGCGACGGCGTCACCTTATGACCGTGACGCCGTCCCCTTCACTCGACCGCCTTGTCGCATCTAGGCCGTCTCGAGTAACGACGCCTATTCCTTTAGAACCCGACGTCGTCCTTGAAAACATGCAATTTTTCCTCCGAGCCGTCAAAAATCCTTCCGACGGCGTCGCAGATATGCAGTGACGCCGCCGCTTTATGTTTCAAAGACTTTGAGTGTCTCGATTTTGACTTTGGCCATTTTCTTCAGATATTCGCGCTTTTCGTCCAAATAAGCATCATTCCAAAGATTTTGCCTTCAAGAGACCTAAAAGTGAAAAGGAACGATATTAAGCAATAACGGATACAAAAGTGATCGAATAAGGGCTTAAATGACCCTCAAAAGGTACCTTTTAAAACCTTATCAAATATCCCTACACTTGGTATTTGCTTGTCCTCAAGCAAATGTGCTTTAGCCAATTAATTTATAAGTTGGGGGTCATGAAGCATCCATTCAAAACGGTCCACAACACATATAAGCCCCAAAAAGTCATAACAAGCACGGAATTACATACTAGCACCTCACATGGGGTGTTTGGATACTCACATCTCTCGGGTGTATATATGAAATATAACAAATCGGAAATGGAAGATAAACACTCATTAACCGGTCCTAGTACATAGATTACCATAGGCTTGAGAATAGATCAAACCTCCGTCGCTTGGTAAGCACCTAGGAAAGACTATCAAAGAGGTCTTTAAAGGGTTGTAACGTTAGGCTTACTAGTAGGGAAATGAAGGGTTTGGTGGGATAGGCTATTTAGTGGTGGATAGTCAAAAATCTCTATGTTGCAAGTATACGAAGAATGGCGCTAAGCCAAGACTCGACACTCTAAAACTCTAGGCAACGAAAATAAACAAACATAATTTAAAAGGTAGATGTAGGATGGTAGCCCGTATGGTTTTTTTTTTTTTTTTTTTTTATATTTTTTTTTTCTATTTTTTTTTTTTTTTTTTTTTTTTTTTTTTGCATACACTTTACTCTACCATCCTCTACGGTACATCAAAATGATAGGGATTTATAGACACATCCCTACACTTGAGTTTTTATTACTCTAACACTAATTTGACCCGAATTGAAAAGATCAAAACACTTGGAGTACATTATTATGCAAACAAAAGGGAATTTGAGTTTAACGTTCTCTTCCCTATATTTCATAAACTTTAACTTTTCCCATGAATCCCAATCATCCCAAAACTGTATACAAAGGATATGACTCGACTTAGCAACTCATGCAAGCAACCAGATAATTGAACTAAGGGTTTTAGGTGATAACATAAATTTGCACTAAAAGTGAGTGCAATAAAGGTAGGCTAAGGCGATTTGGGTGTATATTTGGGGTGGGGTGTAAACAATGCTCTTCATTGATATTCGGAAAACCAAACATCACGAGAACCGCGAAAAGGATAGGCTCGAGGGGTTAACTAGGGTATCGTGTACTAAAGATGAGTACAACGCAAAGGTGTGGGGAATTACTCAACCGATATGGAAGAAGTAATTATATTACGTATCAAACAAGGGTTTATCCTAATGCCTCTTATCATTTAGTTATTCCTAACTACACAAGTGTAGTCTCACTAGCGATCTCGAATGCATCACAAAACAAGTTCTAGAATCTAATATACTACCGGTTCACACTCTAAGCATTAAAGATGAATGCTTTAATTCCTACTAATCTAAGGGCGATCCTCACATTTTGGGTGGAATTTAGGTGGTAAAGGGTTTTTGTGCTAGTCATGCAACTTCCTATCCATGAGACGCTTTTGTTAAGACTAATGGCCCACTCCTATACGTCATGAAAAATTTTTAAATTTGGCTAAAATTACCCTAACCTACATTTTCTCATGGTTTATTACACAAATACACTTGGACAAAGCAAATAGTCAAGGATAAGCATAGTTTCAAAGTTCCCGTTTTATTTTCCCTCCCTACACTTAAACCGAACATTGTCCCCAATGTTCCCCGAAGTATCAAAGTTATGATAATAGAAGGTAATTAAAAACGAAAGAAACTAATACTCCCCGATTAGCTCGGTAGGATCCGTAAAAGTGGTGGTTAAATCTTTCCAAGAAGAGTATTTTGCGTGAAAGGCTCCTTCCAAACTTGTGTAACTTCTTCTTGACAAACTAAACCTCGCACACTAGAAGAAAACAAAACGAAACCTTCGCGTAAAATCGGCGGTAATAATATACATAAGACTCGATTTAAACTAGGATATAATGCTTGTGGAATGGATGTTTACGAATTTGTTTTGAAAATTAAGATCCGGAAAATTCCAAAATTTTACAAGTAGCTCGAAAACGAGAAAAGTAAGTCGATGTTTTTATTCCTTCCTCGACGCCGTCAGTTGCAATCTCGACGCCAAAGTTATCCCGACAAAACCGGTCTCGCGATTTTCCGGAAAAATTCGGAAAATTTGCATCTTTAAAATCTGGAAAACTTCTCGCAAAAACATCCATTATGACTCGATACAAGCATTTGACTCGAACAAACAAACATATATATCTTTAATTAATTGTTATTCTCATGTTCACGCTTTCTTATGAAAACGTGTGTAATCCTCCCTACACTTATCCTTTATGTAAAATACCTTTATATGTAATTAAGACGAGGTTAAAAACAAAATAAAGCATTTTTACAAATTCAAACATGAGGACAAACAATTAATAAAAGATATATGACACTAACAAGCAAACAATTAAGCATGGGTTGCCTCCCACGAAGCGCTTTTCTTTATTTAAGAGTCTTGTAGCTAGACTCGTAGTCCTAACCCTACGTTTCCTCACCTATCCTCTCGTGCTCATACTTAAGCCATTCTAACGCTCTTTCATTCTTTTTGTAATCATCTCCTAATTCAAGGCATTTTTTGTAATACCGCTTAGTTTTCTCATATGGGTACCTAAGCCCACTCTGCTTATCCCTTTCACTAAGCAATGGAATAGGGGTCATTCTATTACAAACCTCGATGTCCTTATGTTTAAACCTAGGATGAGCGCGTGGCATTTGGTAGATAAAATCTTCAACTTCATCAGAGAATGTAATTAAACCATCAATCATCCGTTCATTCAACCTAGTCAATTTCTTGAAAGGTTTTCCAAAAATTATTTGAGTGAGGTCCTTATCTATAAATTCTCCTAAGTCTTCTAAGACCATGAACTCTACCAAATAAGCAAAGCTCCGACAAACACGCAAATAAATGACTGCTTCAACAACATTGTTCCTTGATAAGTTAACTCATTGACCTTGATTTTGTTGTATAAGTCCCTGAGATTAAGTTTAAAGGTAAGGATGAATTCAAATAAGCATCGAACCCTTCTAGTCCTATTTTGTGGGAATTGCATGTTAAAAGGGCCATCTTTCTCAATCCTACACCTAGGGTCAAAACATTGGGAGGGTCTTCCTCAATTTCGTAACTAACTTCATTAATGACCTCCCGCTATCAAGTGCTTCATCATAATCAAATTCCTCATCGAATCCGAGTAATAGAAAGGACTTTGTTGTTGCCAATTTATCTCATTATGCTCTAGGTGATTACCAAAATGGTGAGTGGGTGAAGGGTTTTGTGGGATTGCGCTCTCAATCTCGGATTGGGAACGGTAGAGTAAAGAATCTTCGATGGAAAATACGGATCATGGTTAATGATGGTTTTACGAACGAGGGTCACGAAGAAGGGGATAGACTAAGAGAAAGCTAAAATAAGAAAAATTTACTTGATAGGAATCAAGCAAAGAAACCTAAACGAGGTGGACTACTAACTAGCTATTCTATTCCCCAAGCCGCGCCTAAAACTTGATAACGCCACACGCGTGCTCGGGGTCAAGGAAACTTCCTTTCTTCTCGAGCAAGTTTTATAACACCCTAGCGAGGAACCTAATCGTTGTAGTGTAGTAATTAGGTAAGCCACGGGTATTGATATCGCTTCTCAGGGAATAGGAATGCTAGTGAGAAGTTACTACGCTAAGGTTGAGGTTGAGGAAGATTATTTTTTATCTTTTATGTTTTTTAGAAATGGAAAAGGTACTAATCTCGGTATTGGATTTGGGGGTTGGTATTGCTACCGATTACTCTACTATTATCTAATTATCTAAGCTAAGGTTGTGATAGTCTATGTCTAATTGATGTGTACTCGTATGATAGTTTAAAGATGTGTTTACTTAGGTTTTACTACTCCTTAATTATCTCCTATTGATGGTTGATTTGTCACGTCCTTATTCCTAGTTGCGTTGTGATTCTAAGGCTATAGGGCGTGCTTGTTTCCTAACTCTTTGAAATTACCAAAGGGTCTTGTTTACAAATCCTCTAGTGATTTATAGACGCCTACTCTACTTGGTTGTTCTTGAATACTTTATCCTACAATTACCTAGATAATTATATTCTAAAGTTCACAAAGAAATTTCAAGCATTATACACAACGAATAATCTAGCGCACTCTAGATCATTAGTCAACTAAGATAAGTATCAACCAATCAATATTCAATAATTAAGTTTCATATTCCCTAAGCAAACACACAAATAAATTAGCTGGACATGGAGAACATGCAAGCATACACACAAATAATCAAAGACATAATTAAATTAATGAAGTAAATACTTAACTTGATGTATAATAGGTTTAGAACCCTAAAATACTGCACAAGAAAGCCTTGGTTCGGTTTTAGGTTTTACCCAAAAGACTACACTCAAAACCGAAAAATTCGGATTCTATATATAAGATTACATCCGCGACGGCCACTTTATGTTTCGTGGACGCCGTGTCGCCATTAGGGTTTCGCCTTGGCCACGTAAACCTTTCGACGGCGGCCACCTTATGACCGTGACGCCGTCCCCTTCACTCGACGCCGTCTTGGCGCATCTAGGCCGCCCGAGTAACGACGGCCTATTCCTTTAGAACCCGACGTCGCCCCTTGAAAACATGCAATTTTTCCTCCGAGCCGTCAGAAATTCCTTACCGACGGCGCCGCAGATATGCAGGACGCCGCCGCCTTTATGTTTCAAAGCAGCTTTGAGTGTCTCGATTTTGACTTTGGCCATTTTCTTCAGATATTCGCGCTTTTTCGTCCAAATAAGCATCATTCCAAAGATTTTGCCTTCAAGAGACCTAAAAGTGAAAAGGAACGATATTAAGCAATAACGGATACAAAAGTGATCGAATAAGGGCTTAAATGACCCTCAAAAGGTACCTTTTAAAACCTTATCATGTTCTCAATAAGATCGTAGCATTCCTGGACGCCTTTTCATGAAAGTTCCACCGGCAAGAAGATTGATTGTATCACGATGTCTCAACGTCAAACCATTATAAAGCGATCAATTTGAGTGACAAGCAACATGTTATGATTTGGACATCGATCAATTGCAAGCTTATATCGTTCCCAAGCTTCAAACAAAGATTGATCGGGATATTGCCTCGAAATTACTAATATCGTTCCTTAACTTCGTCACCATCGACTTGGAAAGTACTTTGCCGAAACTTCAACCATTTCCTCGAAGGTATGAATCGAATTCTTCTGGGAGTCGATCAAACCAAGAAGTGGCATGATGAGTCAAAGAGTATGGGAAAAGATAGAGACGAAGGGCATCATCGGAGACCCCATTTTGTTTCATACTCACGGTGACGGTTAAAAACTTATCAAGATGCTTGTTTGCATCGCCATCCGTAAACCATGAAATTGACAACTGCTTTTTACTTGTTCTATCATATGATGTTTCAAGCTAAAATCGGTAGCTTGAATATTAGTCGGTGCAATGGGTCCTCCCTCCGTACATGGTTGGTTGACATAGCTCCTCCATCGCTCGGAGATCGGGACCTACATTTTGATTAACGGGAGGAGGATTAGGACCGGGTTTGGTGGTACGTTAGCAAAGCCCATATTACGTAACTCTGTGCGTTCGATTCCGATTCGAAGTCGCCTTGATCGAGAGCGAGTGCGTGCACTTAAAAACCAAGGCAATTAAAAGAGACCGATATTCGAAAACACGGTGAACTTAACTAATAATCCCAAGTGAATAAATCACCTCTATAAGACAAACGCACATGCGAGCGGAGAAGCTTTGTAGGTCGTGAAGCTTATTAAAACCCGCTTTTTTCACCGCAATTTAATGTCGGTAGTCCTTATACCCACCACAGCTTTGTTTATCCGATAGAAATAAATCAATTCACAAGGCGACACAAAGGCAAGTTTTTGATCTTTAGTTAGGAACTTATTAATGATAACACCTCCGTTGAGAATGTTATATAATTGGTGTCTTCTATTTATTAGCAAAACACAAGAGAAAATCTTTTGTATTTTTAATATGATATATATATATACAAAAGAAAAATAAAATATTTTTACTTTTTATTTTATAGAAAAATAGTAACTTCACGAATGAAGGATCTCGAGTCACTAATCGTCAAACCTCAAACGATATTGTCGCGACACAACCTCCCGGCGTGGCACCAAAATTTGATTCTTAATAAAAGGCTTAGGGTATTTGTGTATGGATAAAATCTCAATATCGATATCAAAATAATCACGAAGATAGATTCAAAATTCCTTTAGGAAAAGAATATTAAATCAAATCCGTAAGTGATCGTTGATACGGATTAGTTAACCCGAATCGCTTCCCAACGAGGCGAATTACCAACGTCGCTTTTGGTTTGGAATTTAATGCTCGATGTTTTGATTTGTTGATTTTGATTTTATTAAACCACGGGAATAGGGAAAGTAATTAAAGGAAATCTAATCTACGGAAATCCTAAGTGCAAAATTAACTAAAACGTAATTAACGAAACGTAATTAAAATGCAACTATGTCTAATTTATATCCTATAAATGCATAAAATTACTTTTACTCTAGAAATGCAAGTTGAAAACTATTTATGAATTAAAACTATTTTTAGGATTTTACGGATTTTATTAGAATTAAAACTAATTATTAACTTTTAAATCTAAGTTAAAATACTAAAAATTATGAAAATTAAGGGGAAAAATATGAAACTATTTTATAAAATCTAAAATATCCTAAGAGAATTTTCAAAACTATTTTTAATTTTTCCGATTATTTTTCTATTTTCTATGAATTTAAAACTATTTAAATCTAATTAATTGGCTAAAAATTACAAAATAGGCTAGGAAAAATTTAGAAAAATTATTTTTTACTTTTGTATTTATCTTAATCTATGAAAATTGAAAATTATTTTTTGAACTTTTCCGATTTAATTGCAATAAAAGCTATTTAAAAATACCTAAAATTTGTTTTAAATTGTGAAAAATACTAAACAAAGATGAAAATTTATGAAAAATTCAAGAAAGTCTAAAATATTATTCTAATTCTATGAAAAATATAGAATACTATGCTTATGTGTGAGAAATGAGAGTCGATGTAATATTTTTTAAGGAATAGACTAAAATAAGCTAAAGAGTGAAATAAGCTACCAAACTTTCTCGTGGCTATATTATACTAAAAGTACCTACCAGAACTAATTACTTCTAATCCTAACCTCTAATAAGCAATCTACCAAGTTAAGAGCTAATAAACTACTTATCCAAATCATTTCAAGCCTACTAACTTTAAGTTGATGCACCAAATTATTCAATAAGCTAAAGTGAAAACTGGATCTCGTGGTCCTCAAGACCACCAACCAAAGAGTGATTGTACCAATTTTCAGGTCCTAATGATCTAGATAGAACCTTGCAAGGCTGCAAGGTTTGAAGAAAACCGGTTTTAACATTATTTCGACTTTTGAAAACATTATGAAAGTTTGACTTCGTGAGATTTGATTCAAGGTGATGAACGATTATGATGTTTTAGGTTAAAACAACTCTAAATCAAGCAACTCTAATGATAATTGTCCCTTAATCAAGCATTTTGAATTCAAAATTCCAACATATGCATACATTAGAAATGATAGAAGGTGATTTTGACTAAACCAAACTAATGCCCGTAATAACTATTGAAAAGATTGTATCAAGCCTAACTAAGTCTAACTCAAGTGATTAAAGTACTTATTCTATCCTCAATGCGAACAACAAGTTTATGCCAAACACTAGTTCTAGAACTGTTTTGCAAGAAATTCAATCAAGACCTCACTAACAGTAATTCCTACCATTAGCTTATGATTAACTACTGTAAATAACACGTATTCTAACAATAATAGCAACAGATTTAGATCAAATAGCTTTAAATGAAAGTGAGCACAGTTGAGATAATGAACTTACAAGTGGTCCTAGCCACAATGGCTTGAATTCAATGAAACAGTGAACCACTAACCTAGATTATCATCAACCCAAATCCAAACAAACTCAACCCAATTCCATCTCTATAACAGCAATTCTGAGCAATTCGACCTTGAATTATGCACTTTGACTTTTGTTGACCAGATTTGTTTTGAGAGTGAATTGATTTTTGGACAGAGATAAACTCACCAAAAGCACTAAGAAGCTTAAATGAGCTTATCTAAACAAAGAGCTAAAGCTTTTGATAAGCTTTTGAGAAGCTTGAGAGTATTTTTATTTTCAATTATTTTTTTTTCTGCTTTTTTTGTATTTTGAGTTAATGAAGAAAATAGCTAAAAAGCAGATTGGATTAATGAAATAAGCAATAGACAAGGAGAATAAGCGATTTAAAACATAAACAATTAAACAAATACTTGAGAATTAAAAACTGAAATTTTATTAATCTAAGAAATTTGAGTACACAAAGTGAATTACAAAAGCTTAACAATACTAAAAATATTAAAATGACATTAAAACTAAAACTATACTACTGAAAAATGAAAGAAAGAGATATGTCATTGTGAACGAATGAGGGGTCTTTAAATACTTGAGCTCAAGGTCCTGGAAGGATCTAGAGAATGAAATATGTGCTTCTTTGAGTGAATATCAACCCTCTGATCAAATCCCATCTAACATTCTTTCATCACAACCCTTGGATCATTTTGCCACGCATTTTGCACCAATCAGAGGAGAGGGATTGGAATATTTCACTCGGATAGTGACTGGCGGCCGCGCATATGTCGCAGTGTGTCGTTGATTGTCGGTTTGCCCTTAATTGTGGTAAATTTGACCAATTGACCAAAGGTAGATTTAGGTTCATGTAATACTAGGTAAATTGGGGGTGGATTTCGCGGTGGTTTTTATTATAGTTCAAGTTTGTTGACCGGCTTGGGTTAGGTTGACACGGTATAAGTGAGGTATACGGGTTTATATAAACCGGTATAGAAAGCGGATTGGACCGGTCTTGGTTTTGGGCCGTGGATTTTGGATTGATTTAGGATTATTTTTGGACTAAAGGTGTACTCATTTAAGTTTATAAGGACTAATCTTGTATAATCTGAAAATCCAGGGACCACACATGTAAATCTGAAAATCTCTTTCAAGGGCTATTGTTGTCATTCTTCAATAATCCAAGGGCTGATTTTGCAATTTCTGAAACTTGAGGGGTCATTCTTGCCAAAAGCTCAAAGATGAAGGACTGATTCTGACAATTCTTCAAACTTGATCAACTCTTTCAAAAATCATCCTCAGAGAATAAAATCTTCACAAATGCACAATTTCGACCTTCCCGCCACCAAACTCTTAATCTCTCGTGCTCGGATTTACGTCGATTGGCTTCTTTTCGTGTGTTTTACATATCCGTACTGACAAGCAAACTCAAGAAAACCACAAATATTAGCAATAAACTACTCTTTCTTGGTTATTTTGGGTTTTATTTGATAAAGAAATGATATGTGTTTTGCACATATCATACCTCACCGCTAGTAGACTGCACATCTTGTTCATTGTTTGCATGTGTGCTAGATACCGTGCTAAGCCTACTAAAAAGCACCTTGAAGCGGTTAAAAGGGTCTTCGGTATCTCCAAGGAACCATCAATATGGGTCTTTGGTACCGGGGACACCCAGATGTCACTAACGACCTATCATGCAGATGATGATCATGCAGGTGTCAAGATACTCGTCAAGTACATCCGAGGTGCTCGGCTTTTGGGTGATAAGCTTGTGAGTGGTCTTCAAAGAAGCAAATGAGTACTTCTATTTCTCTACAGAGGTCGAATACATAGCCATGTCATCCCTGTTGTGCTCAAATCTTATGGATGAGATCTCAATTATCCGACTATGGCTTTGCATTCAACAAAATCCTCTGTCTTGTGATAATAAAAGTGCTATTGCTCTCTCATGCAACAATGTTCAACACTCAAGAGCAAAGCATATCGACATTCGACATCATTTCATCGAGGAACAAGTGGAAAAAGGTGTAGTGGAACTCTATTTTGTGAGGATCGAATACCGCTTAGCGAGACATCTTCACCAAAGCTCTTCCAAGAGAACGCTTTGAGTTTATTCTTCCACGACTAGGCATGAAAAGCCTTCAATCGATACACTCAAACGTCTTCGTGAGGAAGACGAGGAGTAAAGGTCTATCTTCATCTATCTCCTCAGATATATCTATTCGAAAATCAAAATACAAAATATAAAACTTAAAAATCAAATAGAAAAATATAAAACTTTCAAAATCCATAAAAAAATTGAAAAATTCAAAAATCTTCAAAAATTATTGTCATTTTGTCTTGTTTCTCTCGATTCGATAATATCTACGGTCTTGATGTTGTCATTCAAAGAATGACATGGGACTTTAGATGTTGTTCAATTTTATTATTAAAAAAAAAAAAAAAAAAAAAATCAAAAAATCAAAAATATTTTTGGGAGAAAGAGAAAGAAATGGTTTATTGTCATTTCAGCAAGAACCCGCTTTTCAAAGAAAGAACAGAGCCATGCTTTATCATGACTTTCAAAATTCCATGCTCGATTCTATAAACCGTTATCTCGCTAAAAACAAATTGTTTTGATAAATAACTTGACTCTATTTTTGATAATCATCCGGACTTATTTGTCAAAATATCTATCTCTCAATCAACAACCTATGTCATTGATTGAGGGAGAATGATTTCAATTAAATTAAAATGTTATTTGTCATTCAAAATGTTTTCAAAAGATAATCATGCATGTTCAATCAATGGAGTTTAAAGACTTAATATCCGATCCATATCGCTTAAAACAGTTTCTTAATCAAGTCACAATTCTCCTTAAAGCTTTCAAAATCAATTTAAATCTCTGAGAGATCACAAATCTCAAATGATTTGATATTTGTGATCGGGGAGAATTTGTGATTTAAATTGGTTTATCTTGATAAATTGGTAAATGCTTTTATAAGGATGTACATGCTATCCTTCCACATGTGCCAAACGATTTTAAATTTTCTTGCACATGTTGAGGGGAGCATATATCGTAAACCAATATGTGTTGAAACGTGATCATTTTTCTCAACGTGCGGGTTTCCTCTATTATGTGCAAAACTCTTTTCAAACTTAAATGCACATATTGAGGGGAGCAAAATCATGAAAACCTCATCCTTCCCAAAATGCTCTATCTACTTGATTTGATGTGGAAGTGATGTTGATATCTTTAGAAAATGGTAATCAAAGAAGTTAATTCTTTCTCTTGCCTCCGTGTGCAAAACATTTTCAAATACTTGATGCACATGTTGAGGGGAGTTCTCGTTCTAAAATATCAAAACAATTTCGGTACAAAATGCTTTGATAATATATCATAAGTATCGAATTGATTTTCAAATGGTTTTCAATTGGTTCCATATGGCGGATGAACAATACCAAAAGACCGACCAACTTTACTTTATGTATGGTGATATAAGGATGATAAGGTTAGGTTTTTGTTCCCATGATCCGCCGTAACGGAGGGATCTACCCGAGGGACTATCCACTAGTTAGTGTAGAGTTCTTGGGTATGATGATAAAGGAGAAAATGAGATAAGGGAAGAGTGCGGATCGAGACCGAGCTAGTACCTAATAAACCCAACAAGGTTCTAGCTATGAAGTCTTGGTATGCATCAAGGGTCAAGAATTAAAAAGAATTGAATGAGAAAGGGTGAAAACAAATAGCCTCCATTGATTCAACCTTAGGCGTAAACCGGTTCAATTCATTTGCTCTTGGGTCGCTACCAAGGTAACACCGGTATTGAAGACAAGACGTCATGGACCCAGGCCGACCGCACTAAACTTCCCAACCACTCAAGTTCCTCTTAAAAGGGCTTGTTTCATTCTCACGGGAACCGACATTATCTATCGACTTTCTCTTAGAGATTGTTGATATTGAAGAGGAGACCCTCTCCTAGTCTCCGCATAGGAACCAAATGTGCACAAATTGAGTCTAGAGCCACGAGATCATCAATAAATCTCATTAGGACACTTTCAATGAAGACTCTCTCGCTTGCACAATGTGGAAAGAGATTATATCTTGAGTCCCACGCATTATCCTTGTGGTATTGCGGAACATCCGAGTGATATGCATACATATTCACAATGAAGATGGAAAACCTTTTGAGCCAACATCAAACAAGCTCCCGGTAGGTGGCATGTGAGATCTATTCATTAGATCAACCATGTGACAACCGAATGAAACAATGGGGCGATTCAAGTCTTGAATCAATCTCGTTCAGTTATGGATTGACGGATACCTTTGAAAAACGGGTCTTTGTGCTTAAAACTCTTTTCGTTAGCACTTAGATCACAGACAAAGATTTCAAATCAAAAGGTATTTATGATTTATACTTGATTTTCACTAAAACCTTCGTTGTATTGCAAAAACAATTTCTATTGAGCAATACACGATTGTTTTTCAAATCTTTTCATCAATCGGTGAATCTCTATTCATTTGGTTCACTCACTCCGTGTTGTCTACTTTGAGACACTCGGTTTGAGAACGACTAGAGCATTGCGAAACCCCGTCAAGGAAATTCTTGAATTATACACGATCACAGAAGATTTGTAATCGATCAACGAGGAACCGTGGGCGTGTACCTCAATTCAACGAAGTGATCAAAGACACTTTCTTGCGCTTTATTGCTAAATGTTTTATGCGGTACTCCCTACGATTGCGGTGATCGTAATGAAGCGGTCAATCCATAGCCGCATGCTCACTCAACACATTCATCTCTAAAGAAATCATGACTAAGGCATCAATGACTCGATATTTTCACTCCATGCTTCGCTATGTTGCGCCAATATCATGAATCAACTAAAGCTTCCGCTACTCGATGAGAAGATTTCATGATCCAAAAAGTGAGCATGTCGGTCCGAATGTCACAACATCACGAGAAACCAACTCCACAATGGATGTCTCGAGAATTTTGATAGTGATGATCTCAAAAGTCGGCTCGAAATTATTATCACGTGGATCTATTTAAGACCTCCACTAGGATTATCCATACATGCAATGAGAAGAATCAATGACTACGAGCTTCGGAGCAAAGTACTACATCAAGAATGCAAGAACTATGTTAATGTAATATCTGTATGTATTCAATGTAATTTTAGTGCATGTTTGAGGTGACCTCCTTGGGGAGATTGTTAGGAATTAGAAATTCGGTGTATTAAAGAGTCGGTCACCTCAAGTATATGTAATCATTAAAAAGCTCGTAGTCGTAGTTATTTCAAGCTAAGTAGTATTTAGTTTAGTAACACCGTGGAGGACGGACGGGTCTTTACCCACTGTATGCCCGATCCACACCCGTTGTGTGGCGCTTTATGTAAGACTATAAATACTCTCTACCTCCCAAGGTAGAGTTGGAGCTCATAATAAGATTTTCTTTCTCTCACTAAAGTTCCCTAAACCTCTAACTTTCTCTCTAAAACTCATCTTCTATCGCCTATGTTTGATTGTGTTATGATGTGCATGTGAAATCCAATATCCTACACCTATCGTTTGGATGAACTTAAGAATTGGGGTGTAGTGTCTAAGTTCTAACGGCCGGCACTCACTATTTAGAATCTAGCATGTAGCGGTACTTAATGACTCGGCTTAGGGACCGGGAACAACAGACTTATGACGGTGCGCTTGATTTCTCTGTGGTGGCATCTTTGCCGATAGGTTAGGCGAATTGACCAAATGTTGTCCTCTCGAATTTGACCCCACCAAGTAATTGGAAGTAGGTAGAGCGTAGACATAACTAGTTAGGAGGATTGACTAGGTTAGCACCACTATTCCTCTATTGATTTCCTTTCTACCATTTAATTGCTTTTATATCCTGCATTCGTAGTTTAATTAATTAAAACCATATCAAACCATTTATATTCTGTGACAATTAGACTTAGTAATTATCCGACACACATAGCTCTTGGGACGACCTCGGCTTTACCATTTACTACACTACACACGACCGGGTACACTACTCGTTAGTGCATTAGGGTAGACCATAGGTATAGCGAGACACTATAAATGTATAACCGACAAGCTAGAACTCATGAATATCGACCAACAGGAAGAGTTACGCCGTAACTACTTTCACGAGTTCCGCGTAACTATGCCCCAAAGTAAGTCGAGTTAGGATCGAGTTTATTCTTTGTTAAGGATATTAGTGCTAGAGGTTAGTCATTCCGTGTTCTGCGATAATATTGATATGTTGGGGTAGTTGATTTTGGGTCTAGTGTTAATATCATGCCTCTATCCATATTCCTACAATCATGGATTGTCCACCTTTGGGAAGCGGTTTAAAGATTGCATCCACTACATCGAAACTATGATTACCCGTTAGGTATTACAGAGGCACGCGATTAAAATCGATAAATTTACTTGACCCGAGTTTGTGGTAGTAGATGATGTAAAAGGCAAAAGGAACATTTGATTCTTGGGTTGCCATTCCTTGAAACGTTAGCACGCTACGGAGGAGTCTATGGAGATATAGTAGAGTTCAAGTTAGATAAAACCTTGAGCCTTGACCACGAGCGATATTGTTATAAAGAACCACCAAAGATAGAACTAGATGACTCGATAGATTTCCACCTTCGATTTTAGACATTTGCGGGACTCGAATCTAGTGACAATGAAGATGATGAGGAAGAAACCCCGCTTTCGTGCCGATTCGTTGTAAAGGAAGAGTTCACTCTGCGCTCCTTTGGTTGAGGGAACCAGGTAATATTTCCACATGTTCCCTTTCCAAAAGGATGTAATGGAGCGGGGAGTATTTCATCCAAAGAATTGATACTTATTTGCAAAAGTCCGGTGGTGCTGGGGAAAATGAGGAGGACATCAAACAAAAGTGGTTACAACAACATAGTGTTTTTAGCGAATGGTTCTCAGTGATTGATCGGACAATTCATTTTTGCGAGCCACCCATGATGCATGACGATTACACCATAGCATGGCCTACATGCAACCCAAATCGCAAGATCTGCGATGGAGGAGAATACCACGAACCTAAATGGCTCAAGCGTAAGGAATGGGCATGTTTTGACGAAGATAAAATGAGCAATGTAGGGTATAGAGGATCTCATTTGAGAATTGGTTCTGAGTAAAGTTTGGATATGATAAAATTTATGAGGAGAAAAGGATAGGTTTCGTTTGGTGGGCACAAGCTAATTTTCTGCGGAAAGATACGCCATGACTTGGTATGTTTCACACATGTTTGAGACCAAATTTATTCGACGAAAGACGTGGATGAAGTGGGGAATGTTCAAAGACCCCATAGAGCCTCATGACTCACGAGTCTAACAAAGACTCGTTAATAAAGAAAAGTGCTCTTCGGGAGACAACCCAATTATCCCTTTCTTTTGTTTTATTTCCTTTCTGCTGGGTTTTGTGTTTTCTAACATTTTTGCGAGAGACAATGAAGTAATTATCACTGCAGATTCTTTGATCTGAGCGAGTTACGGCGTAACTCATCTCGATGGTTACGCCGTAATCAACATTTTAGCGGTGATTCTTGACGCATTACCAACTACGGCGTAATACCATCTCGTGGTTAGGCCGTAACCATTCGCTTCTCACTCATTCGGGTTTTGCAAGTTACTACAGTAACTTATTATTGAGTTCTGACGTAACTCCTCTCGCTAATTCTTTATTTTAAACACAATAACCTTGTATTAGTTTTTAAATGAACTTTGTGGGTGTGTTCCTCAGAAACCCTCACGAGACTTCACTCGTCCACTGGGACACCAAGTGGTTTAAAACTTGTTGCATTCGCTAAATGCAACCCGTGATTCCTACGAAAGTGAGATAGGTTTGTTTTCATTTTATTTTCTTCTTTTAGAATTATGCTTGTCGGTATTGTGATTTTAGGGATTGAAGTTTGCACAGACGCTTTAACGAAGGCACGATCCTTTCTCGTAGGCCTTCTTCTTTTGGAGCAAATTTGGGGAAGTTCTCGCCTAATTCTACCTTTCTCTTCACCTTTATTTTAATGCCTAGTACAATAGGGACTTTGTACAATTCAAGTGGGGGACGGGAGTAGAATTATATCTTGAACTTTATTTAGCCTCATTTTTCTAGTTTATTTTGAAAATTATGTCATTTTTATATATTTTGACATGTTTTTCCGAACCTAACTAGATTAGACCTTAGCCGAGCACATACAACCCTTGATATTACATGGTGAGATTAGCCTTATCCGTTTCCTATATTTTACCCCAAATCCACCAAATTATGAGTGTGGGTAGCTTGTAAACTTTAGAACTTGGCCTTTGCATCATTTCAAGACCATAGACGAGGTATGTTGAGTTAGCTCGATGTATTTGGGCTTTTCGCTTTAGAAGTCGAGATTACAGGATTATCACCCAAACACCTACCATTGTGAGTCTATCGATAAGTCACCTCGACTTTTCGACCCCATATGAAACCCTTTGTTGCACTCCCTTTAGTGCAAGATACTCCTAGATACACCCTTATGAGCCATTCCTTTCATTTTGTCACCCCAATATATTGTCTCATTACACCTTACACCTTAGCCTACCTCGTAGTCTTTATTTGTAATCGGGAAGTCATCATTTGCCTAAGTTCAAGGTTCGAGGGAAAGGTTTGGAAATCACGCTTTCATCGACAACAATTATGAAGATCATTGAAGACCCCGAATTTCCATTGTTCATCTCAAGTGGGGAATGTTATGTTATCATGTATGTTCTGGGAAAAAAAAAAAAAAAAAAAAAAAAAAAAAATAGTTGATTCGGTTATGATTTTGTAAAGTGCAATGTTATAAGCACTATAGTATGAGCTTTATTGTTTAGTATCGAGGAGGCCACCTCGGTCACATTTGAAGATTGAAGTTGGAGTAATACCAATCAAGAAGAAAAGGTAGTGTGTCCATCACGACGTCCTCTAATGACACATCTACCTTGCATTTCATGATCCGGTCTCTAGACTTCTAAACTTGAACTTTGGGCGGACGGTAAATGGTGATGACTTAGTTATAGATATAGACTACCGCTTGTTTTTCATTTTACACCAATTATACATCCCATGTCTTATCCTACCCTTTAGTCATGAAGCGTGTCTAGGTGATGCGTGACAATCTTTGGTGTCTTGGCCATGGATTTGGTCATGTATCATTGATTTTGTCCACTTCGCCATGACATGTTAGTAATGACGAGTCACCCTTAACCTTTATCGTGTCTACCCATATTGCCTTCGAGAATTGTTTAGCCCTTAACTCGGTGGTGGAGATTTGTGTAACCGCCAAGCTTATGATAGAATACATGTTATGACTGTCGATTGAGTGATCACCCGAAATTTACACTTAGAATAGTTGAGAGATTTGAGTGTTTGTTCCCACTCGCGAGGTGTTCGGCTTTGTTTTATTCTAGCATAAGGATTTATAAACTCATATTTTCCGTGTTTGGGAGATATCTTTAGGAATCTATCTAATAAGGTCTACTTGAGGGCAAGTAGAGTTCAAGTGGAGGATATTTCATGCATCACTTACGACGTAACCGAGTTTATTGAAGACTACTGGCGTAACCACTTATTAGGTTACGCCAGTAACTAGCGAGATCTAGTGCATTTACGGAGAAATAGAAGGTTCTTGCATAACTCATCTATTGGTTACGCCGTAACCCGCACCGCCTATAAATACCCCACTAATTCCAAAGATTTCAAAGCATCCCATTCCACACACAACACTCGAGAACGTGGGAAAAAGCTCAAGGAGGTCTAGGAAGCATACTGAGTCGTTTCCAAGGGAGAAGTCACACCATTCGATAAGCTTTAGCGCTTATTATTTCTTTACTTTCAATTCATGTATTTCGTGCCTTTGAATATTGAATTGATGTGCATGATTAATATGAGCGCTAAGCACCCTTTGGTGCTAGCCTAGTTATGATTCCTTAATTGTTTTGTTTATGTTTACCTTTACTTCCGCACAATTATTTCTAAGTGTATGCATGCATAGTTCTTTGGTAGTCACCCACGGTTCGGTAGTTTTGAATGGCGGTGAGGCCAATTGCCTAGGAGATATGACCAGTGACCTAGGTGAGCGGACTAAGGCGGAAGGGTAAGATATGACCAATTGACGACCCTTTCTACTTGTGCGATTTGACCAACTGATCACCTATCGTTTGGATGAACTTAAGAATGGGGTGTAGTGTCTAAGTTCCTAACGGTCGGGCACTCACTATTTAGAATCTAGCACGAGCGGTGCTTAATGACTCGGCCAGGGACCAGGAACAACAGGACTTATGACGGTGCCGATTTCTCTGTGGTGGCATCTTTCTTTGATAGGTTAGGCTAATTGACCAAATGTTGTCCTCTCGAATTTGACCCCACCGAATTAATTGGAAGTAGGTAGCGTGAGACATAACTAGTTAGGAGGATTGACTAGGTTAGCACCACTATTCCTCTATTGATTTCCTTTCTACCATTTAATTGCTTTTATATCCTGCATTCGTAGTTTAATTAATTAAAACCATATCAAATCATTTATATTTTGTGACAATTAGACTTAGTAATTATCCGACACACATAGCTCTTGGGACGACCTCGGCTTTACCATTTACTACACTACACATGACCGGGTACACTGCCCGTTAGTGCATTAGGGTAGACTATAGGTATAGCGAGACACTATAAATATTAAGACCTGGTCAGTAAAACCTGCATCACAACACAATCAATTTCCACTCCTAAATCTCCACTAAACATTTCCTCCAACTCATTATCTACAACTTCTATGCTCAACCCCATTTTCAACAAGCTTTTTCCTTCGACACTAACTTTTTCCTTATCACACTCTTCATAACCCACTAACTCAATGCATTCTTTCTCTACTTCTTTTGATTACTAATCGTTGAAAAGGGGCAACAGTGTATTAGAGATCTTTTTCATGATATTGTTAGTTGTTTCTTGAAACTTAGCCAAATGATGAGCATCATGAAGTGTTTTAGGTTGAAAAATAACCCTCTTTTCAATCTCCGGTCGCAACCCCGACATAAAGAGACTAACTAAACACCATTCGTTTAAACCCATTTTTCTAGTCCAAGAAATATGTGCATCGTGATAAGAAATGAAAGCATTATAATATTCACTAACCGATCCTTTTTGTTTGATACAATTGATACTTGGCATTCCATCAAACACCTTGTGTGCATCATTTAAATCATCACAAATACTTCCTTTTGTTCCACTTCTTTTTCCAAAGTTTATTACATTATGACTATCTTTTATCATCAAAGGTTCCAAAGCATCCACAAAATCTGAACTACAACGCGAATTCTTAAGATCAGAACTCAGAAATTTACCTTTGCCTTCTTTCAGCTTGTGTTCTTCATTAGTCAAATACCCTTGAGTCACATTAACATTGGACATTGTTTGAACAGTTTTAGCCAATTGATTAACTATGTCTTGCAAATTCTTAACCATTTCCCTTAGATCAGGCTCCATATTTGAAGTAAAACTGATTTGAACAATTAAACACGGTTGTAACAATCAAGAACAATGAAAGAAATGAAAACTTGAATCGTTTTCCAACCCAAATTCAAAGAAAACCAGTTCACCGGAAATTAACTGATTCTTGCCGAAAAATAACAAAATTTGCCAAGAAAGAGGCTCTTGATACCAATTGATATGAACTTATAGACTTCAATTAAGAAATGATATAAGAACTTGAGAATAAGATGAAATAACAATGACTAGAATATGATTTGAACCTTGTGGAAAACTAGAAGGGGGGGTTGAATAGTTTTGCCGATTTTAAGTTGATTTCAAAAACTTTAGATTCGATATTATGTGAAATCGTATGGATGTTGAGAACGTATAGATCTAATGATAATGTATGTAAATAAACAAAGATAAGGGATAGAAATGACAAACCGATTTATAGTGGTTCATTACAAGGACACCTTCCTTGCCTACTCCACTCCCCGAGTCACCTACTCGAGTTCAAGCACTATGTCAACAAACTCCTTCACTTGGCGAAGAAGCCTTCACAACGTTGCTTACACTTTATCCGGTACAAAGCTAGATACCGAGTCCGTAGCACAGTGGACCAAACCAACACAACTATTACACAACAAATATGTGAAATATCAAATACAAGATCTTCGCCATGTAAATCTTGCGGAGTGACAAATCAATCAAGGACCCCTTGCTTGGATGACTTGTAGAATGCTCGTGATCTCGCCTTAGAAGGACCTATATGAGAATCACAAATAGAAAGAAAAGAAGAACAACTCTAGATCAAGTGATCTATATGTTAGAAGAGAACGAGAGTGTATGAGAGATTTAGTAAGAAGAGGGTGAGTTAGAATGAAGAAATGGCTCTCTATTTATAGGCAAATTTCCTCACTGTTCACACGGATCCCACGGATCCTTCCACTGGGATCCGCTAGCACAAAGCTAGGGATCCGTGGAACGCCCTCTTGCCCATGGGTTTTTGGTTATGGGTCATGAGTTGGTCCATGGGTTATATCTAGATTCAATGTATCTAAGTATACATTGTATCAAGTCTCTTTGGGTATGGGTTAAGATCCATGGTTTGTAATTTTACCCATCCTAATTAACTATTACAACAAATGCTTTTGTTACTACATTTTGTATTTAAAAGATTATATGTAAATGCTTTACAAAATAACATGTATCCTTATAATTATACTTAAGATAACATTATATATGTTATCAACAAAACACAAACAGATCACAAAATATTAATAAACGTTTTACGGTTTATTTGTATTAACAATCTCCCTTTTGTTGATGACAAAATATAATGTTATGATGAGTAAACTTAAGAATAGATGTAAGTTTTGAAAGCTCCTAAGTTTTACTTCTTCTCCCCTTTTGTCGAAACAAAAGTTAACCCTGGAGGAAAAAGTAGTCTACTTACTCCCTCGACGGTAGCTCCCCTAGTTTGGGCGTCAAGAGAGAAAATCTACAAAGGAAAGTTAGTAACATGCTTAATTGATCTTATGGTTGTCGAGAAACAGGATAGGGAGCCAGGTATGTAAACAAGGCCTTGTAATAAAACGACAAATTGTAGTGGTAGTTAAGCCACTTACAAGCATGTAAAAATAAGAACAAGACTTGTTCTTGAAAATGAAAAAAAGATATAAAAAGTGAAAAATAGTAGTAGAGATTCCTTCCATGCTTGCATAAGGTTATGGATGGAGGTTTTGATGAGTAAGTGTATTGATGCGATCAAGGATGAGGTTGAGTATGAAACGCATTTCTTCCCTAACTTCTATTGCAATTTCCCTAGTGGATTGGCAATGTTCACAATGTAGATGATGTGGGTAATGAGTGCGAAAGTTTTCCGGGTTGTTTTGATTTGAGTTATGCGGAAGTTGTGGTGGAAAAATAGGAAAATATGGATCAAAATCCGGAATGTTTGTATGTGGTGGTGGAAAAGAACCTAGATGTTCTTGTGATGTGATGGGAGCTAGAGGTGGTGATGTTTCAAAATCTTGAAAAATAGTATTTGGTGATGTGGGGGGTGTGGAAAAGACTATTTCTTTTTCTTTAGGTTGGGTAGATCTTGTTGGAGTCCCAAGGAGTTCCAAAAGAGTTATTTTAGGTGGTGATGAAGTTGGTGTACTTGTTGGTGATGAGGGTGGTGCTATAATGGAAGCATCTTGTGGTGAGTTATTTGAGGATGAATCATTTGAGGTTGGTTTTGCTAAACAACAAGATCGGATACTAATCCCAAGCGGATATCCTAGCATTTGATTGTGGTATTTTGGATGGTGGAAGTACAAAGGTTTGGATATCATGATTGTTTGTACTAGATGATTCTCCCAAAGGGTTTTGGATGACATTATGAAGTGTGTTTGTGAGAAGGAGATGGAGTATGCAAGCATTTTGGGAGTTATATATATAGAAAACAACACATTGTAATGAATGCTTGACCCAAAATGTGGATTAAAATCTAATGATTAGATATGAATTCAAGGCATGTGATCATGAGAACACAAGCATTAAAGAGCATACTCCCAAAAATAAGACAAATGTGATATTTCATCCAAAATGACAAAATAGAAGTTGAAAAGCGTCAGATATATACGGATCCCACGGATCCTTCCCATGAGGATCCGTCCAGATGAAGGTTGGGATCCGTGGGTCCGTGTTTCGAGCAAGACAAAATTCTCCTTTTGGAAATATTTTGCCTATTGTGCCTATATGCAAACTATTTGGAGTTGCGGTTATCTCGACCCTAAAACGAAATAAAACTAAACTAGAAGTATAAAAATATCCTATTGAGATAACCCGAAAACACATATTTAGTACATAAGTCGTAATCTTGTGTTGTCAATGCTCCTAATTCATTGTAGCTTAAATGAATGTACCCGAAAACACATATTAGTTATGTGTCCCTTTAGCATTCAAAAGACATGAGATGCAATGAAAGCGGGTTTTACTTTGTATTAATAATGAAAAGCGATTTGTCCTAGGCGTGAAATTGCTTTTGTGAAATTGATACTGAAGGTATCATCTTTTAGAAAACATTGTGAAAGTAGGTTTTCTTTGAAAATGTGTATATAAAAAGTAGGAGAGCTATAAGTAAAAAAACTTATCTTTGGGTTTTGAAAATTCCGTATTGTTTGTGAGTTGTGCGTGAAATAGAGATCCTAGACTCGAGAGGAAGAAGGCTAGTGTTTACATACCTTGTAGAGTCAAAATAAATTACGACGTGTGTTCCATTAAACCAAGACCAAGACGAAGTAGGTTGAATTGTTCCCTTCTTCAACGGTTTGGTGAGGACGTCGACTATGTTATCTTCGGATGCTACCTTCTCAATAGAAATGTTCCCTTTGAACATTGTCTCTTAAGTGATGACGAATCTCTATATGCTTAGTGCGAGAATGCAATACCGGATTCTTGCTTAAGTCGATGGCACCTTTGTTATCACATAGAATGGCTATGTCGCTTAGATGAATGTCGTAGTCTACTAACGCTTGTTTCATCCATAGTGCTTGTTGGCATGCTTTGCCATGAGACGTACTCGGCTTCGGTTGTTGATATTGCTAGAGCCGTTTGTTTCTTAGAAAACCACGATGTTAAACAACATCCCATGAAAGTACACACCCCACTTGTACTTTTTCTATCAACGTAATCCCTGCATGGTCGAATCTGCATATACAATTGTTTCTACACCGTGCCCTTAGGATACCATAATCCTAATTGTGTTGAACCCTTAATGTATCTAAAAATTCTTTTACGGCTTCTAGGTGTGAAGTTTTGGGGTTTTCTTGAAACCTAGCACATAAGCGGACACTAAACATGATATCCGCCTACTTGCCGTGAGGTAGAGAGACTACCTATCATGCCACGATATTTAGTATTATCTACGGATTCGCCGTCTTCATCTTTTGTTAGTTTGGTGTCGGATGACATGGGTGTCCTAATTGGTTTCGACTCTTCTAGACCAAATTTCTTTAACATCTCCTTGATGTATTTAGATTGATTGAAGAAGATACCATCTTCTACTTGTTTAATTTGTAGACCAAGAAAGAAGCTAAGTTCTCCCATCATACTCATCTCGAACTCGTCATGCATGATTTTAGAGAAATCATCACATGTCTTGACAAGTGGATCCGAATATAATATCATCTACGATATTTGTACTATGATTATGTGTGACTCCTTTTCTTAGTAAAGAGTGTGTTGTCAACTAACCCCATGGTATAGTTATGTTTAATTAAAAGGACTTGAGTCTATCATACCAAGCTTTTGAGCTTGTTTAAGACCATAAAGGTCTTTCTTTAATTTATAAACGTGTTTGGGTTTTTCAAAATCGATGAAGCCGGAGGTTGAGCTACATATACTTCTTCATTAATAAGACCATTTAGAAAAGCGCTTTTGACATCCATTTGATAAAGCTTTAGATCATTAGCACAAGCATACGCAAGAAGTATTCTTATAGACTCTAATCTAGCCATGGGGCATAGGTCTCATCAAAGTCTATTCCTTCTTGTTGGTTATACCCTTGGGCAACGAGTCTAGCTTTGTTCCTAGATACTACTCCGTTTGCATCTAATTTGTTTTATACACCCATTTTGTTCCTATTACGGTTTGATTACTAGGTGGAGGACAAGTGTCCAAACATCATTATAAACAAATTGATTTAATTCTTCTTGCATAGCCATTACCCAACTTTCATCTTTTATGGCTTCTTGTGTGTTCTTAGGTTCTATAGTTGAAACAAAACAAAATAAGCTACTTAGGTTTTGAACTTGAGACCTTAATGTTCGCTTGTTTAGCTTTCTATGACCTTATCTACGGGTGATCTTTGGACTCTTTAATGTTTGTGATTTCACTAATTGAAGGTTCATCTTCTTCGTTAATCTTTTTCTTAATTACAATAGCTTCACTTTCTATGATCTCGTCTCGACAAGAGGTGGAGAGGGTTTGGGTGGACTTTCATCAAATTTTATGTTTAATGACTCTTCTACCTTCATTGTTTCTTTGTTTAATATGACGTAGGCTTTGCTATTTGGCGAGTAACCTAAAAAGATACCTTCGGTTGATTTAGGATCAAATTTTGTAAGGTAATCTTTAGTGTTAAGAATGAAGCATTTGCTTCCAAAGACTCTAAATGATTTAAAGTCGGCTTTTTGCCTCGAGTAACTCATATGGAGTTTTACCTAAGATTGGTCTAATTAAGACTCGATTGAGTATGTATGTTGAGGTATCAACAAGATTACACCAAAATTTTGAGGTATGGATTGTTCGTTAAGCATGGTTCTACTCATTTCTTGAAGGGTTCTATTCTTTCTTTCTACTACCCCATTCGATTGTGGAGTGCGTGGAGCCGAGAAGTTGTGAGTAATACCATTAGCGTCACAAAAGCTCGAATTGCACTTCATTATCGAATTCCCTACCATGATCCGTCCTAATAGACACTATGGGTTTTCCTAGTTGTCTTTGGATCTTTTGCTTAATATTTCAAAATAGTTAAAGGTTTCGTTTGTTCTTTAAAAATTTTGTCCAAGTATACCTAGAGTAGTCATCCACTATTACCAAAGTATAGTAGTTGCCTCCATAACTTTGGATGGCGGATGGACCAAATAAATTCATATGTAGTAATTCTAGACACCTAGTTGTGGACACCATGTTTTTAGCTTTATGACTCGAGTGAGCTTGTTTTCCTATATTATGCATCACAAAATGATGTTCATATTTTAACTTAGGTAGATCTCTTACTAGATCTTTGGATGATAGCGATTGAAGAAGTCGCATATTGGCATGACCCAATCTTCGATACCATAAGGTCAAGTATCATCCATAGAGGTAAGACATAGTTTGTCTTTAGGTTCATTACCGATTTTAATGACATAGACTCCATGTTTCCTAATTCCTCTTCCTATGGTTATGCCATTTTAAGTATCTTACTATCGGTTTTAAAAGTACATTGCACTTTTATCACATATTTGTCCTATACTTAAGAGATTAAAGTTTAGGTTTTCTACGTGACACACATCGTTAATGGTTAGAGATTTGTTAGAAACCGTACCTTTACCGATGATTCTACTTTGCTATTTCCAAACACCACATTACCTCCATTTACGGATTCATATGTGGAGAATAGATCCCTATTGCCGGTCATGCGCCTCGTGCACCGCTATCCTTGACCCATTCATCGGGGTCTAGGTCGACCTTTAAGCACACCTAAAACAATAATGAACTTAAAGTTTGGTCCCCATTTATTCATGGGTCCATTAGTGTTAAACATTCCATTCATGTTAGACATGTATGGATAAGATGAGTATGCATTCCATGGAGCAAAGTTTTGAAAAGAAAACCGCTTTTGCATATTAGGGTTCCATCCCATTTGATGGTTACTTCTTGGATAAACGTTATTAGGTCTCCTAGATGCATTATGTTTTTGAAAAGATGGTGCTTTGTTTCTTGCAAAAGTAGGATTAATTTTGGAGGTGGATGTCTAGCGGTGACATGAGTTGGTTTCTTCCTATTTACGATAACGAACTCGTTTCTAGATGATGAAGCTATGTTATTACCACTAGTTGTCACAATGAGATCCATGATCCCGGTTTGTACACCGACCGGTTCCTTTTTAGGGATCCAGGATCCGCCACAACAAAGGTGGTTTTTCTAATTCTCTAACAAATTTTGTTTCTTTACTTTCACTAGTTGATGGATCAAGTTGTTGTATGCCTAGACCTTTTGGTTGTTGCGGTTTTAACACCATCGAGTATTGTATCTAAGGTGTTTGTACTCATTCTAGCAATTTTAGAATCTAAATGATCAACTAGTGTTTGAAGTTAAACACAAAGTTCGTGATTCACCACTTGCTATTTTACCCTTTTCCAAACGTTTTAGTTTTGCTTTTAATTCTATGACTTCTTTATCTAAACGTTGGTTTTGACTCTTTAAAAGCTTGTTTTTGTTAATTAGTTTTAAGCTAATATTGCATAGTTTATCATATTCATTATGCAATGAGTCGTCATCATGATGAACTACTATAGTATTCGTGACATACCTCGTCATTTGCCATGAGACAAATTTCTTCGTCCTCCTCGTCGCTCATTCCCCACGTGCCGCTCACGAATGCCTTTTGATCATCCCGTTTGGGACACTTACTAATAAAGTGGTTTGGGTCCCGATTTAAAGCAAGTACGATCATCCTTTGTCTTTTCGTCCTCTTTGTTTTTCCGAAGCCTTTCTTATCGTCATACGGTTGTTTGACGTATCTACCCTTTCTTCTAAAGAACTTTTAAAGTCCTCACCGCCATAGCGTACTCTTCGTCATCACTACTCGAAGATGAGCTCTCCTCATCGCTCGACATCTTTTGGCTTTAAGGGCAAGAGATTTGTGTTTCTCTTTCACCTTTGAGGCTTGGAATCTTTAGCAAGGACAAACTCAGACTTTTAGGTTGCCTATGAGTTCATCGAGGTGAGGATTGTCAAATCTTTTGACTCTTCGATTGCCACACTTGGATCTCCACTTCATGGAAGTGCCCTTAGATATCTCCTAACATGGTTACGGCTAGAAAAGGATTCATCAAGTGCTTGTAAAGATGTAATAATAGTATTAAAGTTAGCAAATGAATGATCTATAGTTTCCTCATCCGATATTGAAAATTGTTCATATTGTTGAACAAATAGATCAATTTTATTATTTTTAACTTGTTGGTTGCCTTGATGAGTTACAACTAAAGAATTCCAAATTTCTTTAGAGGTTTTAAGCATGGAAATTCTTTCAATTCCTTTTCGGTAAAGCATTATATAAAACCATTTTAGCTTCACTATTTTAGAAAGCTTTTCTTCATTTCATCATTTAGTTTATCATGAGGTATGTGAACTAAATTTCCTTTATCATCATTTGAGGTAGCCTCAAAATCACCTTCAACAATAATGTACCAAAGATCAATATCTTTAGACTTCACATATGTTTCAATCTATTTTTCCAATATATAAAACCATTAGTTTCAAGTAGTGGTGGTCGTTGCATAGATTGCCCTTCCTTATAATTTTCGAACCCATAGTGATCGAAAAGTTTTAAAATACAATTTTATTTTAAAACTTTTATAAACTTAGCTCTTGATGCCAATTGTGGAAAACTAGAAGGGGGTTGAATAGTTTTGCCGATTTTAAGTTGATTTCAAAAACTTTAGATTCGATATTATGTGAAATCGTATGGATGTTGAGAACGATAGATCTAATGATAATGTAAGTAAATAAACAAAGATAAGGGATAGAAATGACACAACCGATTTATAGTGGTTCGCCTACAAGGACACCTTCCTTGCCTACTCCACTCCCCGAGTCACCTACTCGAGAGTTCAAGCACTATGTCAACAAACTCTTCACTTGGCGGAGAAGCCTTCACAACGTTGCTTACACTTTATCCGTACAAAGCTAGATACCGAGTCCGTAGCACGTGGACCAAACCAACACAACTATTACACAACAAATATGTGAAATATCAAATACAAGATCTTCGCTATGTAAATCTTGCAGAGTGACAAATCAATCAAGGACCCTTGCTTGGATGACTTGTAGAATGCTCGTGATCTCGCCTTAGAAGGACCTATATGAGAATCACAAATAGAAAGAAAAGAAGAACAACTCTCTAGATCAAGTGATCTATATGTTAGAAGAGAATGAGAGTGTATGAGATTTAGTAAGAAGAGGGTGAGTTAGAATGAAGAAATGGCTCTTTATTTATAGGCAAATTTCTCACTGTTCACACGGATCCCACGGATCCTTCCACTGGGATCCGCTAGCACAAAGCTAGGGATCCGTGGAACGCCCCTCTTTGCCCATGGGTTTTTGGTTATGGGTCATGGGTTGGTCCATGGGTTATATCTAGATTCAATGTATCTAAGTATACATTGTATCAAGTCTCTTTGGGTATGGGTTAAGATCCATGGGTTGTGATTTTACCCATCCTAATTAACTATTACAACAAATGCTTTTGTTACTACATTTTGTATTTAAAAGATTATATGTAAATGCTTTACAAAATAACATGTATCCTTATAATTATACTTAAGATAACATTATATATGTTATCAACAAAACACAAAGAGATCGCAAAATATTAATAAACGCTTTTACGGTTTATTTGTATTAACAAACCTTATTACTCCATTGATGATTGATCAAGCTTGAAGGCTATGATTCAGGTTTAAGAGAGATTTACAATTGAGAGGAAAGGATAACAAAAGCAGACTAAACTATAATGGCTAACTAAGTGGGTATTTAAAGGAAATAGTATGGGTTGGAAGGCCGAGAAGTGGTTAGAGGTGACACGTGCAACTCACGTGCTCATCTATTTTGTTTCATATCAAACCACCTCTCTTGAAATGATGCTTGCCCTCAAGCATCTTAAAAAAACAGAGTGAACCTCTTCATTAAGTCTTCAATCCGCTCCCATGTAGCACCAATAGCAGTACCAGTAGAAGAATGAATAACCACAAGCACAAGCACATACACATCTTTATCACCCTCTTTTGCATCCTTCCATCTAAAATATCTTGTGGACCAACTGTAAAACCTTCTACAATAACACGGCCATTCTGCCCACTGAATTCTAACATGCACAGCAACCTTATTGTCTTTCTATTAAAATTTCTTTCCAGAACAACTTGTGGTTCCATAGCAATCAAAACAACCTTGTCACAGATAGTCATTTTACTACTGCACTTCTTTAATTGAGAAACATGGAAAACAGGATAGACTTTTGTTGTCAAAATTCCAAAATCTGCTCTTGAATTTGAAGTTAACATGACTACTTGCCTTTTTCCTTCTCCGCCATTTCCAATTATATTCAGCAGTATTAGCAAAGGCATTCTGCTCATCCCAAGAGCGAGTTTCATGATTTTCACCATTGAATTCCTTGAAACTACCAGTTATGTATACCGTATTTTTATTGACCTCGTCAAGCTTTTCCCATACCAAATCAGCCATGTATAAGCCATATATAATCAACGGATTTTCACTCTTTTCAGGAACGTTCTGATCAAATCCCCTTGCCTTCGCGTAAACCCAATCTTTTCCTTTGACCCTTCTACATTACTACTAACCTTGTCCACATGTTCTGTAAGAACCACCTCACATTCATTCAAAACTCTCTTATTACCTGAAAACCCATCCAATTCAACAACAATTGATGAAGTATTTGTTCCCTTTCATCATTTTCACATCCTAAACTCGTTCCTCTTCGCTTCCCAACTACATCTAACTCATCAATGAACACAATACAGGTTTCCAACGCACCGCACATTCCATCCCATCTTTCATCCTCAAGGGCCATTCCACATACCAAACTGTTTCAAAGAACTTCCTTCACTTCTTTTGTTGATTCAAAAATCCTCATTATTATGAATACTTTCTAAACCTTTTGAACATCACCTCAAATGTAGCATCATCACTTTTTTTCAACTTCTTGGCCATCAAGAATAAATTGTCCCAACAATGTATCTCTTAAAACAATATCACTATCTTCATACTCATTTCGGTTTATCTCTACTTTGTCGGTTAAAGTTCCTATCACTTCATTCGGAATTTACCACAACTGCTTGACATGCTTAGCCTCAAGTTTGAATTCCACTTTCACCGAATCCATCATCACACCGATTTACCACAACCCAAATTCACCAAACTTATTACTTCACGGTTCTCTATACCCTCTTCATCTCGACTCTGCAGGACATCACATGTGGCACCTTCTTTTATATCCCTAACACTAGCCTTAGTATTCTCAACTGTTGTTGTTTCTTGTACAAAAATAGATCCAACACAATCAATTTCCAATCCTAAATCTCCACTAAACATTTCCTCCAACTCATTATCTTCAACTTCGTTATGCTCAACCCCATTTTCAACAAGCTATTTTCCCTTCGACACTAACTTTTTTCCTTATCACACTCTTCATAACCCACTAACTTAATGCATTCTTTCTACTTCTTTTTATTACCAATCGTTGAAAGCGAGCAACAAAGTGTATTAGAGTTCTTTTCATGATATTGTTAGTTGTTTCTTGAAACTTAGCCAAATGATGAGCATCATGAAGTGTTTTAGGTTGAAAATAACCCTCTTTTCAATCTCCGTCGCAACCCGACATAAAGAGACTAACTAAACACCATTCGCTTAAACCCATTTTCTAGTCCAAGAAATATGTGCATCGTGATAAGAAATGAAAGCATTATAATATTCACTAACCGATCCTTTTGTTTGATACAATTGATACTTGGCATTCCATCAAACACCTTGTGTGCATCATTTAAATCATCACAAATACTTCCTTTGTTCCACTTCTTTTCCAAAGTTTATTACATTATGACTATCTTTTATCATCAAAGGTTCCAAAGCATCCACAAAATCGAACTACAACGCTAATTCTTAAGATCGAACTCGAAATTTACCTTTGCCTTCTTTCGACAGTGTTCTTCATTAGTCAAATACCTTGAGTCACATTAACATTGGACATTGTCTCGAACAGCTTTTAGCCAATTGATTAACTCGTGGTTGCAAATTCTTAACCATTTCCTTATATCGGGCTCCATATTTGAAGTAAAACCGATTTGAACAATTAAATACGGTTGTTACAATCAAGAACAATGAAAGAAATGAAAACTTGAATCGTTCTCCGCCTAAATTCATAGAAAACCAACACCGGAAATTAACCGATTCTTGCCGAAAAATAACAGAATTTGCCAAGAAAGAGGCTCTTGATACCAATTGATATGAACTTATAGACTTCAATTAATAAATGATATAAGAACTTGAGAATAAGATGAAATCACAATGACTAGAATATGATTTGAACCTTATTACTCCATTGATGATTGATCAAGCTTGAAGGCTATGATTCGGTTTAAGAGATTTACAATTGAGAGGAAAGGATAACAAAAAGCAGACTAAACTATAATGGGTAACTAAGTGGGTATTTAAAGGGACATAGTATGGGTTGGAAGGTCGGAGAAGTGGTTAGAGGTGACACGCAACTCACGTGCTCATCTATTTTGTTTCATATCAAACCACCTCTCTTGAAATGATGCTTGCCTCAAGCATCTTAAAAACAGTGAACCTCTTCATTAAGTCTTCAATCCGCTCCCATGTAGCACCAATAGCGCATTCCGAGAGCGAATGAATAAGCACAAGCACAAGCACATACACATCTTTATCACCCTCTTTGCATCCTTCCATCTAAAATATCTTGTGGACCAATCAGAAACCTTCTAAAATAACAACGCCATTCTCGCCTAATCAATTCTAACATACACATCAACCTTATTGTCTTTCTTTTGAAATTTCTTTCCGAACAACTTGTGGTTCCATAGCAATCAAAACAACCTTGTCACAGATAGTCATTTTACTATCGCACTTCTTTAATTGAGGAACATGGAAAGCAGGATAGACTTTTGTTGTGCTCGGTGGTTGCAACTTATAAGCCACTTTGCCCACTCTTGTCACCGTTAGTCTACCCATGATGTACACGCCTTCATTCCAACAAAACTCTCCACGCGACTCTTTCCTTCTTTCCTTTTTCCTCTTTGGCCATTTCCACATGTCAAAATTCCAAAATCGCTTCTTGAATTTGAAGTTAACATGACTACTTGCCTTTTTCCTTCTCCGCCATTTCCAAATATATTCAAAGAAGATAGCAAATGCATTCGCTCATCCCAAGAGCGTGTTTCATGATTTTCACCATTGAATTCCTTGAAACTACCGCTTATGTATACCGTATTTCCATTGACCTCGTCAAGCTTTTCCCATACCAAATCACCATATATAAGCCATGTATAATCAACTCGATTTGCACTCTTTTCAAGAACTTTCGATCAATGCCTTCACAGAACCCAATCTTGTCCTTTGACCTTCTACATTACTTTCTATTCATTTAGTTTTTAATTCTATTAATTTCATACTTCTCACTAATTTAAGTCGGATATCCAAAATTTCAAAATCATTTGTTCACTCTTTTGTTAGCATAATTTCAAAATGAAAAAAAAATCACAGTTTGCTCTTTTGAGAAAAGTTTTCCTCTTCCTATTCTTGTTTCTTGCTACTCATTCTTTACAATATTATTTTTCTTCTTCATTTTTATATCTTGAACCTTCTTAAGCACAAAATGCAACAATAAGCATAACAAGTCTGAAAAAAAGTTTATTAGCAAACCGATATGAACTTATAGACTTCAATTAAGAAATGATATAAGAACTTGAGAATAAGATGAAATCACAATGACTAGAATATGATTTGAACCTTATTACTCCATTGATGATTGATCAAGCTTGAAGGCTATGATTCGGTTTAAGAGAATTACAATCGAGAGAAAAGGATAACAAAAACAGACTAAACTATAATGGGTAACTAAGTGGGTATTTAAAGGAAATAGTATGAGTTGGAAGGCCGGAGAAGTGGTTAGTAGGTGACACGTGCAACTCACGTGCTCATCTATTTTGTTTCATATCACAAACATCACCAACAATCTTTTCAAGTTTTGATTTAGTCTGAGCATTCGAAGGTCTCCCACTTATACTAGGGAGTATTAGCCGAATATTATTATAGGCCCATATTACATTCAACATTGTTTAATAAGGGCCCAAGATGAGAATTTCAAGAAAATCAAGATAGTGACTCATGGCGCAGGAGAGCTAACACCACATCTCCTTTGGCACATGGCCTTGGTTGAGGTTGAGGTGTTGAAGGTTGGGGGTGTGATGTTCTCTCCTTGTTGGAGTCATCGAGTCTACAAGCTTACATGAGAGAACTTTACACAAAAAATAAGTGATTTGAGTAGTGTTGTGTCAAATGAGGCCATCACATATTTAAACTAATACTAAGTATATATACATATATACAAGAGTATTCTACACATTTCTTAGATTGAGCATTATGGGACACCTCTTAATGTTACATGACTTTAAAAAAAAAAGTTATGTTTTTTTTTTAACCGTGATTTTCGATTTTTTGCCGACTAATCTACGAGGTTTGAATCCACCGTTACACAGACTCAAACTAGGTAAAGCCCTCTTTTTTAAGGAGATTGACGTAACCACTTAAAGTTGTTTGCACATAGCAGGAATTGAACTTGAGACATCACAATGTTTTAAAATGATAATAACAAACCCTTTTACCACTATGACACCTTTAAGTAGTTAAATTATGTGTTTTTTCATATCTAATTTTATTGGTTCTCGTGTCCTGAATAGTGTGTTTAAAGAAGAGAATCACCGTATATTGCGAATATTGTTTCTTAAATGTTGAATGTATAAGAGAATCACTAATGGTTGAAATGTTAAATTAAAACTTAAAAGATATTTTTACGGGTCAAGAATGTCAATCAAAACTTGACTCGCCCATTTAATCACAATCCTAACCAGTTGGTTAGTGCGTCTACATCAAGTCGTGTTTTATGACGGGTGAAAAAATTTCACCCTTAGTAATAACGAGTGTGAAACCACTGATGACGTGGGATTACTTTGTAGACGTGAATTTTACAAAGACTTAGTTTGCATGATAACTAAACTTGAGGACTATTTTTGCCATTTTAAGAAACATAACAATTAATGGTGAGGACCATTTTGCCTTTTAGTGGCTTAAGATTAATGGGGAGGAATTCATGTGTGTTTCCTCCCATGTTTAAGATATATATAAATTGTTTTATATTTAAGTTGTATATAGTCTAACACATTTAAAAACTTTTACAAAAACAAATATTGTTAGATGAGTGAGATTCACATTTCTCTTCCACTTATTCAAATAAAGATAGGATCAAACAATTGGCTTATAATACCTCTTTAATGTTCATTCAATACTTGTCATTCTATAACTCATCAAGACTTGCCAAATAAACGAAATGAATCAGTCAAATTGGACTGGTGAGTTGTTTGGTATGGTAAATTGTATAATGTGAAATTTTGATGAGCATACAGAGCCAACCATTTCTTTTCTAACTTTATTTCAAAACCCCAACACTTTCAAATATAAAAAAGTCACATTTCTCTAATGATCCTGATAGATAATTTAACAGTGAGCATATAACCACTGGTATATAAACTAGTCAACTAAATACATATCAGGTCACTTATGAATGAACAAACTAGCAAGTGTTACGCAACATTACTCGAACAAAAGTTATAGCATGTATGAATGAACAAACTCAAACAACTATAACTTGATTCTTGAATTAAAAAGCAAAACTCTGCCATTGCAAACATCACTAGTGCTTGTAGGAACTTAAAGATGATCCTAATAATTAGTTGTAAAAACAAACAGAAAGGTAAAAGATCAAAACTTTTACAACACAGATTCTCCACATGTATTAAAAGCATCTGTTTTGAGGTCTTTCTTAGAACGAAATATTGGCTATGATTCATGAAAACTTGAGAAGCTAAAATCTCAGATTCATAGAGTTGCCTTTTGTCTTCTGCCCGAATCTTCATGTTCAACCTATCAAATTACCAGGTTGTCAGATTACACTCACATAGACGTTACAACTATGGATATAAGGAATGGGTCAATTAGGGAATGTTTTATCTCAAACAAGGAAAATTAGGAAGAAGAGTGGCTAAACACGAAATGAGTCAGATAGTTGAAAACTGCGCAAAGTGTTTTAATCCATACATGTTATGACCTAAATTGTTTATATTTATGAAGTAACAAAATGTGTAATAACAAAGTTTTGTAATCATATACCGTTAACTCTTATTAGTTAACTTGAAATTTTAAAAAATGTATCAGCCAGACCCGTTCCAAAATTACCCCATTTTGACCCGTACAGTTTGCTACATCAGGATTCAGACATTGACATCAAATTTAACGAATGTGGTTTATCGGAATTTAAAGAAACGGTTAATATATATTAATATAATAACATAAACTAAAATGGCACTGTTTTGTCGTACCTCAACAAGTACTTTTCCTTTCTTTCTAGCATCTTTCTCCTTTTTCTTCAGATTATATTTAGAATCTGGCCGTCCCCTCTTCCGATGCACCACAGCTGGCTCATCATCATCATCACTACTATCATCTTCATCATCACCGCCAACTGCCATTATAATATGTTATTATCCAAAATATAACACCTCCAAGTAAAATTCAACATTTTCTTTTTTTCTTTATCCGCTGCAACTAAAGATTAAAATGTGTTTTCTTCATCCACTGCAAGGAAAACTGAAAGGCTATGCACAAGATGGAGAATAAAACTTTTTGTTTTTAATACTTTAGACTTGTCAAACTTTATATTTTCAGTTCCGCACCTTCTATATCTTGGTTTGATAATAAAATAAATGAATAAATAAATTGGATATGGGTGGTGGCGTGTGGGCGGGTGGGTGGGGGTATATCCATTTCCTTGCTAGATATGCATAAAAAATACAGAAGTAAAAAAATCTTACTATCATCACCATCTAAAAGAGCTTCTTGACCAGAGAAATCCTCAATTTCATCCTCTTCTTCTCCTTCTTCGTCATAACCTTCAACATATTCCCTTTCCACCTGTTTAACATTAAGAGGGATAAGGTTCCCAGAATAAAACTTTAATTAAAAAAAGATATTAAGTGCTTCTATATGATGCTTATATAAATAAATGACCAACCTCATATTCTGGTTCCTCGTATTCTTCAATAAACTTATTGAATGCGTCAGTGTGATAATTATATATATCACCGACGCTCCTTTCATCACACGCTCAACCAATTCCTTCTCAATATTCTGTTCAATAATAGTTCTCGTTAGAGATGTCTAATCATACTTCATAGAAATAAGACGGGGTAAAAACGGTTTAACATGTGACCTTTTCCACTTGAGCTGCAGCTACTGCCTTTTCCTCTCTTCTAGATTCCCTCTTAATTTCTTTCCTAGGAAGTGTCACTACCTTCTCCCTATGGAATCAAACACAGCCAGAAAATGATAAGAAATAACAATAAAATAGAATAGACATGACTGTTATTAAATACAGCAATTAGCAACCTTGTTTTAAGGGCAAGCTTCCTCATGCGTATCCGCATCTGTGTCATTTTGGTCAACCGTTGCTTTGCTTTGTGCACAAGGAACTTAGGCCAATACATCTATTTAAAAGAGAGTGATTACTGATTAAAATTTGATGTTGGAATAGAATTCTAATGATATTTTAAAAATATTTACAAAGGTTGAGAGTAGCTAAGGATGTTGTATACCAGATTTTGGTCGATAATTTCAAGTGCCTTTTCATAATTGCGAGGCAACTTAATTCTTTCCCACAGCTTGTTTGGCATGTGAGCTCTCTCTATAGTTTTCATATACAAATAGAAGACTCCTGAAACAACACAAAAATGTTATTGATGAAGTAAACCATATACATCTAATGAACAAAGTCCATGTGTTTGAAAAGCATAAAAAACCAAAGGCATAAACATGTTAACATGCAAACTGAACCAAAGATAGCTAAGTGTATCCCATCACGCATTAACAACATCATCCTTAACACACACCATGCAAAAGATAAAACAGAGGCATGAGAAATCAAGCAACATACAAATAAACGCAAATACATAATAAGAATTCATAACCAGACTAGGTTAATAAAAGTACCTTCATGATCACGGATGGTAGCATAACGACTATTGGCAAGTGGGCACGAGCTCCGGTTACAAACTCCAGTCAAATTGTAAGGATTCCGACAAAAGATTCCAGCTGTAATTCTGTCATAACATAATCATTAAAAGTTAAAACATTATTAAAAACTAGAGGTGGCAAATGGGTCGGGTCGGGTCGGTTTGGGTCAAATGGTTTATGGGTCAAATGGGTCATGGGTCAAACGGGTCATACTTTAAGAATGGGTTGAATGGGTCATAGGTCAAACGGGTTGGGTCGGGTCGACTCGTTACATTTCCACCGTAATCATGCTACTATAGTATGTTTCGTCCGCTTTTACGTCATTTTTACGCCGTCCGTTTTTACGCCATCCGTTTTGCGCGTTTTCGTCCGTTTTGGCCGACCGTTTTGAAGTTTCGTCCATTTTTACGCTTTAATCCGTGCTCGTTTCGGCCTTTTTCGTTTAGTCCGTTTTGCGCGTTTTCGCCCGTTTTTCGTTTTATCCGTTATTGCTGGTTTTGTCGCCTTTTTATTCAAAACGGACGAAACGTAAAAAGGACGAAACTCGCAAAACGGATGAAAACGAAAATGGACGAAACGAAAAACGGACGAAAACGCGCAAAAACGGATGAAAACGTAAAAACGGGCGAAAACGTTAAAAACGCGGCAAAACGTAAAAACGATGAAAACGGATGAAAATGTTAAACCGACGAAAAAAATATAAAACATAAAAATACGACATCTAATGATGGTTGAGTTATCATCCGACCCTTGTGACCCATTCGACCCATTTGTTGACCCGTTCGACCCATTTGTTGATTCACATAAGTCCATATGTTGACCCATTTGACCGTTTTTGCAAATGGGTAACCCAATACAACCCATAAGTTGTTATTTTTACCCATAGCAACCCATTTTTCTCTAAATGGGTTGTGATTGCCACCTCTATTAAAAACACATACACCAACATTATATAAGTAAATGACAAATGGACTACAATTAGGAAAGTCAGATTTGTGCGTCTTGCTGATATATCGAGTATCAAGTACTACTTAGGGGGTGTTTGTTTAAGCTTATTTGTGGCTTATGAGCTTATGTGTTTTCGACTTTTATTTCGTAAGCTCAAATTTCCGGCTTATTTTGAAACTTTTAGGTTTTTGTTTCGACTTATATAGTGTGCTTATGGCTTATTCAGTTTTCGGCTTAGGTTTCATAAGCTCACTTTGTAGCTTATTTTTAACTTTTCGACTTAAACAAGCTTATCATGTCATAATAACAAAAAATGAGCTTATGAAACATAGCCGAAAATCACATAAGCCATAGACCACACAATTATGGGCTTATATAAGTCTATTATGATATAATTTAATCATGTAAGCCCGTAGCTCCCAAATTAAGCCGGAAAATTTGACCTTGTGAAGTATAAACGAAAATCAAATAAGCTCATAAGCCCACAAATAAGCTTAAAATGACCATAGGTAAAAGAAGACTTACTTAGACATATAACTGCAATGCTTATGCCTGAGAACCTGCCATATAACCTCGTCGTTCTGCATTTCGTAACACTGGCTTCAAATTCTACCTGTCCAAACATCAAAAATCCAACATTAGTGAAAAATACCCCATTTTCTCAATAGATTTTTCATAAAAAACTGTAAACCCGTTTAGTCACAATTTTTTGATAAATTTTTCTAAATTTATAGCACTTTTCTAGAGATAAAAACCCTTCCCTTTTTCTAAAGAAATCGAGGAAATTAAAGAACTTTTAGGATATAAAAAAAGCCTATCTTTCTTGTATGTACTAAGGTGGTGTTTGGGATTGCTGATTTTTTTCTACTCGACAATAAGTACTTTTATAAAAGATGCAAAAACACTTAAAAAAAGGTCTGAAATAAGATACCCGTACCTGCTTATACCTAGAAATAAGCTTATAAGCAGAAACAAATAAGGAATCCGAAACACTACCCTAACAAGATAACAGACAAAAGCATACGACTTTTAAGATTTATAAAACTCAATCAAGAATTACCTTCCGGTGTGGTGACGGCTGAGATCGGTGGGAGGTTTTAGCAGAGTGATGGAAGGGGGCAGGAAATGGTTTTAGGGTTTTACTTTCTTTTTTTTTAAATGAGTGATAGAATGGGTATTGTTTTGGGAACTTTTTAGGTGTGCTTGGTTTGGTTCCTGGGTTTTGCTATTACGAATGGATATCAAACCCGTAACATCAAATATATTCTAAAACGACCAACCCGACGGGTTTATAAACCTAGTATCATATTATATCCTAACTCGTATTGATTTTCTTCCGAAGTAAAAAGTATGGTGACCTAAAATTTAGCTATTTAGACCTAATGTAAGAAGAAAATGCATGTTTCATTTAGATCATTACAAGTGTCCTAACTTAACCATGATTAATATTTAACTCAATATATGGTTAACCAAACTTACCCTCCTATAAATAGGAAGTGAAATACATCCTAAACACCTTCACAAACCGATTTGGTCGCTCATATACTAAAGCGTTCACATCTTTCATCATTCGATCTATAAACCCAAGTTTACGCAGCAAGCTCCAAAGATCGTTTACTTCATCAAATCTCTAGAAGTTTAAGTGATCTTCTTGAGTTTAAATCCACTCAAGTCACTTAATACTTCATCACCAACTCTTCAAGTTTGCAAGGGTGCCAAGGTGTGAAAAGCTACCAATCCAAAGTCTTGCTGATCAATCAAAGTTCTATCCTTACTAAGTTACTCATTTCTTTAGTGAAAGCCAAAAGTTGTAAGCAATTTATCACCACCATCATCTCATCTTTATTATTCATAATCTTAACTATTTCATGCTATATATATAGTTACTTATGTTGATTCATTATGTACACACACTCAATCACATGTTTTAATTTACATATTGTCATAAAAGTAACAAACTAGTAAACTAATAAACATAAAGTGATTATTGATTTTATTTACTATTTATTACTTATTTAATCTTACTAGTTTAATCTTATTTATTATTATTATTTATTATAAAATAACTTATTATTAATATATCTTTCTCTTTTTAGCAATTAATCTATTTTTACTTTTTCTCCAATTAGATGACGCAGCATAAGTTGTTATTATCATCTTCGCAGCTTCTAAAGATATAACAATCGTGGTCTAACTATCAACCAAATTAGCGATTCAATATAATGGTAAGATTTTTTTTTCTCTTTGCTTAGGTGTTGTTGGCGAATATTTTGTGAGATGGGGCAAAAACATTTGAGTGAAAACTTGAAGAGTACTCTTTAACGAAGTATCACCTATGATATTTCAAATTGATGATATTATAGTTTTGCTTATAGTTAAGCTATTAGTTGAATTTTCCTTTGAATTGCATTAGACTGCTTTGTTTCGTTAATGTGATTGCTTGAACTATATATGTGTAGTATCGCTTGTGATAGTGTTAAGTTGATGATAGTTTACAATGCTTACTAGTTAAGCTTTCTAAAATGGCATGTATAGTGTCACTTGTGATATTTTATAAACATAGTTAATCTTTGTTAATTTGTTGTGACATGCTATTTAACACCTTCTTTACAGCTTCTAATAGTGCGAAACACCTAAATCTTTTATTCATTATGATTTTATTGAAACTCCTTGTGGATCGCTTTATTGTGTTCCGAGAGTTCATGTTAGTGTCTTACCGATTGGGTATCGCTAACGATCTTGAGGATTGCATTAGTGTATATAGAAAATCCAAAGGCGTGGATTTGGTGTTAGACTTTCTTCTCATAAAAATTAAGGGATGGGTTTGTGAAACGGAAGTATATAGTGTGCAATAGGGAAGTTACCCAAGAAAATTCATTTGAATACTTTAGCTCCTAAAAAGGTGATAAACAAGTAAGGACTTCAACTATAGAATCACTAGTTGCAAAGCACATGTTGTTTTTATCTAAAACCCGTACAACAAAGTTTAGGCTTACTACTTTTGATATCATACATAATCATGTATTTGATCGTATTGGGTATTAGCACTTGTCAAAGGTGGGAGGACCTAACACCCAAAGGCTGACTCTTTATTATTAAAGTCGTGATGCAAACCTTGGTGTTGTTAGAGCTCATAGTTTTTGTATACCGGTTAAAGGGTCATTTCACTTGTTCATGGTACCGAAACCGAAGTTTAAGAACTTCACCCGTTGGATAAACTGTTTATAAGAGATAGTGATGCTCAAATGCTTATTAATCGGATGGAAGATCGGAAGAAGTATACACCAAACTTCTTTTGATTATTTTATCGAGAGTGCGGAGTGGGGAGTTTTTGGATTGATGAAGTTGCAAAGTGCAAATATCAAAAGTTTGGTGATATCGCCTCTTTGATGCCACATACAAAACAAACAAGTATAGTTTTAACTTTTAATATCACCTTAGATATTTAATTTCTTTTGTATAATTTGTATATATTATCACCTCTGTTTTTCCTAATTTTTTATACTTTTCGGCACTAGATTATTTTTGTACCTTTCACGCAATAGACAACCATAGAAAATGTGTTAGTATTGGTTTCTTGTTGCTTAAGAATGAAACTACGAATATTAAGGATGGTTACTCCAAGCCTTCAAAAAGCATTTTCCGTTATCGAATATTGTTGTAATCGATCAAGATGGCGTGATTCGAAAGGCAATTGCAGTTGAGCTTCACTGAACTAAGCATAGGCTTTGCATGTGGCACATCATGCAAAAGCTTCTAGCTAAGGTACTTGTTTTAAAATTTCTTCTTAATTAAACTCATAAAGTAAAGTGATACATCTTTGTGATATTGCATTGCTATGTAAAATTATGTTGTTCGTATCAATCATATGATGTATCACTTGTGATACTTTATTGATTCAAACATTTATTTTGTATTAAAGCATCATATGATATACCACGCTTTAGTGTTTGTTTTATCATACTTTTGTTTCAAATTGTGTCGAGAATTATGATGATACTAATTTCAAGAGTAGACTTCACAAGATAGTTTGGAACATTTATATTGGGTCGGAGGAGTTTGAGTATAAATGGAATAAGTTAATGGATGAGTTTGATTTTGTAAATCACAAATGGTCACGAGATGTTTAGGATTAGATCATCATGGATTCTCGCTTTTTGATGATTCGCCATTTTGTCGATTAATGAGCATCATATGAAATGTTATGAGTCCGCAACGGAAAACAAATATACAAAAAGAAAGATTAGATCATCACGAGTGACTCGCTTCCGCTATGCAAACGCCATTAGCCATTGAAATTCATGCGGCAAAGATTTACACTCATACACCGCTTGTGCTTGTCCAAAAGGAGATTATTGCAGTTCATGGTTATTTTCAAGAAAGGCGGAAAGTTGTGATTTAAGGATGTGTTGGAAAATTTAGTGCACTTGTGGATTAGTTCATACCGGTAATGGGTCGAGAGGCACGGAGTGTACACCCATAAGGTCCTTGAACACCTCGACTCTATAGTGGTAAGGTTCGGAATGTTAGTCTTGTTATGCGAGTTAATACTGCTAGTACTAAGGTTAGTATTGTTAGGCAGAGTTAACACTGCTAGTGTTAATGTTAGTTATGTTATGCAGTGTTACTACTGCTAGTGCTGCTTGAATCAACTTGTAACAGGCTTTGACTTATTCAAGTGGCAATTATAACTGCTTAATGACCCACATTTAATGGTCATGTAACCACTATTAGCTATAATAGGGATAATTATGAGGTGATTACTGGGCCGATTAATTCTCATAATTCCATCTGACTAGCTATGAGTATTTTTCATATAAATAGGAATCAAATTATGCATGAAGAGGATACATAAAACATAAACACTTAGATGAAAAATGGTTATTGATTTGTGCCTAAATCATTAACAAACATTTGGTCTTATCCCAGTAGATATTCGTGATACCCGGACATTAGGGTCGAATAGTTTACTTGGAAAGTGATTACACGATTCCAAGTGATATCCAGAACCATTCATTGGTAAATAGTTAGGATATTGATTATCTTCACCCCGCTGGGCACATAAACCCCAACAATCAAAGTAAACTAATTTTGATAATCAATGGTCACTTTGCTATGAAGCATATGGTCGCTAACTTCTCAAAACCGGATAAGTTTGAAGGTGTGAATTTGGAAGATGGCAAAGAAGATGCATTTCTATTGTCGAGACGAGTGTGGTGTATGTTCGAGCACACCAATTTCACATGATGAGGATGATGCTACCGTGGAACATATCACGAAGAGGAGCAAATGGGAGAATGATGATTACATTTGTAGAGGTTTAATCCTCAATGGTATGTCTGATTCTCTTTGATATCTATCGAATGTTGAATCTTCCAAAGAACTATGGATTCCTTGGATGCTAAATATATGGATGAGGATGCATCAAGTAAAAATTCCTTGTAAGTAATGTTAAAATTACAAAATGACCGATTCAAGACCGCCATGGAACAATACAACGAACTTCTTGGTTTACTTGGAAGGTTTACACAACGCAAAATGCACATAGATAAGGCTATTTCGGTCTCTTGTGTCATTGATAAACTTCCTCCTTTTGAAAAATTTCAATCATATATGATTTTCAAAATTTACATGTGATTCGATTTTTACAAATCACATATGATTTTTTCAAATTATATATGATTTTTACAAATCACATATGATTTTCAAAAATCATATGTGATTTATAAAAATCGAATCACATGTGATTTTCACAAATCATATATGATTTTTCTGGGCCGAGATATTGAAAAAAATTGCTAAAAATATATAGATGTGCATATCTATAGAAAGATAATATAATTCTCGTCGCGATGGTATGATTTTTTTCTCGAACGATGAACGGTTTGCAAAATATTTAATTTTTTAAAAGGGTGAAAGTTTATTTTTTTTGTTTTGATTAGAAAGTGAATGACTATGAATGATTCATTGTTTCTACAGAAATTCGAGATCTATATCAACTTTTGCTTAAATCTCATTACTACGCACAGATACATATATAAATTTTAGATTTTATTTATTTATGACTATTATAAATTATAAATTATAAATATATGTGTTGCTTGTTTGAGCCTATGGCTGGCCTTCCGTTGTCTCTGGGCACGATAGATTTTTTTTGGAAAACCGCTTCATCTCACTACACACAAACCCGCCGTCTCATTCTTATTGAAAACCAGATTCAACGCCTCTTTCTCTTTGTTGCTACTCTGTCACAAAAAGGTTTTGTATATTTTACTTTCCAATTGATGTCCGTTTTAAGATTGAGTCTTCAATTATAATTGAATTTAATATATTGTTGTGTTTTCATTATTATAGCAGCAACTTTAACTTTCTTAGTTTTTAGATACTAACGAGTATTTTATGGTCCTCTAGATTGTAACTACATTCTTAAACAATCAAATTGATCACCTTCTACTGGTGAGCACATTTTTTTTTTTTAATTTGCAATACCTTCATTCTCCATGTTCCTAAATGATACAATACCCTTTCTTTATACAAAATTGAGATGTTTCTCAATTTGCAAACACATATCCTAGACTCATGTCGGGTGTTTGGCACCGCCATAAATCTGACCCTCATTTCTTTAAATTTCAAACTTTATGGCTCTAATAATTTACTTGATACGGAGTCCACTTATGATGGTAATTTGTGTGTTATTACTTATTATTAAAAATTTTGTGAAAAAAGTTTGTTTTTCTGTATGTTAAGGATTTGTTCATGGATTAGAAATAGGTATTAAGTACTACAGTTAGTATACAGAGGAAATGTTGCAACATGTGAAATTGTGTTTTAACAACCGTTATTCAATTTTTTTAAAATCTTCCCCTTGCTAGCTATGACGACGATTGTGCAAGTGCTCTATAGATTAAGCCAACGGTGGCTGCTCTGCGTAACATAGATGGCCTAAATTGGCCCACCTTAGTTAATATCAATTATTAATATAGATCACAAGTTTAAGAATTAACTTTTTTTAGCAAATGAATAAAATTTATTATTGTGAAATCGATAGTAACCTAACTTCTCGTATTTATAATAGACCATGCTAAACGACGTAGTATTCAACTATCATACGAACCAATTTTTAACCCAATAAGGCCCGTTAATGCAACCCACATTATACACCGATGATTTTTTTTTTAGTTAGTTATAAACCCACCAACCTTAGGATGTTCCAGATCTTTCATTTTGGTAGTACTTGCTACGAACAATTGCACAATCTACTGCTGGTGAGCTTTTGTTTCTACCTTTTGATTTTTTGCTACTCATTGTTGTTTTTTTTTCATTTTTCCATTATTGTAGTTTAATTTACCATTTGCCTTTACATGATTGCAATTACCTCCTTGTATGTGTTGTGTTGTTGCCTGACTTCATATGACTTATGTAATTCACTAAATATGTGGTTCACTTTATTTGCATGTGTTTTTATTATAACGAGTTTTTTAATTGCAATTGTGCAGGTTTTCAGATTTAATTTTTATGTTATATGCTGGTGTTTAAATAGTGTGCGAAATTTTTATATAAATGTTGGTATATTCATTTTATTTGACACATTTGTATAAATGACAGATCGGTCGGGATGTAAACTTTGACATTAAGTTTGATGTAAGGGTGTGTTTTTTTTGTTTGTTTTTTCATTATTATTTTAAATATATATATATATATATATATATATATATATATATATATATATATATATATATATATATATATATATATATATATATATATATATATATATATATATATATATATATATATATATAATGAATTAACATCCTTAATTACATATTAGCGGTTTGTTTGCTTTTATTTTATGTTATATAAGTTTTGTTATATGTAGTGTTTAAATTGTGTGCGAAATTTTTTATGTAAATGTTGGTATTTTAATTTTATTTGGTACATTTGTGTAGTGATAATGGGTCGGGATGTAAACGCTGACCTTAGGATCACCGAATTCATTAAATATATATACATATACGTTAAAAAAATAATAGTAAAATTAAAACAAACCTTTATAACAACAATTAAAGTTGAGCATCGAATTTGCAAAGTGGCGTGTACTTGGGTTAATTTTGCCATTTTTAAATTTTTTGAAAGAAAAGGATCGTTTTGCAAAATGTGACACACTTGGGATACTTCTAGCCATTTTCTTTTTTAAAAGGTAAGGATCGGTTTTGCAAAAGTGAGACACTTGGGGTAATTCTAGCCATTTTCAATTCACTACTCTTTTGCAGTCACGGCCACTGAGGGTCCTTTTGCCATTTTCCGAAACTCACGAAACGACGCGTTTTGCATTGTCGTTTGCCTTTTAAATTCGGCCTTAAGTTGTCGTTTCGTTCTTTTTTGTCAAACGGCAAAACGCCGCCGTTTAAAACACGGATTAATAATATATATAATTTTTTGCGCTTTGTCTTTGGTGGATTTCATATGAATCTAGTCACATAGCCCATGAGCAAAGAGTCCAATAAGAAAATAAGCCCAGAACTTCACCCAATTTACTACTTTCATGTTCATTGTCACCAACCTAAAATCTGCCTTGACCCCACCCATAATCAATTTCTTTCTTGTCGCAGAGGTAATTCACTCTATGTATAAATCGCTTATTTATTAATTGTTACAACCCTAGGCCGTTTATTCTTTTAGTTTAACTAATTAGGCTATTTGCATTTTTTAACTTGTTTTTCTTGTTGTTGCTTGTCTGGTTATGTTTCATTATCCAGGGGTGTTTGTCTCAGCTTATTTGATTGGCTTTTCAGCTTACCCCATAAGCTCATTATTAATAGCTTTTAAGCTTGTTGATGAGCTTATAAGCCTCAGGTGGATAAACTTATAGCTTATAAGCTTGTTGATGAGCTTATGCCTTAGCTTATTAGCTATGAACATGAAAGATGTTTACACTTTTAGACTAGGAACGAACCGAGAAACCATACCGAATTGGATGTGCTTTTAAAACTTGGTCTTGGTCGCCCAACCGGTCTTAGACGATGCTCACCCATAGACCGACCGGACATAATGTATTTCGATCCTGGCTTCGATCCATCCTTTCCTCATATGTGGTACGCTAAACCCATTATTATGTTTTGTTGGACCAAACCAAACCGATTTAACCGGACTAGACCGCTCAACCCGGACATGAGTCGAACATCTGGCTCAATCTCGGTTCAATGTTTTGACCAAATCGCTTTCGATTCGATCCGATCCGTTTCAGAGCGCCTCAGCCCGCTTTACACAAGGTACACATATATTTATTTTGGTCCAAAATAAAATAAAATAAAATAGAAAATGAAAATGTTGATAAATAAACCTGTAAAAGAAGGACACCCGGCGAAACCGTTGTCACAAACAAACCATTTTAAACGAAAACGACACTCCTTTTGGGTTTTGACGGATAATAAAAAAATTCATTTAGAGATTGAATCGATATGGCATATGTTTCGGTTTTCAGAGGCTTCGTTAGAGTCCCTCACCAAATTCAGGTTTTCGTTCTTTCTGGTTAATTAATTAATTAATTGACTTTTGTATAATGTATTTAGTTACATGTAAGTAGAGTAGTATATCTAATTTTCATTTTCACTATTTTGGACATCAATTTACTTTAATGACCTCATATGATTCACAAATTAGTAAAAGTTTACGATACACACAGTAGAAATTAGTAAAAGTTAGTATGTAAGATCGGAAAAAAAAAAGTTTGATGCACACAAAAGAATATAGTGGTTAATTAGATAAATTTATAAACGATTATCCCTATAAGCTTCCAAGTTTAAGCTAATAGAAATGAGCGGAGCTCAGAAGTTACCAACTTACTTGATACTTTCAAAATATTATCGATGAACAAGTAAAAGCTTAGGATATAAATGAATATAATTGGATGACCTTTTATGTCGTTTTACAATAATAAACTCTAGCTCAACTAATTCGCCAAACACCTCTATGAGAATATAAACTACAACTTTCAACTTATTATATAAGCTCCAGCTTCATCCAATTATACTTGAAATATCACAAAAAGATGTAAAACATTTATAAAGTCAAACCAAATTGTATAACATTTTTTTCTTTTTCTATGCACTTATGCACCATTTTGTTGTCATCTAAAGGCCGTTTGGTATATTGGTGGTCTAGATTTGGATTCGGGAGTGATCACACCATGCTTTTCGATGATGCTTATAATTGCATTCAAGATTGCGTTATGCAGTCAGTGTAATGCACAAATTACGTGCATATCAAAAAATGTGAGTGTAGATATCAATTCCGATTCTGGATTGATGTAGAGAGAAAAAAATAATGATATAAAAATATAATTAACGAAAAGTATATTTTAACAATTAATTAATGTATTTAAATTTGATATTATTATTTAAAAGGAAAATTAATTGGTTGAGTTAAAGTGGAGTCCACTTATTTTCAAAAGAGATGAGAAAAGATGATACATTATGCTTCATCCCCATTTTTTACCAAACAAGAATTTTAACCCTAAATCCTAATGCTACCCAGTCAAACCAAATGGGCCCTAAATCTAAACATACATAATTTTAAAAAGTAAATACTTAAAGAGACTAATATACTACTCCATTTACAAGATTGGACAAAAAGTTTACATTTTACCAAAATAAACTAAAATATGTCACATCACAAATTGTCTTCATCACCATTTACCTTTCACTTTTTTATTTTTTAAAAAACCCACGGTTCATTTTCTCACAAAATATACATAGTGCTTCTTTTGTTGCATATTCTCCCTCTTTTCATGTACATTGTTTTTTATTTTATTTTAATACTACTTTTTTAATTGTACACTGAGCTCCTTTTGAAGTACATTTAGATTAATTGATAAAATAAATAAGGTTTGTTGGATGTAAGAAACTAGAGGTGCACAAAAACCGGTTTTACGGTTTGTTTTCCAAAACCGGTTTTAAAACCGGTTTTGCCAAAAATCGCTTCGGTTTTTTCGGTTTTTCCGAATCGGTTTTTTCGGTTTTAAATGTTCGAATCGGTTTTTTCGGTTTCAAATGTTCGGAATCGGTTTTTTATCGGTTTTTTACCGGTTCGGTTTTTTCGGTTTTAAATGTTCGGATCCGTTTTTTATCGGTATTTTACCGGTTCGGTTTTTTTCGGAATTTAAAACATTTAATACATTTCGAATACAATCATAACTTTTATTTAAACAATACAATCATACAACTAAAACTATAAAATACTAATACATTTCGAATACAATCATAACTTTTATTTAAACAATACAATTATAGAACTAAAAATAAATAAATACTAATACATTTCGAGCTTTACATGGCCATCACCCAAAACATATTAGTATACTCAAGTATATCGAGCTTGGCATTGCCATCACCGTGTATACTCAGAAATTAAATCATCCAAAATTCTTCTACATCTAACTCTTCAACATCAAATGGTTCAAATTCACCTTCATCTAATTCGGTGAATGGAGGTGATATCCCATGTCTTCTTCTTGTGCTATAGTTTCTTGACTTCTTCAATCGAACCTTCCAACGATGTTTGATGTTGTACCCTATCTACTCCGTCCATATAATCTTTCAAACATACACATACTTCCACGGATTGGGCTAAGTTTTGTCCTTCTATCCGATATAATTCGACCACTATGAGAAAAGGCCGATTCGGAAGCTACAAGTCGAGCTTGGACCGCTAATAAGTCACGAGCCATAGCGGCTAAAATTGAAATTGGATTTCCTTTCTTTCCACCAAGCCAAAATGTCAAAGTTTGCAAACTCATCGGACTTAAAGTTGTTAAAAGTTTGTAGCCATATATTGTCCCAACTCGCATTGTTTGGGGCCGATGATCGCTGACGCTTTGTAGCGTCTTCACGTAAAGTATTATAAAGGTTTATGTTAATGTCCCTCGTCATTCGGGACTAACCGCCCGCATTGGTCGAGAATTGGTTTGGTTGTTGACCATATTTTGTTGCATAAATTTCAAACAATTTTTAAAATAATCATTAAATTTAAAACTTGAGATTCTATATAGTTGAGATCTTCACCGTCCAACCCAAAAGATAATTCTAAATTTTCCATTATTCTTCTTATTAAAAATTCTACGCCTCAACATTTAAACATGGATTAAGTGCGGCGGAACAAGTATAAACCAAAGGTAAACTAGCAAAATATTTTATAAATCTCTTTTTATAACTTTAACCATTTTTCTAAACATTTGAGTAGGTGAGTCTTTAATTGCCTAATTTTTCCGCTCATAGCATAAACTTGATTTAAAACTAATGGGCTAGTTGGGTAATAAACACCCGATACTATAGTTGTTGCCTCTTTAAAACTTGTAAAAATTAGTTAAATCATTTAGTCGATCCCAATCTTGCTCATCTATCAAGTAGAACGGTTTTATCAACAAGTAATTCATTAAAAGCATCTAAAGTAGAACGTTGTCGTAATATATTTTCAAACATAACGAGTAGAATTCCACCTAGTAGGTGTATCTAATTTCGGTCCTAGCCATGGTTCACCACATTGTTTACAAAACGTTTATAGTTAATTTGTCGTTCATTACGAGCGATATATATTTGTTAATATACCCTAAATACCAAACGTAATCTCTCACATATTTTTAATGCCGCTTGAACGGATAAATTTATAACATGAGCAACACAACGGAATGAAAAAAGCACCATCTAAAATGGGTTTTATACGTAATTTTAACAATTCCATAGCTTTAGTATTATTAGATGCATTATCTAGTGAAATCGTAAAACTTTATCATCTAAATTATATTCAATTAAAGTGTCATGTAAAATTTTTCTTAAATTAGATCCCGTATGTGGATAACCAAATAGTTTAAAAGCAATTGTCCGTTTCATTAATAACCAAGATTCGGGATTAAACCAACGAGTAGAATTGAGATAAGAATTTGCCGAACCATGGTGCGGTCCAAACATCCGTAGTTATAGAAACACCATATTTATAATCATGAAAACCATTAATAATATCATTTTAAGCCGCTTCCCATAATTTAAAAGCATCACTTCTAAGTTTAGTACGACTTACTTGTTTATACCGCCTGTAGCCTCTTTTTGATGATGGCCGTAAGCTTGGCGTTGTCGAAGAGGTTGAATGGATAAGTATATGAATGACCCACCCGCAAAATCTCTTTGAAGCGCATCATTATCATATACACAATTTGACCATCCTCACCAATAGTAATGCAAATCGGCATTTTGAGGTACCACGGAACATTTGGCTATATGAGCCTTTAGTGTAGTGTTAGCCCAAGTAAGAAACACGTGACATAGCTAGTCAATAAATGCATTCACTTTTTGTATTTCCAAATTCATGTTTCGCCCAACATTTCGCCCAAGCATTTCATATCGCCTATGTTTTCGCCCAAGCATTTAATTTCAATCAGATCGCCTACTTTGTCGCCTAAAGGGTCACAAGATCGTCTATACTAATCCACTTTTACTTTTCAATCGCCTAGTAGATCGCCCACAATAATTCGAGACACGTGTACAGTTGAAAGGCTGTATTAGAATCAATCTAACAGATGATACGCTAAAAGTTTATTTTTGTAAAAATATGAAATAAGTTCATTTTAGTAACTACTACTAAAATGGTCCATTTAAAAAATAGCTCTAATTTTAATTTGGTAGGAAAATGTATACTGGGTTCATGTTATTGGGCCAACAAGAGTTCAAGTCTACAACTAATAGGTTTCATATTACATTTTATATTACGGTGTCTTCAACCTCCGTTTCTGCTTCTTCCTCTTCAGCCACCTTTTCTCCATGTATCCAATTCCTTGTTGTTTTCTTCTATTTTTAACACAAGGCCATCACTATCGCCACAAATACTTGCATAAACATAATACTTGTAACTCGACCAAACTATTATTTTTGATAAATTTTACACTTCGCAGACTTACACGAATGATGATGCCCACCCTTATATTGTTTCTTGTCTTAGCTTATTTGATGGGCTTTTCAGCTTATCAATAGCTTATAAGCCATAGCTTATAAGCTCAGGTGGAATTATAAGCTAATATTAATGAGCTTACGAGCTTATTAAAATTTCAATAAGCTCAATAGCCCATCAAATAAGCTAAAACAAACACCCCTTATTTATGTAATCTACAATAGCTCAATATGTACTAAAAGATTTTAGGGGTGTTGGTTTAAAGTTTATTTTGGGCTTACGAGCTTATCGATTATGTTTCATAAGCTGGTTTAATTTTCAAACTTGTGGGCTTATATAAGCCAATAAGATACAAAATAAGCGGTTTACGCTTATGTAATATAAGCGAAATGAGATAAACTCATAAGCCCACAAATAAGTATTCAACATGGTTTTGTTATATGATTGTATAGCTTTTATGGTGACCGGAAGTAAGCTTATGATGCATTATTAATCAATTTGCAGCCAAGGCGGTTTAGAAAGAACAGCAGTCACGCAGGAAGTTTGCTAAAGTGTAAACAGAGCTTCAGTATTTTTGCAAAGTGGATTGGATTGGCAATGGCTATGAAAGGTGGAAGGAAGAATTTAAAGAGGCGGTTAATGACGAGGTGTTAACTCTTCAACAAGGACAATGCATTATGCAAGTTGTTTCTCTTAGAGGCAACAATCAAATCGAGGTATATTCGTGTTTATTTACACTTTTATGATTTCGTTAACTGTTCGATCCTAAGTAGATATTTTTGTATACAGGTGATTGACGCCAAAGGAGAAACAACGTTGGCAATTTTCCCAGCTAAATTTCAAAAAGCATGTGGATAAAACGAGGTCTGAGTTGTACTTTTACTTGTTTTAACTTTTAAAGATGAAAATTGCAATCATAAGCACATTTTTTTACTGTTTTTATGATATGGTGAGGTTTTGCAGGTAGTTTTGTTGTGGTTGATGATAGTGGGAGAGTGGAGGCTGTTGAGTCCGAAGTAAAGTGGCGTGTGTTGTTCTTCAAGTTCTTTTCCATGACCAAGTCAGAGTCGTGCAAAAGAGTCCAGAATGGTTAGTTTCTATATCATCCTACCAACTCACGTCTAGTTTTCTTTGTTTGTATTTGCAATTGCCAACTCATCATAAGTAAATAACTAGAACCAAGGTGTCTAATAGCTAAGGTTGTACATACTTTGTCATTTTTAGTTACCCTCATTACTAACTTTCAATGATACTGAACTTTGAGACATCATACATTCTGAACAGAAGGGACTGCTCACTTATTGAGACATCATACATTCTGTTATATTATTGAATTTTGGTGGAAATGTTAATGGTCGTCTTACATGAGTATCCATATGTAGATTAGAAAGTAGAATCATTCTATAGTCAATATTGGTAAAACTGTATACTGTTAATCTGCCAAGTAAACAAGAGGTAAGGTTCTTGGATTTTAAACAAGAGGTCAAGGGTTCAACTCTCACTAGGTGTGTTCATTTGGGGTGGCCAGTGAAGGGTGGGAAATGGTCCGGGATTAACCCGGTGAGGCCGCATACATTGAGTCAAAAAGGGTCGCCCTCCCCGGGTAACTAGAATAGGGAAAACCACATCCTTTCTGTTAATCGGCCGAGTACAAACAGAAGTCAACGTGACATGAAATATTTCACTAGGCTTATTTGATGACCAAAAAGTACTCAACTAAAAATGACAGCTGCTGAAAATCAGCTACCAACAACATATCTATGATTTAGAAAGTGAGCAACTCAAAAGTTTTTGTGAAAATAGTATTCGACACCAACATGTTTTCCATCTGTAGAAGTCCATGAAACCACCCATGCCAAGCCTAAAATGTTGTAATTGTTTTTACTTATCAGATTGATCACAGATGATATCAAATGCTTGACCTCTAATTCTGCTCATTAATGCAGGCCAGAAATCTTTAAATCAGCAGTAGTGGACCCCTCCTCTAATGGGGACTCTCAGATGCCCCTTCAACAACAGTGGAAAACAAGAATTGGATTCCAGTGAAGATGATGGGTTGCCCCATTGGAAGCCAACACAAACAGAAGAATCCACACGGTGTTGCAGTCTGATACAGAGTCAGATTCCGACACAGAAGAATCTTAAGCATGTAACATTACTACCATCCTGATTATGGTCTTCCTTTTCATTTTGCGGCACAACATTAAGATAATGGGAGGGTCAGCATAGTCGAATCTAGTATTTCTCTTAATGATTGCCAACTGGTCTCTAAAAATTGACACATTTTATAATTTAAGTGTAACTAGCAAGTTTTGGAGTGGAATCTGTTATTAAGGAGAAAAGTATGATTATATGGATACTATTTTGAACTGGTGCATCAGTGCATAATGTATTGGGACTTAGAGTAATACAATTACTTGTATGTGTTTGTGTGTATGTGTGTGTGTGTTATGGCCTTAGGTTTGGGTGTTCCATTCAATGCCGCAGCTAACACGGTTGTGAATTGGTGATCCACCATAGCTGTGTTATGACCTTCTATACATGGTAAAGCTTGTGGTCGTTAATTCGTGGTCTCTTATACTCATCCTGGTGGTTGTCTTGAGAGTATACGATTATAATCTGTAGGTACATGCAGCAAGGCTTAAAGGATCGCAAGTGGATGTAGTAATAAAGGTCTTGAAACCTGGAATCGAAGATGTCTTAGTAGCAGATCTCAACTTCATTTATGTTGTTGCTCGCATTGTAGAGTTCTTAAATCCGGAAATGAGTCGTGCATCACTGGTATAACCAAAGAAATTTGACAATATATTGTTTAACTTATATTTAATTGCGTTTAATTTGTGCATACATTTAGTAGGTTGCGATTGTGAACGACATAAGAGCATCAATGCTTGAAGAGGTGGACTTCAAGAAAGAGGCAGCAAACATAGAGGCCTTACAGAGGATACCTAGAATCAATGGGGCTTACTCGCCAGGCTACGGCTCCTAGAGTTTATCCTGAATGCAGTACCAAAAAAGTACTGACAATGGAGAGACTATATGGAGTTCCTCTTACTGACTTGGACTCGATTAGTTCTCTTGTTTCAAGTCCTGAGACTAGTCTAATAACTGCCCTTAACGTATGGTATGGCTAAAATTGTAGTAACTAATACTTGGTTATCCTAATTCATGTTCAGTGATGTGCTGATTTCAAAATTTTCTACAGGTTTGGTAGTTTGCTTGCATGTGAAAGCTTCCATGCGGATGTACATGCTGGTAACTTATGGCTATTACGTGATGGCCGTATTGGGTTTCTTGATTTCGGTAGGTTTTCATTCATGCATTGCTACTCTGCAGTCTTTTGCTTGGTTGATGCCCTTTAGCTTCTGGATGACTTTATGCCTTTGTGATACAGCAAACTTTGCCAGTGTATCAGCTAATAAATTCCTATGATATTTGTTAATAGTAAGTTCGGATCATGTGACTGGAGAGTACATGGTTACCAGTCATTTTAGGTTACTGAACTAACTGATTGTATGCCATGTATCGGCTATTGATGTTGACAAAAGTCATGTTATGCCCCATTGTCTGAGATTATAGGGAATTGCATAGTTATTGAAAGTAGATTAATCTTGTTAGTGGACATATTTGTATTGGATTGGTATTAGTATTTGTGTTAGACTAGTATTTGTATTTGTATTGGTTTTGGCGAGCTCAAGTGTTAGGTTAGTCATTAGTATAAATATTGGGTCTCATATAAACACTATGACCATTCAATGTTATCAATTAATATATCACGTCTTACAAATCTGTCAGATCAGTAACCACCTGTAGGTTATATATGTAACACTGTCATGCTTACCTATAGACTAACATATGAACACTTGAAGAGTTGAAGGACACGGTAAATAGTCGATATCACATTACGATATATTTCAACAAAACCATCATTTCTCTAATGTCTCTCTGGCTTAAAAATCAGAATATAACCGATTATATATAATAACAATAATCAACCACCATGACAACAAAAAGCCAACAAACTCATATAAAGCAAATAAAAACAGCTATACACTAAAAAATAACTGAATTTCAAAATTTCCCTCCATATATGATACCTATCAACCCCGGATCACCTTGCTCGGAGAAGCATAACCCATAAGCCAGTGAAGTGGGGAACCATTGTTCGTGGGCCCAACCTCCTCGATTTCTGATGTTGTATTTCTCCTTCCTGATGTCCTTGAAGAAAACGGCCTGGTTGAAGCAGATGGATCTCTAGACATCGTTGCCTTTCCTCTCTCTTCACTAAACTCTCGAGAACTCTTATAGTTTCTGTAGAGTAACTTTTTTGAAATGAACGATCAGAACATGAAACTGGGTATGCCCGTGATCCGGTTGATTTATCATAGTCTTCCACTTCACTGCTTGGAGGAGCAGCAAGCGTTTCTTCTGGGTAGTACCGACTAACATGAGTTCCATCTGTAAGTGTGAAGTTGTACCTTCAAACATGCACCGCATCTCAAGCTATGGCATCTTTTCTTGAAAACAAGAAAGCTTTGAGGCAACTGAAGAAGCTCAGAGCACCGGTAACAAGTGATCCATGGCGCCCCCCTGCAATCGGCCACACAAATCGCTTTTTCTTTGTCATGTCATACCGGACCGGTGCAGAGAACTCAGACTCTGAAGGGTGCCGAGGGCTCGAATGACCTGAATAACGTGGGCTGTAGTAAGTGTTGGGACCGTAATGAGACCCGTTAGAGTAAGCATGTGTCGCGAAGCTGTGCTGAGAAATGTCGGCCTTGTGGATAACATTGGTAGCTCGAGCTACCCTCATGTTGTCTATTGACAGCTGTCGTTTCGCCTGAAAATGCCATTCGATGCGCATATCTTGCCGGATTGTTCAAAGCATGATTGTAGTATGGAGGAAGATGTTGAGAATTCAAAATATTTGTTCGATCAAGCTGATCCTGCAGTTCTCGAACCATTTTCAACAGTTATATTCTCTCCATTTTAGGATTTTCGGTATCATAGGTGAACTATGTCTAGCATTCGCATGGAACCGTTTCAAACCGTAAACTGGTCGAGCATCCGTCAGTCGGTTACGCCGCTTGAAACGATTCACATTTCCTGAATCGACGTGTTCATCTCCTTTAAAACCAATTCTATTCTTTCTCGTGAACTGAATTTCATTTCCGTCAAAAGAAGATGTACTGTCCTCATATCCATAGTAATTACTCGTGCTACCATATTGTGTGTTTGTCAAAGTCTCTACCGAACTGACACGATCAAATCTGCGAGGATGATTCAAATCTGCACTTCCATCATCTGATAAAATGTCGTCTTCATCCATATACACCGATACGCATCTAATTCGCCAAACACCTCTATGAAAATATAAACTACAACTTTCAACTTATTATATAAGCTCTAACTTCATCCAATTATACTTGAAATATATATATTTTTTGTCTAAACATCTATGTAATTATTAATTTTTAAAATTAAATAGTGAAATTGGTCAACCCAAGAACCGAACCGAATTTAAATTTGGTTTTTGGTTAGGTTAGGTTGAATTCTAGTTCGGTTCGGTTTGGTTTTCGGGTTGACTACAAAAAACACTTTTTAACCGAACTAATCGAACCGAACTAACCAAACAACCCGATAATCGAACCGATCAACACCCCTAACTTCATACTTAGACAAATGTAAAAAGTGACAAATTTGATGCCTTATTATGTCTTACGGAAAACAATCTAGTTACATCGATACGCATCTATTCTATCTACAGAACAGTGTGATGATATAATATGTTACTTCATTCTTAGTATCATTTTCATTTTATACCACATCTACTTGCTTTGACATAACTATTGTGTCGATTGTATGTATAAACTGTTAGATGACTGTAGTTGGGCTAAGCCTGATTGTGGTTTAAGGTTAGGATTTTTGTTTGCTAAACATTGTTTATGTTATAAATACACATATATCTACTTTCTTAATCACAAATCTTTTACCACTTTACATAAACATCACATGTCAACATCCTCAACCTTTGGATGGTATTTATAGTTCTTAAACTTTAGTTACCACAGAGAAACCAATAGACCATTTAGCACTTGACCACTCAATAAGATGATTAAAGAAATACAACCAAAGTAAATATCCCCATAACAAGCTGATAGCTCAAAATGACCTAGCAACAAAGTTGTCCTCACATACATCGAATAGACAAACCATCTGTTAAATAAATTTATCAGGCTCCTTTACAATTTGAACAAAACTTAGTTAAGTAGTTAACACACGGCAGTTAACTTTTAGTTAGGTCATAAACTTTTCAATGAAGTTATCTTAAACTTATCACACAAAAGAAAATATAAGGCAATCGACAAACCAGCACATTTGGTGATGATAAAGCCATAGCCTTCTCAAGTTGTGTGCAATTGCATCAAGATCCAGGAGAAGGAATGTGTCTATGTATATTTGGAGAAAGGTGATCTTTTGCTTATAGTAGATAATTTAGGAGCGCTTTGCAGACCAATGATCAACTCGCAAACTAACACTCCTCGTGTATTGGTGTCTAAAGACCATACAAAATTGCAAAACTAAAAGAGCAAACATAAAGTCTCAGATTGATAAAGTTGCCTTTTGTCTTCTGCCAGTATCTTCATGTTCAACCTATAAAATCAACACATTATCAGACGACGTAACAATTTTGGAAATAATGAACGAGTCGATTTGGGTTTTGTTTCATCTAAAAAATGGGTAAAAATGTTCAAAATTTCCCAAAAGTTTTTAATCATATACTGATATGCTACGTAACACTTATTAAATAAGTAAAACTAAATAACTGGGAAAAAGTTTTATGCATAACCCAACCTAAAATGATTCAGAACGGGTAAATAACTGGGAATAAAAGTTTTATGCATCAACCCAGCCCGCTCCAAAATGATCCATTCTGATCTACACCAAGATTCAGATTATTGACATCGGTTTAAGTGAATGTGGTTAAATCTGAAGATGCTATAAGCATCTATAACATAAACAAAAACATATCGGGTTTGATGTACCTCAACAAGTACTCTTCCTTTCTTTTTAGCATCTATCTCTTTCTTCTTTAGATTATATTTAGAATCTGCCCTTCCCCTCTTTCGATTCACATCCACCGCCTCTTCATCATCATCACTACCATCATCTTCATCATCACTATCAACTGCCATATACCATTAATATGTTATTATCCATTATTCCAATATATAACACATACAACTAACATTCAACATTTTCATTATTCCTTATGTTGTGCAATGAGAAAATATAATGTGATACTGTTAGAAAACTGAGACTCGGCACAATAGATGAAGAATATAAAATTTTTGGTAAAGATGTCAAAAAATATAAAATACACAGACATCGATAAGAATCTTACTATCATCATCATCTGAGCCATATCCTTCTGTTGTACGACCACAGAAATCCTCAATCTCATATTCCTCATCATAATCATCTTCAACATATTGTACCTGTTTAACATAAAAAGTCGAAATTCCCAGAATCTAAACTTCAATGATAAAAAAAGATATTAAATGCTTCCATATGACATCTATATACAGATACCTCATACTTATGAATTTTATCTATGATTGGTTTATGGATCTCAGGATCCACTCCGGCTAATAGACGTGCAATCAACTCCTTCTCAATATTCTATACAATGATATTTCTTGTTAGAGCTGTGAAAATGTGCATTAATAAAGAACCGCAGCAAAAGCGGTTAAAAAGTAACCTTTTCGATTTGAGCTGTAGTTTGTGCCTTTTCCTCTCTTCTAGATTCCTCTTAATTTCTTTTCTAGGAAGTGTCACTACCTTCTCCTATAAAATAACAAATACAGCTAGAAATAGTTAAGATAGTCAAATTATACAAGTACAATATACAATATGCAACAATATTAATCATAAATATTATTTTAACCTTGTTTTAAGGGCAAGCTTCCTCATGCGTATCCTCATCTGTGTCATTTTAGTTAACCGTTGCTTTGTCTTATGCACGAGGAACTTTGGCCAGTGCATCTGTTAATTCAGATTACAATATACATATTATTTATTACATTTTGAAATTCGAGTATCTCCATGTAATATTTCTGAGGAAGCTAAGAAGGTTTTATACCAGATTTTGGTCGATAATTTCGAGCGCCTGTTCATAATTGTGTGGCAACTTAATTCTTTCCCACAACTTGTTTGGCATATGAGCTCTCTCTACGGTTTTCATATACAGATAAAACACTCCTGCAACAAAGTAGGCATTCAAAAGCACATATATAAACAGGAAGCATGAACATGTTGACATGCAAAATAATAAAATGAGCACGGTAGACTAACGGTACCGAATGGCACATTTCCGGTACCAGTATTTCCCCCGCAATACAAAGAGTTTGAGAGGAAAAAAAAAAATCAGCACATCTTCATACACTCATCTTATAAAGCTTAAAAATTTTACAGCACAACATTATAATTTATACACTCCAATTGGTATTTAATATGCAGATTGTTGCCACACCAAACCTGTTGGGTAGACCTATCTGTTTGTCCTTGCATATGAACTTCAAAGGTAACTAATACATCAAATGATAACAGAAACCACTTTACCATACATATACCAATTCCTAAAACTTATGACATATTTTTTTCAAATATTTTTTTAGTTTTTACCAAGCAAAACTTTGTTCACAAAAATTGTTTGAAATAGTAAATCAGAAGTCAAACATGTGCGTTTGGTATAAGTTCCCTACATTACTTTAGTTACGCATTCAACAACTATTCTAGCATACATGTGTTTGCAATCCTTGCCTTATCTTTAGAAAATCACACCTCATAATTTCTTCACCATACATATCATAGTTGTGCAGTTTTAGCAGAATAAGTACTTTGTTTGGTTTTACTTATTTTATTTATCTGCTTTTCTAAAACTACAGTTCGGGAATTCATGGTTTAAGCCCATATGATTGTGTTATAGAAAACCATTCATACTCCATAATACTCGGTACACATTCGGTATCTTCTTATACCGAATATACCAAAAGTTTTTCAGCCAAAAAAACTATACCGTTACAGAATAGGGTCCGGTAGGGAAGGTATTGGTATATTGGGGTTATGCTCAACCCGATGTAAAATTAACCAAAAACAAAGATAACTGTTTCCAGAATGCATGACCAGGATGCTCCGTATAATTTTGTAACAATAAACGGCCAAACACGATTCAAACCAGCATCAACTTCACAATTAACACAAATATAAAATATAAGCTGATATGCAACATACGAGCAAACAGATTCGGATCCAAAGCAAACCTATTATAACAGCTTAACATCACAATAGAGATATAACACTATGCTAAAAAAAAAAACCTTCACGGTCACAGATGGTAGCATAACGACTATTTGCAAGTGGGCACGAGCTCCGTTACAAACTCCAGTCAAATTGTAAGGGTTTTGACAAAAGTTTCCAGTTTCAGTTCTGTCATAACATAAAGCATTGAAGCATAAACAAGATTTCTTCTGATAAGTATGACATTTGGACTAATAATAAGAAAATCAAAATCATTTGTCATTGCAGTTTTTGATGATATATCAAGTATCAGGTACCACATAATTCAAATCGATAACAATAACTCTCAGACTACTCACTTGGACATATAACTGCAATGATTATGCCTAAGAACCTGCCATATAGCCTCGTCGTTCTGCATTTTGTACCACCGATTTCAAATCCCACCTGTCCAAACATCGAAAATCTAAGATTTAACTTTTACAAACTACAATATATAAAATGATTTTTTTTTTCCTGTATGTAAGGCGGTGAGCTCTTAAAAGCATTTAGCGTTTAGAACTAAACGCTCGTCTGAAAAGGATTGTTAAGCGTTTAGTTTTTTCTTAAACGCTACTAAAAGAAGCGTTTAGCTTTTACGTCAATTTACACTTCATAATCAATGATACATCAACATTACCAAACAAATTTATAAAACAAACAACTATTCCTACTACTGCTCGCCGCAACTCCTAACTGCGACTACTAAATTTGTCATACATAAAAGTACTCTAGAAAATGGTAGTCTAATTTTTATTTTTTATTTTTTAAGCAAAATACTCTAAAAACATTACTTGCTACAAAAATTTAGATCAAAATCATTATAAAACTTTGCAATCCCAAACACCCCTTATAACATAATCACTCAAGAAAACACATAAACAAACCCAAGAACTTACAAAACACAATTACAAAATTTGCATCTTCCCTAAATGTACATACAAATACGTAAACAAATGAACAACTAAAGGGGTGTGTGTTTAAGCTAATTTGTGGGCTTATGAGCCAATGCGATTTCAGCTTATTTTTCATTGGGTTAATAACCAAAAAAAAAAAAAATGTATTTAACTTGTCCATTTTGTTGTTCTTTTCTTTCTTTAAAAAAAAAAAAAAAAAACTTTTAAATTGTGTATTTTGTTCATATACAATGACCATTTTATCCTTCGATGTTAACAAGGTAATTAAAAAACGTAAGGGTAGAATGATCACAAAATACACACAAAAGTCGAAATTTGAAAGGTTTGTGTTTTAATGGGGAAAAAGAAAGCTATATAGAACAACAAAATGGACAAGTTAGATACATTTTTTGTTTGTTGTAATTATCCCTTTTCATAAGCTCAAATTTCCAAACTTATTGACTTATGAGACCTATGGGCTTATCCTAGGGTTGGGGTAGGATCTATATACATTTTACCTCCCAGAGGCGGATTGGTCCGTTGTCGTTGGTGTATGGGCTTTAATATATCTATGTATAGTAAGCTTATGTAAACTCATAGGTCTCAAAGTAAGCTGAGAAAATTTATAAGCCGAAATAACATAAGCTCATAGCTCATAAATAAGCTTAAATGAACCCCTAATTACCTTAACTATTAAACTAATAAACCAATATATAAATTTTTGTCACACCCCAATTTACTGCTTTGCGGTGGAATGGAATTCACGGGGCTTGATCGTCATAGCACCACATCACAGTTATATTGAGCGACCTAAAGTGTCGTTTATAAACACATCGTTGGATATTTCATAAAAATAATCGAGTACAACATCGGTCCCAAAAGGTTTACAAAGTTTACGGAAATACATCCATGTTACAAATCCAAACGATGTTTTGAAATAAGTGCCATAATGTACATAATGTAAGTCGACGCCATGACTCAAAATGTAGGTCCCTAAACCATGTCATGATGAATGCCTCGCCACGAAAATACATTGCTAAAAGCGGTCAACAATAATGTTGGTGAGAAATCATAGGTTTATGTAAATGTTTTATACGACTACGCAAGTATAAATTAGGCATGACAATCATGTCACGTAAAATGTTACAATTGCTTAAGCGCATGATACCAAGCTTCGACTAATGTACGCCCAAAAGAGTGTCTTGCCAAACAACTCGTAATGTTTATGAATGAAATGCATCCGTATGACAATTGGGATTCACCAACCCGGATGGGCGTCACCTCGATAGATCTATCCACTCACACACGCTTTCCAAATTAACGGCTCATGCATTTGAAATGGGGACTTTTAATCGGCAACTTTGTAACTCAAGCAATGTAAATGAATTTAACATACTTGTATCGTAATAAAAATGTTGTGCAATGTATTCTCCCGTAGGTTTGAAATAATGTAAAAGCATGTAAACGGGCTATGAAAACTCACTTGGATAAACCGGAATAACGGCAAAAGTGAGTACACCGAGGTTTAATGTAATCGTCAACCGGGACCTATTACGAATGATATGATATGTCATGAGTTGCAATGTAATGTTATGCATGCACTTCATATGTTATTTATACCATTTACGGGTTTTGAAAATATTACTCGTCGTCGAAAAATACTCTTTTGACGTCTTGACCCTTCAAAATGACTTTACATGTTTTACGTCAAAATGTCATCCTACAATGGTTTTATAATGATTTTGGTGAAATTACCATTTTCGTCGCAAAACAATGTCGTCGGAAAAATCATGAAATCAACAAAATGGCTCGGAAAAGTAGTCGTAAAATGGTGTCGTCGATCGTTAGAGAACGAACTCGACGGTTTTGGAAAGTTTGTATCGATATCTAGAAGTTTCAGTTCAGGAGTTTTCGTCCAAAAGGTCTCGATCATAAAGATATCAAAGGCTAAAGATGGTGGTTTTGCTAATTGTGTGCGAGAAAATGAGTTTCGCCAAGTTTGAACATCCGTAAATAATTTACTATGACTCCGCTTGACAAACGGCTTTTGTTTTGAAAAATATGGCGGTGAACTTGATTTTACTAGAAGACAATTTGTTCCAAAAGTTTTGCATCATAGTTAAAAGCGCCGCAAACATAGCCCTTACACTAATGAAATACTTGAATCGTAAAAATAATATAGTTTTTCGTAAAATAATAGTTACGGCAACTTTATAAAACGTGCATATATTTGTCGTTTCAAATCCGTTTTCTCGTAAAATATGTCCTTAGCTTCGTATCGAAGTAAACTAATATATTTTTGATAAGTCGAAATAATTTGTGAAGCTTAAGGCTCGTTTTGACCCGAAAATACTAAAACAGCAAAGCTGAATTTTCGAAAAATGTTTAATTCGTCGTCAAACTTTAAAAATTCACCACGGCTTCGTTATAACTCCGTTTTATCCGTTCAAAAGGCCACGGATTCGTTTTAAAGTATATTTTCTAAATATCAAGGCCAAAATGTCGTACCAACAGTAGGTTTTCCAGAAATTCGGATTAAGGACAGAACGTAAAATATAGTTATCGAAAATAGTTTTCTCGGACAAAACCTATTCTAATCCCTTCAAATCAACTCCAAAGCTAATCTAATCCTACCATACACCTTCTTAGGGTGTCATGGGTTCCTAATCACCATCAAGACCAAAGAATACCATGGGAATAATTATAGGATGACCATATTGTATATATAACTTCTAAAATCATGAAATAAATGGTATAAATCACATAACATGCATATAAGCTCCAAAATGAAAAGAAACATATGAAAATGAAAAGGAAACATGAAAATGATAAAAATATGCTTACAAGTGATAATGAAGAGGTGAAAGTAACAAGGATTAACTTAAATATCCTTGGTTTTATTTCAAAACCATATAAAGGATATAATCTAGGTTGTAAACACTTGATTTAGCAAAATTTTGATCCCTTGGTTCTTGATGTGGACCGGTTTGAAGGAGCCAAGAAGAAGAGAAAAAACTTTTAACACTTATGAGAATGTGAAAAGAATGAATGAGAAATATTTTGAGTGTAAGACTTTAAGTAGATAGAGTAAAACATGTTTAATCAATGAACCATACCACATTTAATGACACCCCTTCCTTGGCGGTTTTGGGGATCATGTTGTCCCAATATATATTTTTTTTTTTACAATTGTAACTTGTGTATTATTTGTATAAACTTTGATAAAAAGTATAAGTAATTGTGTAAAATTGTAAAGTTAAGGTAAATGGAAGTTTTTGGTGCAAGTAAGTTTTAATAGATCAAAATAGATTGTAATGAGATGATAAAATTGTAAAAATACTTTCCTTGTGAAAATTGAGTGATAAAATAATTATCGTATAATTTTTAAGAAAACGACGTAATAATTAAACTTTAACGATTAAAGTACCAAATAAATTTGAAACACTAGGAAAACTAAAAATATAGTTTTATGAACTAAATGTAAGTTTAAAAATACCTCGGGATCATTTTTGAAAGTAATGGATTAAATATTTAAAATAATAACTCACGCGATAAAGATTATTAAATATAAAAATTACGCGTTGAAGGTGAAATGAAATGTCGTGAATGTATTAATGAGATGCACATGATGTCAATGAAATGTAGACTAATCATAGTCCATATGAAATGTACGTGATGTCATGATCATGAATTCGCCGCTAAACCTCCAAGGTTACGCGATTTGAAACAAGTAAACCAAGTTTACTAAAAATGTTGAAATAATGAGACATGAATTGTGTCGAGAAATGACCGAAATTACGGATTGTCACATTCGCCCATCAAAAGGAATTCATCCACGAATTCAATCGTTGTTAGGTCTATCGAATTTTGAGTTTATGATGAATATTGAGGAGAGAAGACATGGAGAAATGTAGTTACGGTTGTCGATGATTAAGAGTGTATAAAACATCGTAGTAGAGAAAAATATTGGATGAATCTCTCATATGCAACACTTTGAATTGGAACATGTGAACATTTTGCTTGCACTAAGATTTATAAATAACCGCTCCCAACATAACATGATCCCTCCAGAATTAGACATAGTTAGCTAGGCTATGTATAATTAAGGAACGATGATGTGACGTTCGGTTTAGTTGTTATAACTCTCGATGCTTACAAGGATTTAAACCGTGTCGTTAAAATGGTCGATAAAGTAAAAAGAAGTAACATTCTCGTAAGTGATATCGAATCGAAAGGAAATAAAGTATGATAGATGATAATATTATACAACTAGTGGTTTATCAAAAGTAGTACATCTTAGGTTATAAAGATTCGGATAGGATGAAAACATAAACTTAGTACGACATAGTACATAAGGAGAAATAAGACTGTTAGTTTCCGATTTCTTCAGTCTTTCGTGTCGTTGGTACCTTGACAAGCTTCTCCTTTTCCTAATCCATGAGCACCTTCAACTTGCTGACCTTGGTTTTTGAGGACATTGATTCCGATAGTGTCCTTGCTCCCCACATCTGAAACATGTAATTATAGTTTTGCCTTTACAATCCACGGCTAGATGTCCGGTTTTGGCATTCGCGGCACTTGGCGGGCAAGGACCCGTGTGATGATACTTACATCGATTACATAGTGGTTTAGCCCCAACATATCCTTTTCCTTTGCGGTCCTTAGCAAGGTGTCCCACTGTTTGACGGATAAAGCATATACCACATGGACCATTATGATGTAGAGTGCATTGATGGCATCGTGGCAAGTTTCGATATAAGTTCTTTCCTTTGTTGGTGCGAAGAACATAAACCCTGACGGCTTCTTGTCTTCTATTTTGTTGTTGGTGATGGTTAGTGTTACAGCTTTGGTTGTTGTTGTTATATCCTCCCTGGTCATTTTCCCATTTCCTTTTGTTGTTGTTAGTTTGGTTGTCGCGGTTGTTGTTGTCGTTAAATTTCTCCCTCCTCACTACTTGAGCCATGAGTAATTGAGTTACCTTGATGGCCCCTTCAATTGTTTGCGAATCGAAAGAGGCTACCTCTCCTTGAATGCATTTTGGAAGTCCTCCAATGAAACTTTCCAGTAGTTTCTCATTGTCCATAACCATATATGGACATAAAGTAGCCAACTCTTGAAACCTTCGATGTAGGTCTCAATGTCATAACCAACGGTCACTAGTCCAATAAATTCCATTTTCAATTTCTTCATCTCCTTGGGCGGGCAATACTTAGTCATCAACCTCTTGAATTGATCCCATGAGAGTTTATAAGCATTTTCCATACCAATAGGTCAGGCATAATGATTCCACCATAACATTGCCTCATCCAAGAGTGTACTAGTAGCAAATTTCACCTTGCGGTCATCCGGGCAATCGCATATAAGAAATAACAACTCTATCCTTTCCAACCAACGGATCATAGTAATGGCTCCTTCGTGCCTCTCGAACTTGGGGGTCACCGCTCTTAAAGTCCATGTATGTACCACTTTGAACTCTCGAATCTCCTGCAACTCCTGTAGTAGTAGCATGTCTAATAGTTTCGATGTGATGGTCTCGACAATGGCAAAGAAGCAGCAGCAGCAGCTATCGTTGCCCGTTCTTTCTCTAGTTCCCTAGCTATACAATCCTTTATATACTTTTGGATATCGGCTGGTGTCATTTCTAGTGCAGCTTTCTCCGATGCCATAACTCTTCAAATAAAAGGAAAATGAGACGTGTTCAAATCCTATGTTAAGAATAAGCGCTCTAAAGAGATGTGATAGAAGGTGGTAAGTTTGAGGGTATTTTCAAAATGATCGACGGGTTCCGAAAAGATGGGTTATTAGGTGTTGTAAGTGCTTCAAATGTAGTTCATCCCTAATATTGTTATCATGCTAGCAAGAAGATAGGTATCATCTCAAACTATGTCGAAGAATGTTTGTTCTAGTTTCACTTGTAGATGGGGAGTCATTGATTGTCCGACATGTTCAAACCTGTGGCATCTCTTGATATGGAAATGAGGTTACTTGGAATTTCTAGAGAACACAATGCCTTAGGGGAAGTTTATATCGATAGCCTTAATTTAACCAAATTTTCCTTTAAGGGATACTCATTGTAGGAAAGTTCACATATTGTTGAAGCTATGTTTAGTGAAATGTTCTGTAGCCTCAGATAGAAGACTTGGTATATCCCTATAGTGTTGTTTCATGGGTATTCGCTTCGTATAAAATCTCGTAACTCGGTCTAGCTAGTACTTATGGAATGATAGAGTTTGGATTCTAATTCAAAATAGTGGTTCGGAATGTCTCGTGATGTCTTAAGATTTTTGTTGAGTTTTGAATCATCCTACCTCCTAGTTCTAGTCCTTGTTGGTAATTCCAAAATCCTTCCATTGTTTTCTTGTATCGAGGAATCCTCCTCACAGATGGTATAGGAAGTCTTTCCTAAAAGGTCAATCGTCAAATCCTAACTTATCGGTTGAGTGAGAGATAAATGGCGTAAGCATCTATAGAGTGTTAACAGAAAGAAATGTTTATGCACGATATATCGATTATAAAACTTTGCTTTCAAACGAGAATAAATAGTTTGTAAGAAAATTACAAGAAAGTTTATGAAAAGGTTTGTAAAACCACTTTATTGAGTAAGAAAGAAACATTTTTATCATTTACGGTTTAATAATAAATCTTAGTTGTGGCTTGGTGTTAAAGCAACAACTTGTTAAGGTGATTTTAAAACAACTTATACAGTGATAGAAAACGACTTAACAATGGTAGTGAAATGTTTTGGTAAGACACAAATCAGATTATAACATAACTCATGAAATGATTTGTAAAATAGCTTACAATAAAACAATTTATCGTTTGTCAAATAATAGAAGATTTCGTAGTTTAATTAATATCAAGATGGTTTAGAGGTTGGTAATATAATAGTCGATAAAGTAAAGGCGAATAGTCCGTGAGGTAAGCGTACCAAGTTTTATGATTTTAAATCGATAAAGGCTAAAATAGCTCACCAAAAGGGTAAAATAGTTTATAAGACCGTAATATTACTTGCGGAAAAATTTGTAATATAGTTTGTAACTTGCTATTGCAATTGTTTGTTGTTTTATAAAATAATAGCAAATTAATCGGTTTATCATACTATGAGAAAATAGTTTGCAAAGTATCGATAAGGTCATTGTTTATAAAGTATTATTTAAGTCGTACCTTTTGGTTTAATGGTACAGAGTAAGATGAAATGGTCGGTAAAATAGTTGAAAGCGGTTTGCGTTAAATAACGATGAAATTTATTATCTCATAAGAGGAATATAGGACAAATAGTTGGTATTCAACGTTTTGTTTTGTAAGATAATAGCTCGATGATTTTTTTTTTTTTTTTTTTTTTTTTTTTGAGTAACATGAAAATCGTTTCGCATGAGGATATTAAATAGTTGATAAAATGACCGAAACCATTTGATAAATTGATAATAAAACAACTTGCGTTAAAACTTTATGAAACAACGTTTCTAAGATGGTGATAAAATAGTTCAAATAAAATCAAGTGAAATAATTTCATGAAATAGTAGCAAGATAATTTGGAATAAAATTTGTTGGATGGTTTGTAGGATACATAAGAGAACCTTATCGAGTAATAATAGTCTACTAATTGGTCGAGAATAAAATTGGCCTAACCCCTAGTAAGATAGTGATGTATCGTCGTGAAATGATGGAAAATTGGGCAATTGGAGTAAGGAATGGAATAAACAAGGTGGTGATTATCGTAGAGATAATAAATGATAAAGATCACATTAGCTAGGAAGGTACTTATTATCTGTTCCTGTTGGTAGTCTAATCGTGTTTCAAGTGTAGGAGTAGTAGGCGGTCTAGCAACCATAGCCCTAAAATTCTCACAGTCTCAAACCTATGAGATGGTGTAATGTCTAAAGTCTTAGTGGTAAATGGTAATGGTGTGTCAATCATGCACGCTTCCCAAGCTGCAAGTTAGGTATATGAGTATCGTGTATGAGATGTGATGGTACGGATGGTGCTCGAAATGATAATGATGATAATGGAATCCTTGTGGTGAGTTAAGAAAATAGGTTCATTAGGACTAAGCCTATAAGTTCTACCCAATGGTATGATCTGTCCCAACTGAGTGATAAAATTTGTCCTGATCTTACAGTGAATCGATAGTGATCGCGATGGTGTAGGTGTAACTTCGTCCTCCTAAAAGGTTTATCTCGGTATTCAACGTTATCGGTGATGAGTCAATTGATGTGACAATTGTGATAGGAAATGACAAGGAATTCTCCACGTTAGAGTATGAGGAAAAGATAATGGGATGGGTATTTAAGGGCATCCATGTGACAATCGTTTTGAAATGAAAGTAAATAACTCGTAAAATGTGCGTATAAAACCGCATGCAAAGTGAACATGTACTTATGATGAAATGATGAGATGCTATGATAATGTAGCTATAGTCTAGGGTCAATGATGCAACCTAGTTCTCTATAATCGTAGCTCGGTACCAATCATCACACCCCAATTTACTGCTTTGCGTGGAATGGAATTCACGGGGCTTGACCGTCATAGCACCACATCACAGTTATATTGAACGACCTAAAGTGTCGTTTTATAAACACATCGTTGGATATTTCATAAAAATAATCGAGTACAACATCGGTCCCAAAAGGTTTACAAAGTTTGCGGAAATACATCCATGTTACAAATCCAAACGATGTTTTGAAATAAGTGCCATAATGTACATAATGTAAGTCGACGCCATGACTCAAAATGTAGGTCCCTAAACCATGTCATGATGAATGCCTCGATTACACGAAAATACATTGCTAAAAACGTCAACAATAATGTTGGTGAGAAATCATAGGTTTATGTAAATGTTTTATACGACTACATAAGTATAAATTAGGCATGACAATCATGTCACGTAAAATGTTACAATTGCTTAAGCGCATGATACCAAGCTTCGACTAATGTACGCCCCAAAAGAGTGTCTTGCCAAACAACTCGGTAATGTTTATGAATGAAATGCATCCGTATGACAATTGGGATTCACCAACCCGGATGGAGCGTCACCTCGATAGATCTATCCACTCACACACGCTTTCCAAATTAACGGCTCATGCATTTGAAATGGGGACTTTAACGGCAACTTTGTAACTCAAGCAATGTAAATGAATTTAACATACTTAGATCGTAATAAAAATGTTGTGCAATGTATTCTCCCGTAGGTTTGAAATAATGTAAAAGCATGTAAACGGGCTATGAAAACTCACTTGGATAAACCGGAATAACGGCAAAAGTGAGTACACCGAGGTTTAATGTAATCGTCAACCGGGACCTATTACGAATGATATGATATGTCATGAGTTGCAATGTAATGTTATGCATGCACTTCAGATGTTATTTATACCATTTACGGGTTTTGAAAATATTACTCGTCGTCGAAAAATACTCTTTTGACGTCTTGACCCTTCAAAATGACTTTACATGTTTTACGTCAAAATGTCATCCTACAATGGTTTTATAATGATTTTTGGTGAAATTACCATTTTTCGTCGCAAAACAATGTCGTCGGAAAAATCATGAAATCAACAAAATGGCTCGGAAAAGTAGTCGTAAAGCGGTGTCGTCGATCGTTAGAGAACGAACTCGACGGTTTTGGAAAGTTTGTATCGATATCTAGAAGTTTCAGTTCAGGAGTTTTCGTCCAAAAGGTCTCGATCATAAAGATATCAAGGGCTAAAGATGGTGGTTTTGCTAATTGTGTGCGAAAAATGAGTTTCGCCAAGTTTGAACATCCGTAATTAATTTACTATGACTCCGCTTGACAAACGGCTTTTTGTTTTGAAAAATATGGCGGTGAACTTGATTTTACTAGAAGACATTTTGTTCCAAAAGTTTTGCATCATAGTTAAAAGCGCATAAACATAGCCCTTACAACTAATGAAATACTTGAATCGTAGAAATAATATAGTTTTTCGAAAATAATATTTACGGCAACTTTATAAAACGTGCATATATTTGTCGTTTCAAATCCGTTTTCACGACGTAAAATATGTCCTTAGCTTCGTATCAAGTAAACTAATATATTTTTGATAAGTCGAAATAATTTGTGAAGCTTAAGGCTCGTTTTGACCGAAAATACTAAAACAGCAAAGCTGAATTTTCTCGAAAAATAATTCGTTAAATCGTCAAACTTTAAAAATTCACCACGGCTTCGTTATAACTCCGTTTTTATCCGTTCAAAAGGCCACGGATTCGTTTTAAAGTATATTTTCTAAATATCAAGGCCAAAATGTCGTACCAACAGTAGGTTTTTCCAGAAATTCGGATTAAGGACAGAACGTAAAATATAGTTATCGAAAATAGTTTTCTCGGACAAAACCTATTCTAATCCCTTCAAATCAACTCCAAAGCTAATCTAATCCTACCATACACCTTCTTAGGGTGTCATGGGTTCCTAATCACCATCAAGACCAAAGAATACCATGGGAATAATTATAGGATGACCATATTGTATATATAACTTCTAAAATCATGAAATAAATGGTATAAATCACATAACATGCATATAAGCTCCAAAATGAAAAGAAACATATGAAAATGAAAAGGAAACATGAAAATGATAAAACATGCTTACAAGTGAAAATGAAGAGGTGAAAGTAACAAGGATTAACTTAAATATCCTTGGTTTTATTTCAAAACCATATAAAGGATATAATCTAGGTTGTAAACACTTGATTTAGCAAAATTTTGATCCCTTGGTTCTTGTTGTGTGTGACCGGTTTGAAGGAGCCAAAAGAAGAAGAGAATAAACTTTTTAACACCTTGACTATGTGAAAAGAAAATGAATGAGAAATATTTTGAGTGTAAGACTTTAAGTAGGAAGAGTAGAAACATGTTTAATCAATGAACCATACCACATTTAATACACACCTCCCCATGGCGGTTTTGGGGATCATGTCTCTCAAATATTTTTTTTTTTTTTTTACATTGTAACTTTGTGTATTATTTTGTATAAACTTTGACAAAAGTATAAGTAATTGTGTAGGAAAAGTTGTACAAGTTAAGGTAAATGGAAGTTTTAGTGCAAGTAAGTTTTAATAGATCAAAATAGATTGTAATGAGATGATAAAATTGTAAAAATACTTTCCTTGTGAAAATTGAGTGATAAAATAATTGTCGTATAATTTTTAAGAAAACGACGTAATAATTAAACTTTAACGATTAAAGTACCAAATAAATTTGAAACACTAGGAAAACTAAAAATATAGTTTTTATGAACTAAATGTAAGTTTAAAAATACCTCGGGATCATTTTTGAAAGTAATGGATTAAATATTTAAAATAATAACTCACGCGATAAAGATTATTAAATATAAAAATTACGCGTTGAAGGTGAAATGAAATGTCGTGAATGAATTAATGAGATGCACATGATGTCAATGAAATGTAGACTAATCATAGTCCATATGAAATGTACGTGATGTCATGATCATGAATTCGCCGCTAAACCTCCAAGGTTACGCGAATTTGAAACAAGTAAACCAAGTTTACTATAAATGTTGAAATAATGAGACATGAATTGTGTCGAAATGACCCGAAATGCCCGAAATTCTCATCGGACAATAGTGTATCTCGTATGAAAACGAAAGTACACGCTTTTTGTGTGTTACTTCGTGTGTAGTTTTCTTTCAGTATTCTTAGTCCGCTTAGAACAACAAGAAGGTTAGTATAAATACTACCAACTAGTAACAAATGGTGTAATGGCAGGCATTAATTTCGCTTAATGGCCATAAACACCCATCAACCAAATAATTGACTAGTTAATTGTTCTAATGACCATTAACCATGCAATTAATTTGGTGTTACAAGTTTATCTCATGCAAATGAAATTCATAACTTGTTCTAAACACGCCACTTTGAGAATAGATATCTCATTCACACAATTTACACCAAATTTTCCAACAATCCCCACATGAATGAAGATCAATTGAACACACAAATTTCCAATGAAAATTTCAACAGTTGAATCCTCGCATAGAATAGGTAGGTGTTACCCTTTGAAACTTCCCTCAGAAATATACTTAGCCTACTAGTCGCCAAGAGAAAGCGATGTCTTTGAATCGATCCGTGATGAGTGTGTAAATACTCATCATTTTGTTCCTTCTACACCGCAAAAACAAATAAAAACACTTTGAAAAGTCTCAAAAGACGTAAAAAATATTTAGACGTATTTTATGCAATAATTGTCAAAATCTAGTCCTCGGTTATTCAAAACATGTAATTTTTCATAAAAGGCCCTCAGAATTTTAAGTTGTCAAATTTAGCCTTATAAAGTCTAGTTTTCAAAATGACAACTCGAGTCCTTGAATTTTAAAGATTGATGAAATTACCCCGGACATTTTAATTTAAAATTATCATTTTTGGTCCTTGGGAAAATTAATCTTGTCATAATTAGTCCTTATGATGAAATTTGGAAAATTACGCTTTGGTCCCTCAAGTTTGGTGAATTACAAAATGGTCCTTTATATTAAACCCTTCCTTATCCCTTTTAGAACCCCTTCCATTCCCACTGAACCCCTTCCATTGAACCTTTCACCAATAATAAAACGACCCACCGACATTTCTTTCTTCTTCTTTACCTTTTCCCTCCAAAAACCCACCTTCTTCCTGCTTTCTCTCCAACCCAGGAAACTCACCTATTATCCAGATTCCCTTTGCCCCAAACACTCAACCTTCACCTCAAGCCTTTACCCAGTTAACCCCAAATCCCAAACCCATTATCCTATTCCCTCCTACTCCCAAGACGTGCCACGATGGCAATCCAGGCTCATAAATCAACCATCCGAAGGCTCGATTTCTCCAATTGTGCACCGCTTGTTGGACGGTCGGGATTAAGCTCAAAGAGGCACAAAGTGATTCTTGGTCCGATTTACTCACACAGAAGCACAACAAAGAAAATTGAAGACCTAGCTTTTTAGTATAAATAGCAATTGTATGCCATTGTTATAAGGCGCCTAGTCTAGGTGTTTATTTTTTCAAAACATTTGTTTTGTAATCTTTCCAATCTCGTATTTGTTTTAATGCAATGAAGTATTTTTAGTAATCAACTGTCTTTTTTTAGTTCCAGAAAATAAGCACTTTAGTGCTTATTTCATGGTTGTTTATCAGCGTTCAATTTTTTTATTGTTGCAAGCTTATATTAGTTGTTATAACTGGTTTTAACAAAGAATTCCTAAGTGTCGTTTTGAGAAATCGGTTTTTGAGTAGAACTCCATTTAAAAGAGTGTTTGGTTTAAACTAGTTTTAAGGTAAAAATTGCACTTTTTACCCACTTTGACAGGATAAGTCAATTGTATTCAAGTCCCAATAGTCACTGTTTTGAGTTGGAAAAGAATTAATATAGTTTAACTGAGTTTTGAGTCTCATCTGCTTCAAAAAAAAAAAAAAAAAAAAAAAAAGAAAAAATGAGTTTCGCTTTTGCATAGCGCTTAAGCAAGTTTAGGTTGAGATAGAAAATTGTAAAAATAAAATGACTTTTCACCACCTTATGTAACTGTGGTTAAGAGGAAAAATTCAAAAATTAGTTTGCTAGGCTCACCGGTAGTGAAAGTCGCCATTTGGGACACTTTGTCGTTTTGCAGTGTTAAGCTAGCCTCATTCCGCTTTCTCAACTTATTTATAAGTTGTGAAGTGCTTATTCAGCATCATTTGGGGCAAAAGGTAGTGGCCTTGGTGGACACTAAGGAGCCAGAGCTCATGATCTAACTCTCTAGCTTATTCCACATAAGCTCAAAAGGGCACTTGGGCTGCTTAGTCAGCAACACCCACAAAGCCTAAGTTACTTTTTGTTTCAAGTGCTAACTTAGGTTTAGTTTTGCTTATTCGATTACTTAGATCCCATTTAGCATAATTAGTGTAATTCAATAGGATTTCCCATTTAATAGCTTATTAGTACTTATTGGTAGTTTATGTTGCTTATATTTTTAGCTTAAGGTTCCTTAGAGTAGTTTAGGATTCCTTTTAAGCCAACTGCTTTCCCTTTAGTGTTGCTTAATTGTAGCTTATCGATAACGCTTTAGCTTAAATGATTATTCACTTTGCTTTTATAGTGCTTGTTTGGCTTATTTCATACTTAAACTAAAAGGGTGTTTGTTTGGTACTTGTTGTGATCGCTACAAATAAGCGCCTCAACCGCTTATTCTCAAGTTAATTTCAAAAAGTTTTCACACAAAAGTTTTGTTTTCAAGCCCAGAAATAAGCTGCAAAAGAAAAAAAGAAAAAAATATAAGTTTTCAAAAGTGGGAGCCAGGATTCGAACCTGGGTCTCCACACTCACGCACCAACACCTCACAACATCACTCCATTACCGGTTGCCCTTGGGACTTGTCTCATTACTTTCTTGCACGCTTAAAACCTTAAGTGTATTTGGCGCCTTAGCTTTAAGCCCTTTTAGCTTATTCTCGTAGCTTATTTCCAAAACAAGTTACTGTTTCTTAATTTTCTTAGATCAAGCATTAATCAAAGTGCTTTCAGAATTTTTAGATTTTTCCTAAATAGTTTAGTATTTTTAATTAACTAATTAGATTAAAATAGATTTTAATTCGTAGTAATTAATCTAAAAGTCAAAAAAATACCCGGTCTTTTTCTAAAATTATTTTAGTCACTTAGGACGTAGGAAAATTGATATCACACCCGTAGCCCTTAAATTGCAAAAGTTTTACGTTTATGGCTCGGGTTGTTCTCGGTTTTTTACGTTTTGTAGTTTTAACACCCTAGGACTTAGTTTAGCCTCGCTTTATCATTTCATAGGCTTAGTAGTAGTTAGTTTGTAGTTTATTAGGTTCCCTTGCCTTAATTACTTTCCGTTAATTAATTCGTAGATAACATAATTCAACTCAAACAAATCATTAAAACCAATTCAAGTTCAAATCACGAAACTCAACGATTCCTTCCATTCACACCTCGTTAGGACACGACCCGAGAAATCACTTTTCCGGTATCACTTTATCACACCGTAAGATTTGATACGTTAACCTTTTCCTAAAGGGTTAATTTGTCGAATTTTTACGGTTATTTTGATATACGTTGATATTGTGTTTTTCACCACTCACTTTACACGAATCAATCTGCTATTTATATAGACGACAATATAAGTTCACACAGGACTCTCCCTAACATAGTCAAATCCTCATAGTTGTGTTCGTTATGGTCATGAACACTAGCCTGGTTATGCGAAAGCTTTTAGAAATTGCGCCCACATATTTCCTTCGGCGACCCCACTTTCTCACATAGGTGATTCCAATCGAATCATTAAAAGCGTAGCTTATCCTCATAATGTCATCATTATAGGAATGGACTAGGAAGTTTACAAACTCCTTATATGGATGGAGAATTGATTACCCCCACATGACCTCCCTCGGTTTATACAATTAGGTTGTCCTATTGAACCCGTATCTTGGGATCTCCATCACCGGGTTAGGTTTTCCTTCATTTAAACTTTTCTAGGCTTTAGTCCCATTCCTCCACATGACTTGGTAATTACTCTCGATTAAGCCTTTATAAGCGGATCCGCATTGTTATCGTTAGACTTCACATTGTCTACATGAATAACTCATCTTGAGAGTAGTTGTCGATTGACAAAATATGTCTTGACTCACCATTATATATTGTGGTATAAGTTCGCCAATTTTTAAGTGGCTACCACATTGTATAAAACTACCATTCTAGGAGCGTTGGTGTGTCATTTTCTATTAACCGTATACATTTTATCTCTTATCCAAATTTATCAATCGTGATAAAGTCGATCGTCATTGACCTAGCTATATTTTATGTCTAGAGGACATCCAAAATATAGTGTTCATTTCAAGAGTGTATACATAGCCACCATGATTTGAAATCAAATGGTCATTAATAACATTAATTACCCATCAAATAGTTGTTACGGTTTGCTCTAAACAAAATCAGAATCGTGGTTTTACCAATAATTCTCGAGTATTTCAAATAGGTAACACATCCATTTCTATTTTGAATAGATGTTGATTGGTGTAATTTGAACTCTAGCTGGCCGGAATCCCCACATTGAACCTATCTCAAGAATATTGTATAAAAGTTCTCCTTTTCAACTTTTATCTCGCTTAAAAGATACTCTTTTAGTGTATGATATCAATAACATTAGTAATTTGTCACCACACAAATTTCATATTTGTGTATACACTCTTTGAATGTTTCACGTTAATTAAATTCCATGTCTAGCATGCTATAGACCAAGGAATCAAGCACATGAGCAGAAGATGCATCATTCTGATTATTCATTGCTTCGTCTACTAACATTCTTTTATAAGACAAATTAGTTATGAGATTCAATCACCACCTTAAACCACATGTTTTAGGTGTATCTCAAAATGGTGTTTGTGCAAGTCTCACACACACGTCATCCATATTCACTTGTGATTATATAATCGCATATGATTACATGTAATCATGTCAATATAATCACAAATTATGAATTTGTAATAATTACATCCAATAAATATACGTCTCATAAAGAAAGGAACGTATATAGCTCACTTTGATGACCATTACTACAATTACATTAGTTGCAAAACAATGTAATTTGTTGCCATATTTTATTCTACACATATGTGAACTTTATCGACACTATGTCGATCCAAAAATCAGAGCATATCGGCATTTCTTCCGAAATGACAAACTTAGATTAATTTCAACAATAGTTGCAACAACTCGTAGTATTTATTTCTTTTAGTATAGCGACTGTTTGATTATTTGCAAAATATTCACAACCGAATATTTGCAACATCCAAACTCTCAATACTCTATACAAAATCAAGTGACTTGTATATTGTCATACTACTAAGCCGCACCATTAAACCAAACAACACCAAGACTATTTATGTGCAAAAGTCCCAAAAGTGATTACGGCAACCAAAATACTTAAAGTCGCTTAGGTCCAAACAATAGCTTACCACATTTGTCTCGCACACGCAAAAATTATGGAAACCAAATGCCCTTTAACATCACTTTGCTGCACACAATTTCAATAGCCAAGAAACCAATTTTCTGCATAAATACTTGATCACCAAAACGCCAATTTTCTGCATAAAAGTTTTATAGCCAAATAGCCTTTTAAAGGTATTTTTTCTGCACAAAATTCAGCAACCAAATAACCAAGTTTCTGCAAAAAATTCAGCAACTAATATGCCAATTTTCTACAGAAAAATCAGCAACTAAAGGAGGTTTTTTTTTCCTGCATAAAATTCAGTAACCAAAGACCCTTATTCTACACAAAAGAAAACAGCCCAAACAGCCCTATAAATTGACTTTTCTGCACAAAAACTTAGCAACCGAACAACCCTATAAAGTCGATCCAAACAAATTTCAAAATCTGATAAATGGGCATAAAATTTCGCACGAAACAACCCATAAAACTCGATCCAAACAAATTTCAAATCGCTTAAATGGGCATAAAATTTCAGCATTTAAACAACCCATAAAAGCCGATCCAAACGGCCTATAATTCGCATAAATTAGCCAAAAGATTATGCACAAAACACCTCAAAAGTGATCAAAACAACCTAAAAATTAGCATAAGGTGGCTACAATATTCGGACAATTTTTTTTTCAACACATAATTTCAAAGAATCATGTTAAAGTTTATACGAGATTTCAAAGATATATAAACGTAAAACTGAGATTTAACTACCCATTACAGCTAAACCATATCAAATAACCTCTTAAGAAGCTTAACGAAAGTATTTTTAAATTCCAGAGACATGTACCATTTAGCATATCGAATTTACATCACATGCAAATTGCTCGCCAATTTCACAAGCCTTAACAAATTTATAACACATGGGAAATTAAACAATTAAAAAAATAATGAAATTTTGTTTTTCCGCTTACATGTTCTTACATGTGTCATGTTCTTCGCTTAGCTCACCACATTATAGTTCAACATGATTAATGAATTCTTCTTCAATGAATTCCATTTTCACAAATAATATCCGAATTTCGTTGTCAAAACCAAAACCCTTTCTTTTTACTTCAATCTATTTTCAAAACCAACTGCTTTGCATTGCCATGATTTAATAACACTCAAACAAAATTGTTTCAATAAAACCGAAAAATGCTCTCATAAAATTTATCGCCAGTAGTATGTTTAAAATATAAAATTTTGTACTCAGAATAATATTGTTCTTCTCTCGATATAAACACATGAGAAAGAATCTGCTTTAAGATTGTAGGTATGGCAAACCAAAATCAACAAATTTTAGGGAAATACCGAATAGTAAATCACAATAGTACAATACAAGAAGAAAACAAATAGATAAATTAAAGTATGAACATAGACTTTCCAAAACAAGAACAAAGTAGACCAAACCGAATAGAGAACGAGATCGAGGCACGTGTTTGACACGCTCCTTTAAAACAGATTCGCCATCCATTAGGCGCCTATTTCCTGTGGTACAACGATCGAACAATACGTTGTATTTCCGGATGTGACCTATGCCTCGAAATTCTCATCGGACAAGAGTATCTCGATGAAAACGAAAGTACACGTCAGGTGGTTACTTGTGTATTTTTCTTTCCTGCTGTATTCCACACCCCAATTTACTGCTTTTGCGCAATGAATGGAATTCACAGGGGCATTGATCGTCATAGCACCACATCACAGTTATATTGAACGACCTAAAGTGTCGTTTTAAAAACACATCGTTGGATATTTCATAAAACATAATCGAGTACAACATCGGTCCCAAAAGGTTTAACAAGTTTGCCAAAATACAAATATGTTACAAATCCAAACGATGTTTTGAAATAAAGAACCATAATGTACATAATGTAAGTCGACGCTGACTCAAAATATAGGTCCCTAAACCATGTCATGATGAATGCCTCGCCACACGAAAATACATTGCTAAAACGTCAACAATAATGTTGGTGAGAAATCATAGGTTTATGTAAATGTTTTATACGACTACACAAGTATAGACCATGCATGACAATCAAGTCACGTAAAAATAATGTTACAATTGCTCTAAGCCCATGACCCCGAAACTAGACTGTTCAATAATGTATGCCCTGCAGTGTTTGCCGACAACTCCGTAATGTAATCAAATGAAATGCATCCGTTCACTTGGTTGGGATTCACCAACCCGGATGGAGGCGTCACCTCGATAGATCTATCCACTCATCCTCGCTTCAAAGATTAACGGTTCATGTTCAAGTAATGGGGACTTTCAAATTGGCATATGTGGTAACTTAAGCAATGTAATGAATTTAACATACTTGGTATCGTACAAAAAAAAATGTAGTGCAATGTATTCTCCCGTGGGTTTGAAAATAATCGAAAGCATGTAAAACGGGCTATGAAAACTCACTTGGATAAACCGGAAATAACGGCAATAGTGAGTACACCGAGGTTTATAATGATCGTCAACCGGGACCTATTATCAATGATATGATATGTCATGAGTTGCAATGTAATGTTATGCATGCACTTCGTATGTTATTTATACCATTTACGGGTTTTGAAAATATTACTCGTCGACGAAAAATACTCTTTTGACGTCTTGACCCTTCAAAATGACTTTACATGTTTTACGTCAAAATGTCATCCTACAATGGTTTTATAATGATTTTGGTGAAATTACCACTTTTCGTCGCAAAACAATGTCGTCGGAAAAACCATGAAATTAACAAAATGGCTCGGAAAAGTGGTCGTAAAATGGTGTACGTCGATCGTTAGAGAACGAACTCGACGGTTTTGGAAAGTTTGTATCGATATCTAAAAGTTTCAGTTCAGGAGTTTTCGTTCAAAAGGTCTCGATCATAAAGATATCCAAGGCTAAAGATGGTGGTTTTGGCTAATGTTGTGCGAAAAATGAGTTTCGCCAATGTTTGAACATCCGTAAATAATTCACCATGACTCCGCTTGACAAACGGCTTTTGTTTTGAAAAATATGGCCGATGAACTTGATTTTACTAGAAGACACTTTGTTATAAAAGTTTTGCATCATGGTTAAAACCGCAAAACATGGACGATATAGCTAATGAAATACTTGTTACGTCAAAAATAATATAATTTTTCGAAAATAATACTTACGGCAACTTTATGAAAACGGCCATATATTTGTCGTTTAAATCCGCTTTCTCGTAAAATATGTCCTTAGCTTCGTATCAAGTAAACTAATATATTTTGACTAGTCGAAATAATTTGTGAAGCTTAAGGCTCGTTTTGACCCGAAATATACAAAACTGCATGCTGTCATTTTCAGAAAATAATACTTTTCGTCGCCAAACTTTAAAAATTCACCACGGCTTCGTTATAACTCCGTTTTATCCGTTCAAGCGCCACGGATTCGTTTTAAAGTATATTTTCTAAAAATCAAGGCCAAAATGTCGTACCATCAGTGGGTTTTCCAGAAATTCGTTTTAAGGACAGACCCTAAAATATAGTTTACGAAAATAGTTTTTCTCGGACAAAACCTATTCTAATCCCTTCAAATCAACTCCAAAGCTAATCTAATCCTACCATACACCTTCTTAGGGTGTCATGGGTTCCTAATCACCATCAAGACCAAAGAATAACTTGGGAATAATTATAGGATGACTAATAAGTATATAAAACCTTAAAATCATGAAATAAATGGTATAAACTACATAACATGCATAAAAGCTCCAAAAATGATAAGAAACATATGAAAATGATAAGGAAACATAAAATGATGAGAATATGCTTACTAGTGCAAGTGAAGAGGTGTAGGTAACAAAGGTTTTACTTAAATATCCTTGGTTTTATTTCAAAACCATGAAAAGGATATGTTCTAGGTTGTTTAAACACTTGATCTTGCAAAATTTTCTTGATCCCTTGGTTGTTCTTGTAGGTGGCGGTTTTTAGTGAGCAAAAGAAAGAGAAAATTTGTTTTACACTTTGAGAATATGAGATGTGTGTGAAATAATTTGGTTAAAAGACTTTTGTAGCATGAGTTGAATTATTAGAAAACATGAACCATACATCATTTATGAGACTTACCTCCCTATGGCCGGTTTTGGGGAGGTTGTCTCCAATATATATATTTTTTTTTTTTTTTTTACTTGTATTATTTGTGTATTAATTTGTATAAATGTGTAAGTAAAATGTAAGTTAAATAAATGTAAAGGTAAATGGTAATTTTTGGTACAAGTAAGTTTTAGTAAATCAAAATAGATTGTATTGAGGTGATAAAATTGTAAAAATACTTTCCTTGTGAAAATCGGGTGATAAAATAATTATCGTAAGATTTTTAAGAAAACGACGTAATAATTAAACGTTAACGATTAAAATACCAAATAAATTTGAAACACTAGGAAAACTAAAATATAGTTTTATAAACTAAATGTGAGTTTAAAAATACCTCGGGATCATTTTTGAAAGTAACGGGTTAAATAATCAAAATAAAACTCACGCGATAAAAATTATTAAATATAAAATTACGCGTTGAAGGGTGAAATGAAATGTCGTGCATGTACTAATGAGATGCACATGATGTCAATGAAATGTAGACTAATCATAGTCCATATGAAATGTACGTGATGTCATGATCATGAATTCGCCGCTAAACCTCCAAGGTTACGCGAATTTGAAACAAGTAAACCAAGTTTACTAAAATGTTGAAATAATGAGACATGAACGGTGTCGAAAATGACCGAAAGTACGGATTGTCACATTCGCCCATCAAAAAGGAATTCATCCACGAATTCGATCGTGTTGGTCTATCGGGTTTAGGGTTTGATGTGGTAAACTTTCCCATTCCCGAGCAAAACCCTCAAAGACTTTTACCAACCAATTTTCACTTAATCTCACAACTCATCAAACAAGAACTGTCATGAGATTAGGCTAAATTGGTTTGAAGGAGGACTTTTGAAAATTTGGCTCGATTACGGAATTGCTTACACATATAAGTCTACTACTCCCTTCATCGCATGATTCTTCCTGAATTAGACATAGGTGATCAGGCTATGTATAATTTAGGAGTAACTATGCAATGCTTGGACTAATCGACTCATATGTTGTTTGGTGTTGAGTAAACTGATGTTAAAATTGTGATGAACATCGAGGAGAGAAGACATGGAGAAGTGCCGTTAAAATGATAGTTAAAGTAAAAAGAATTAAAATCCTCGAAAATGATAACAAATCGGAAAGAAAATAAAGTACGATAGATGAGAATATTTTACAACAAGTGGTTTATCAAAAGTAGTACATCTTAGGTTATAAGGATTCGGATACGATGAAAACATAAACTTAGTACAACATGATACATAGGAAAAGAAAACAAGACATTAATTTCCGAACTTCTTCGGTCTTCCACGTCATTGATACCTAGACGAGCTTCTCCTCCTCCTAACATGCATGCATTCCCATGAGCACATTCAACTTGTTGACCTTGGTTTTGGGGACATTGGCTCGATAGTGTCCTTGCTCCCACATCCGAAACATGTCATTATAGTTTTACCTCTACAATCCTCGGCGAGGTGTCCTAATTTTTGGCATCGGGCGGCACTTGGCGGCAAAGACCCGAGTGATGAAAGTTACATCTAGTACATAGTGGGTGTGTTCCAAGATATCCTTTTCCTTTGCGTCCTTAGCAAGGTGTCCCACTTTTGACAGATAAAGCATATACCACATGAACCATCATGATGTAGCGTGCATTGATGACATCGTGGTAAGTTTCAATATAAGTTCTTTCCTTTGTTGGTGCAAGAACATAAACCCCGCGGCTTCTTGTCTTCTATTCATTGTTGGTGATGGTTAATGCTACGGCTTTGGTTGTTGTTGTGGTAACCTCCTTGGTCATTTTCCCATTTCCTTTTGTTGTTGTTGGTTTGATTGTTGTCGTTGGTGCGGTTATTATTGTTATTGATGGTATAATTGTTGTTATTGTTGTGGTGGTTATTGTTGATAATGTTTTCCTTTTCGAACTTGAGCCATGAGTACTTGAGTAATACGGTAGATTCTTCAATTGTTTGTGGATCGAAAGAAGTTACATCTCCTTGGATATTTTGTGAAAGTCCTCCAATGAAATTTTTCAATAGTTTCTCATTATCCGAAACCATAGCCGGACACGTAATAGTCAACTCTTGAAACCTTTTGATGTAAGCAAGTCTCGCAGTTTCAGTTAGCTGCGGCCTCGATAATAGCAGACTACCGTCGCTCGTTCTTCTTCAATCCTTAATGCCTCGCTACACTATCCCTTACCAACTTTTGAATAGCCGCTTGAGTCATTTCGGTGTAGTTTTCTTGATGCCATATCTTCTTCAAAACAAGAGGAAATGTGAGACGTAGTCAAATCCTATGTTAAGAATGGGCGCTAAAGAGAAGTGATAGAAGGTGGTAAGTTTGAGGGTATTTTTCAAAATGATCGACGGTTCCGAAAGGATGGGTTATGAGGTGTTGTAAGTGCTTCAAATATAGTTCATCCCTAATATTGTTATCATGTTAGCAAGAAGCTAGATATCATCTCAAATTATGTCAAGAATGTTTGTTCGGTTTCACTAGTAGGTGGGGAGTCATTGATTGTCCGACATGTTCAAACCTCGTGGCATCTCTTGATATGAAAGTGAGGTTACTTGGAATTTCTAGAGAACACAATGCCTTAGGGGAAGTTTATATCGATAGCCTTAATTTAACCAAATTTTCCTTTAAGGGATACTCATTGTAGGGAAGTTCACATATTGTTGAAGCTATGTTTAGTGAAATGTTCTGTAGCCTCAAATAGAAGACTTGGTACATCCCTATAGTGTTGTTTCATGGGTATTCGCTTCGTATTAAATCTCGTAACTCGGTCTAGCTAGTACTTATGGAATAATAGAGTTTGAATTCTAATTCAAAATAGTGGTTCGGGATGTCTTGTGATGTCCTAAGATTTTGTTGAGTTTTGAATCATCCTACCTCCTAGTTCTAGTCCTTGTTGGTAATTCCAAAATCCTTTCATTGTTTTCTTGTATCGAGGAATCCTCCTCACAGATGGTATAGGAAGTCTTTCCTAAAAAGGTCACCCGTCCAATCCTAACTTATCGGTTAAGTGAGAGATAAATGGCGTTAAAGCAACAACTTGTTAAGGTGATTTTAAAACAGCTATATAGTGATAGAAAACGGCTTAACAATGGTAGTGAGATATTTTGGGTAAGACACAATTCAGATTATAACATAACTCGTGAAATGATTTGTAAAATAGCTTACAATAAAACAATTTATCGTTTGTCAAATAATAGAAGATTTCGTAGTTTAATTAATATCAAGATGGTTTAGAGGTTGTTAATATAATAGTCAGTAGAGTAAAGGCGAATAGTCTGTGAGGTAAGCGTACCAAGTTTTATGATTTTAAATCAGACAGTGGCTAATATAGCTCACCAAAAGGGTAAAATAGTTTATAACTTGCTATTGCAATTGTTTGTTGTTTTATAAAATAATAGCAACTAATCGGTTTATCATACTATGAGAAAATAGTTTGCAAAGTATCAGTAAGGTCATTGTTTATAAAGTATTTTTAAAATCGTAAATTTTTGGTTTAATGGTACAGGAGTAAGACGAAATGGTCGGTAAAATAGTTGAAAGCAGTTTGCGTTAGATAACGATGAAATTTATTATCTCAAAAGAGAGAATGTAGGACAAATAGTTGGTGTTCCACGTTTGTTTTGTAAGATAATAGCTTGATGATTTCTCAGAGTAACATGAAAATCGTTTCGTATGAGGATATTACGTAGTTGATAAAATGACTGAAACCATTTGATAAATTGATAATAAAACAACTTGCGTTAAAACTTTATGAAACAACGTTTCTAAGATGGTGATAAAATAGTTCGAAATAAAAATCAAGTGAAATAATTTCAGGAAATAGTAGCAGGGTAATTTGGAATAAAATTTGTTGGATGGTTTGTAGGATACATAGGAGAATCTTATCGAGCAATAATAGTCTACTAATTGGTCGAGAATAAAGTTGGCCTAACCCCTAGTAAGATAGTGATGTATCATTGCGAACTGCTTGAAGAATTAGGCAATCGGAATAAGGAATGAAGTAAACAAAGCTTGTGATTATCGTGGAGATAACAAATGATAAAGTTTACATCGCCTAAAAAGGTACTTATTATCTGCTCTCGCTGGTAGTCTAATCATGTCTCAAGTGTAGGAGTAGTAGGCGGTCTAGCAACCATAGCCCTAAAATTCTCACAGTCTCAAACCTATGAGATGGTGTAGTGTCTATAATCTTAGTGGTAAATGGTAATGGTGTGTCAATCATGCACGCTTCCCAAGCCGCAAGTCAGGTGTATAAGTATCGTGTATGAGATGTGATGGTATGGATGGTGCTCGAAATGATAATGATGATGAAAATAATGACGATGATGATAATGGAATCCTTGTGGTGAGTTAAGAAAATAGGTTCATTAGAATTAAGTCTATAAGTTCTACCCAATAGTATGATCTGTCCCAACTGAGTGATAAAAATTGCCCCGATTCTATAGTGAATCGATAGTGATCGTGATGGTGTAGGTGTAACTTCGTCCTCCCAAAAGGGTTTATCTCGGTATTCAACGTTATCGGTGAGGAGTCAATGATGTGAAAATCGTGATAGGGAATGACTAGGAATTTTCCACGTTAAAGTGATGTGAGTATAATGAGATGGGTATTTGAAGGCATTTATGTGACAACCGTTGTGAAATGAAAGTGAATAACTCGAAAATGTACGTATAAATCGCATGCAAAGTGAACACGCACTTATGATGAAATGATGAGATGCTATGATAATGTAGTTATAGTCTAGGGTCAATGATGCAACCTAGTTCTCTATAATCGTAGCTCGTACCAATCATCACACCCCAATTTACTGCTTTGCGTGGAATGGAATTCACAGGGGCATTGATCGTCATAGCACCACATCACGTTATATTGAACGACCTAAAGTGTCGTTTAAAAACACATCGTTGGATATTTCATAAAACATAATCGAGTACAACATCGGTCCCAAAAGGTTTAACAAGTTTGCCAAAATACAAATATGTTACAAATCCAAACGATGTTTTGAAATAAAGAACCATAATGTACATAATGTAAGTCGACGCCATGACTCAAAATATAGGTCCCTAAACCATGTCATGATGAACGTGCCTCGCCACACGAAAATACATTGCTAAAACGTCAACAATAATGTTGGTGAGAAATCATAGGTTTATGTAAATGTTTTATACGACTACACAAGTATAGACCATGCATGACAATCAAGTCACGTAAAAATAATGTTACAATTGCTCTAAGCCCATGACCCCGAAACTAGACTGTTCAATAATGTATGCCCTGCAGAGTGTTTGCCGACAACTCCGTAATGTAATCAAATGAAATGCATCCGTTCACTTGGTTGGGATTCACCAACCCGGATGGAGGCGTCACCTCGATAGATCTATCCACTCATCCTCGCTTCAAAGATTAACGGTTCATGTTCAAGTAATGGGGACTTTCAAATTGGCATATGTGGTAACTTAAGCAATGTAATGAATTTAACATACTTGGTATCGTACAAAAAATGTAGTGCAATGTATTCTCCCGTGGGTTTGAAAATAATCGAAAGCATGTAAAACCGGGGCTATGAAAACTCACTTGGATAAACTGGAAATAACGGCAATAGTGAGTACACCGAGGTTTATAATGATGCGTCAACCGGGACCTATTATCAATGATATGATATGTCATGAGTTGCAATGTAATGTTATGCATGCACTTCGTATGTTATTTATACCATTTACGGGTTTTGAAAATATTACTCGTCGATTTAAAAATACTCTTTTGACGTCTTGACCCTTCAAAATGACTTTACATGTTTTACGTCAAAATGTCATCCTACAATGGTTTTATAATGATTTTGGTGAAATTACCACTTTTCGTCGCAAAACAATGTCGTCGGAAAAATCATGAAATTAACAAAATGGCTCGGAAAAGTGGTCGTAAAATGGTGTACGTCGATCGTTAGAGAACGAACTCGACGGTTTTGGAAAGTTTGTATCGATATCTAAAAGTTTCAGTTCAGGAGTTTTCGTTCAAAAGGTCTCGATCATAAAGATATCCAAGGCTAAAGATGGTGGTTTTGGCTAATGTTGTGCGAAAAATGAGTTTCGCCAATGTTTGAACATCCGTAAATAATTCACCATGACTCCGCTTGACAAACGGCTTTTGTTTTGAAAAATATGGCCGATGAACTTGATTTTACTAGAAGACACTTTGTTATAAAAGTTTTGCATCATGGTTAAAACCGCCGCAAACATGGACGATATAGCTAATGAAATACTTGTTACGTCAAAAATAATATAATTTTCGAAAAATAATACTTACGGCAACTTTATGAAAACGGCCATATATTTGTCGTTTTAAATCCGCTTTCTCGTAAAATATGTCCTTAGCTTCGTATCAAGTAAACTAATATATTTTGACTAGTCGAAATAATTTGTGAAGCTTAAGGCTCGTTTTTGACCCGAAATATGTAAAAACTGCATGCTGTCTTTTTCAGAAAAATATACTTTTCGTCGCCAAACTTTAAAAATTCACCACGGCTTCGTTATAACTCCGTTTTTATCCGTTCAAGCGGCCACGGATTCGTTTTAAAGTATATTTTCTAAAAATCAAGGCCAAAATGTCGTACCATCAGTGGGTTTTTCCAGAAATTCGTTTTAAGGACAGACCCTAAAATATAGTTTACGAAAATAGTTTTTCTCGGACAAAACCTATTCTAATCCCTTCAAATCAACTCCAAAGCTAATCTAATCCTACCATACACCTTCTTAGGGTGTCATGGGTTCCTAATCACCATCAAGACCAAAGAATAACTTGGGAATAATTATAGGATGACTAATAAGTATATAAAACCTTAAAATCAAGAAATAAATGGTATAAACTACATAACATGCATAAAAGCTCCAAAATGATAAGAAACATATGAAAATGATAAGGAAACATAAAATGATGAGAATATGCTTACTAGTGCAAGTGAAGAGGTGTAGGTAACAAAGGTTTTACTTAAATATCCTTGGTTTTATTTCAAAACCATGAAAAGGATATGTTCTAGGTTGTTTAAACACTTGATCTTGCAAAATTTTCTTGATCCCTTGTTTGTTCTCTATGTGGCGGTTCTTAGTGAGCAAAGAGGAGAGAGAAAATTTGTTTTACACTTTGAGAATATGAGATGTGTGTGAAATAATTTAGGTTAAAAGACTTTGTAGCAAGGTGAATTATTGAGAAAACATGAACCATACATCATTTAAGACTTACCCTCCCTTGGCGGTTTTGGGGAGGTTGTCTCCATATATATATTTTTTTTTAAATCATTTACTTGTATAATTTGTATTAATTTGTAGAAAATGTAAGTAAAATGTAAGTTAAATGTACATGTAAAGGTAAATGGTAAATTTTGGTACAAGTAAGTTTTAGTAAATCAAAATAGATTGTATTGAGGTGATAAAATTGTAAAAATACTTTCCTTGTGAAAATCGGGTGATAAAATAATTATCGTAAGATTTTTAAAAAACGACGTAATAATTAAACGTTAACGATTAAAATACCAAATAAATTTGAAACACTAGGAAAACTAAAAATATAGTTTTATAAACTAAATGTGAGTTTAAAAATACCTCGGGATCATTTTTGAAAGTAACGGGTTAAATAATCAAAATAAAAACTCACGCGATAAAAATTATTAAATATAAAATTACGCGTTGAAGGGTGAAATGAAATGTCGTGCATGTACTAATGAGATGCACATGATGTCAATGAAATGTAGACTAATCATAGTCCATATGAAATGTACGTGATGTCATGATCATGAATTCGCCGCTAAACCTCCAAGGTTACGCGATTTGAAACAAGTAAACCAAGTTTACTAAAATGTTGAAATAATGAGACATGAACGGTGTCGAAATGACCGAAAGTACGGATTGTCACATGCGACAAGTTACATTGCAATATCACTCTCGTCTAGCCATTATTATGTGTTAGATTCGTCTATTTTGACAATACTGTAACATCCAATGTCTAGGGATGAGCATAATAAATCGTGGACCGGATCGAATCGACAACGCCCGAACCGCATCGAATGTATTTCAGTCCGTTCGTTCGGTCCATCTTTTAATCATATTTGGTCATCGGTCCGGTCAATCGGTTTACACAAAACCTATTAATATGCTTTGTTGGTAGGACCGAAGATATTCGGTCCGGCCTCGATCCGTGTTCGGCCAAACCGCTTTTAGACCGAACACATTTGGTCCGGCCCTCAGACGTGTTATAGTCAAAATAGTTGGAGTTTTGAGTTGACAGCCACGCCAACCCAACTATTTCGACTAGGTGTTAGTCTGATTGACCCGCTTGATTCGGATCAATTCGGGTTAAGACAGGAAAAATATATCAACCCGACCTATTTATAACCCGGATTAATACGAGTCATGTCAAATCGGGTCGGTCAATTCGGGTTCGGGTCACCTCGAATATACATAAAAGATTAGACAAATTGCTTACATCAATATGTATACATAGTAAAAGTGTTAGTCGACATAGGCTAAAAACATACCCGAACCCTGGCCTTATTTAAAACTTGGGTTAGTCGAATTAACCCTAATTGATCCACCTGAAGTGACCCGAGTAACATTCGGGTCAGATTTGGGTCGGTGACACCCCAACTTGTATCGGTATAACTTGTTTTAAAGCTAAACTCTTAAATTAAATTTGCTAAAGCAATGTATCATGAGTTATGTTTATAGCTTTTATTAATCACTAAGAGATCAACTTGTTATAACGGCCAAGTTTTTGTACCAACATGTAATTCTAATATATTCTTTTTTTGAACAGAATTCTAATATATCTAATCTAACTATCTTATAATAGAGGGATGCACTTCCCTCATATTAATTATTTTAAGATTTCCATATATAGAATTTTAAACAAATACAAGTTACAAAGCATTAGTTACAATACTTAAAGCACAAATAAAAATACAAATCAAACTACAATTAATACACAACTTAAAACACCCATTCACAAAAGAGTACATGTCTCCAATCATGATGTACAACATTTGCTTCACAAAATGACCATGTATAACGATTCTGGTACAAACTAACTAACAACCCATTTGAGAAACAAACTAACAACACCAACTAACCTATATCCCATCATCAACAACAAGACTCGAACATAAAACAAAAGAAAAAGAACTTTTAGAAAAATGAAAGTGATATTCATCACAGATCTTTTAGAAGATACACTTCTTTTGAATATACGAAAATTAAAAGAAAGAATGAAACATACTTTGTTTCATTCCATCTTTTCTTTCGGGTCAACCACACACAAAAACAAACACAAGAAAAGGACCTACCCGAGACCTCTTATAAAGATCTTGAAGCCGTGAACAATAAAAATTTCGTTTGGTGATTCGTTTGAAGTAGGATTTATTTGTGATTGTTACGGTTAGACCAAACGAGAGTGTATGTGGCTTTGTGTGTTTAAGAGTGATAGTGTCATTATCTTCATTTGGTTTGTGGCAGGTGCATCTATAGTGAGAGAGATTGAAAGAGAATTTTGGTTTGTGGCATCAGTTTTGTGAGAAAGAAAGAAAAGTTGTGACTGCAAAGAAAAATGTAGGCCTTTGTTTTGTGAGAGTGAAATTAGGGTACTGTTACTCATTTAGGGTTACTTCAAGACTGGGCCGAAAATACTTTCTAAACTCCAAGACTGGGCCGAAAATAATATATAAGTGTGTTTGGGCTGGTTATTTCATTCGTAGGGACGAAAATTTTGTTGAAATTTTTGGTAATAGAATTTTAGGATTATTGATTTGTGAGTGAGCCAAATTTTTGGGTTTATTATAATTACCATCAAATCCGAAGCCAACCACAATAATATTAACGGGTATTGACTCTATGCAACATCACGCATACACCTAGATATTTTATATGAAATAACTTGATATTTCATAAAGTTATTTCAATGTAAAATTCTCATCATCCGTAAAGTTATAATCACGAAAAACGATAATCCAAAAAAATGCTCGCTAAAATTTTTAGTTATGCAGACCACATGGCACGCAACGCTGCAGACACCGCTAGTTCTAATTAATACACTTTTGGCCTTAGTAGTATTTTTGTAAGATATATGTTCCTAACCAGGAAATGGTTGTAATTTTGAATCTCGTCAAGCATAGATGTGTGACTGATATTATGAGAATGTATATAGTGATGGGTACGTGTGAGTTTCTGTTTAAATTCTATTTCCTACGATATGTCGCTTAAAATCAAAATATCCCCTTGGATGGTGCAAAGGATCACAGCGTCCAAATTAAGACCATTTAGCTCTTGACGTACCCATCAATACCTTATTAGCTTTCAATTGAATAATGAAATATGAATTATCAACTTCCTGTTAGTCGATTACTTGTCTCTTGACCTCACTCGCCTGCCATCAGCTCATCATTAAACGAATGGCGCTTTCTATTTGTGCTATTTGAAAGTGCCAGTCTTTTTACTCAAACGATTTACTTCTCGGGTTAATCATCTGACTGTTTCAGCCCTCCTTGGCCCCTCCAAATGTACCCATCTAACGATGTTTCAACTTTATCATTTGACGGTTGTTATCAGCTCACCTTAAACTAATACATGTAATATGCAAAGTAACTACCTATGGCTAATGTGGTTTGTGGGTGACGTTGATGATCTAACTTTAAATCTTGAAAGACATGTATGTTACTTTCATGGAAACTTTGACAACTTTTAGTCCCACCTAGGTCATGGAAAAGAAATTATACTAGCTAATATACCACAATATGTGTAGGCCATATGTGTCTCGATTAATATAGTCCCACCTAGGTCATGGAAAAGAAATTATACTAGCTAATATACCACAATATGTGTAGGCCATATGTATCTCGATTAATATCAAGTTTCACTAGCTAGTTTCACACTTTCACTTCACCTCTTAGGTCAAGAGGTGATGTCAGAATTGTGGAAAATGAACATAAATTCTTGACTTTTTCATAGTTATCGAAATTTTTAAAACTTTTATAAGTCCAATATTTTACTTTACAAAATTTGAGATTCTTTTTCTTTTGTAGCTATATATATTAGTTTTGTTTCGTATGTTGAAACTTAAAACAAATGGAGTTCTTAAAGTTGTTTCAATTAAAAATGAAATTTGAATTACTCGCTTCTTGCTAGCCGACCACTTGTCTCTTGACCTCACCCTTCTTTTATGATCGACTATTATATTTGTCTGATTATTAGAGCGGAATGTGGTGATGAGCTCAAGCTCTTCATCATCGACACTTCACCGCACATCGCACGCTACTCTCCACAACTAACCACAACAAACCCCTATCCCTCATAACAAACCTCAACCTCTTCATTTGAGGCCCACCACTTACAACTTTAATTTTTTTCACATATCCAAATAAAATAAAATTCATTTATAAAAATAAAATTACAATACCAAAAAGGCAAAAACACCATTTTAAAACATTATTTTACTGAATTTAACAAAATCAGTTTACGTTAATAGTAGACCATGAACTAACGAAAGTAAACTAGGCAAGCCCAATGGGCTTTTTCTTTTAGGGCAGTATATGTATTTTTTTGCTATTCGCCGCTACTATATATCCTCTTCTTCAACAATGGAGTCCTTGTATTTTTGCTGCAAAAATAAAATAGTGCAATTTGGTATTTTTGCTGCAAAAAAGGTAATAACTCATTTTGATAAAACGCTTACCTCTTTCTTGGCCTCACTTTTGTCGAAAACTCCTTCGTCGCGCGTATGACGAGCTCATCAATGGAGAAGGATGGCGAGTTCGATGGTGTCGCAATGGCGAAGGATGGCGAGCATGCCATGTCGGAATGGCGATGGCAACGAGCTCCACACCTTCCCTCTTATACTCTTCAATAAAGCTCTTTTACAATTTTATTAGAATTAGAAAATTCACTATTAAAGTGTCGGCCACCTCAAGTATATGTATTCGCTAAAGCTCAGAATGTAGTCAAGTCATGTTATTAAGTAGTTTGTTAAGTTAGGACACAATCAATGAAGACTCTATTTCACACAATGTGGAAAGAGATATACATTAGAGTCCTCGCATTATCCTTGTGGTATTGCAAGAACATCAGTGATATGCAAACATATTCACAATGAAGATGGAAAGCCTTAGAGCCACATTAAACAAGCTTTAGTAGGTGGCATGTGAGATCTATCCATAGATCAACCATGTGACAAGGAACGAAACAATGGGGCGATTCAAATTTTGAATGAATCTGGTTCGAGTTATGGATTGTGGATACCTTTGAAAAACCGGTCGTTGTGCTTAAAATTCTTTTCTAGCACATCATGTTTAATATTTCAAAAATAAAAGGTGTTTATGATTGATAATTGATTTTCCTTAAAACCTTCGTTGTATTGCAAAAACACTTTATTAAGCGATACGATTGTTTTTCAAATCATTTTCATCAATCGGAAATCTCGATTATTGGTTCACTCGCTCCGTGTTGTCTTCTTTGAGACGTTCGGTTTGAGAACGACTAGAGCATTCGAAACCTGTCGAGATTCTTGAATTATACGATCACGGGTGCTTGTCTTGATCAGCGAGACCAGTGGTGGTGTACCTCAATTCAACGAAAGTGATCAAAGACACTTTCGCGCTATTTAATTGTTTTATGCGGTACACGGCGTTTGCGGTGATCGGAATGGAGAGGTCAATCCATGCGCGTGCTCCACAACACATTCATTTCAAAAGAAATCATGATAAGTGCATCATCGACTACGATATTATCACTCCATGCTTACGCTATGTTCTTTGCAAATATCATGAATCAACTAAAACTTCATTACTCGATGAAAAGAATTCATGATCCGAATGTGGCATGTGGTCCCATGTCAACAACAAAGTCAACACCACAATGGAAGAGTAAGAGATTTATACAAGGATGATCTCAAAGGGCTCAAAACTCATCATCCATGGATCGGTTAAAGACCTCCCTTGAATTATCCAAACATGGAAAACATGAAGAATCAAAGACTACGACTCTTGAGCAAGAACTTAAACAAAATTCAAGAACAATCTTATTGTAATATCCGTTTGTATCGTTAAATTATGACTTCCCGGGAGATTTTTAGGAAATGTTTTTTAGAGTTCCCTTAAAATTTTTAATTTTCCTTTAATTTTTTGGTTTCTAAATTCCCAAAATTTAATTTAAATTTTTTGAATTTTAACCCTTTCAAAATTCCCAAAACCTTTAGCCAAAATTCTAGGTTTTATTTTTTTATTTTTGATTTTAAATTAAATTAAAGGGGAAAAATAAACCAGGGGTTTTTTGAATTTTAAGGGGCCACAAGTTAACATTGGAAAATGGTTCAATTTCCAACTATAAACCGAATTTCTAAAACTTAATTATCTTGTTTTAAAACCTTTTGATTTGGAAATGGTTTTTAAATACAAAATTTGACGTAATTAATGGTTTATTTGTTTAAGTAATTTCTAAAAATGACACCTTTAAAATTTTGTAAAATATAAATTTATATCATTAATAAAAAACTTTAAATGGAATGGGACTTGTCTGTAAAAATATATTAAAGTGTCTTGGAAATTTATTAGGGGTTTTTTATATTGTTGTGTTTGGAAAGTTGGATTCAAACAATTGATTTAGGCCGGCCTTAGGAAAATGTACCCTACCATTAATTTTTTAATTTTTATTTAAAAAAATTCTAGGTCAAAAGTTATATTTTATTATTTTATATAGGTAATTTTAGGTTAATGTGGATTATGTTTAAAGTTTGGCAACTTGATTGACTTTATTTTAATGATTTACCTTTTGTAAACTACATTAACATTTTTTTAAGGTATTGGAATAAGAAGCTTAGGGGATATAAAATGTGAAAGTTAAGAATTTAAGTTGAACCGTTTAGGTTTTTAATCTTTAAATCAGAAGTATAACCTCGGATTTGGTTTGGTTGGTATGCTATTATCTTTTAATTTCTAAAAATCTTTTATTTTTTGGAATTTAAGTTTTTTTACTTTTATTTAAAATAAATTGGGTTTTAGTTTATTTATTTTTTAAAAATTTTTTTTTTTTTTGGTGTATGAATTTTTAAAAATTAAATTAAAGAAAAAAAATTTATTGTCTTGAAGTACTTTAAGTTTAAGTTTGGGATGTAATATAACTTTGAAATAAACTTTTAATTCCAAAGATTACTTTCAAGGTTTCCAACTAAGTTTTGTTTCTTTTTTTTAACAAATTTAAGGTCATAATAATAAGTTTAAAATATTTACAAGCAAAACAAAGTTTAGGACTCTTCACCAAACTTCGAAACTGAGACAATAAAAATTAAACTAATTTTATTGGAAAATGAATTGGAATTTAAGAAAAGCTAAATTTTAACTAAGCTAATTTAAAATAAAAATATTTATATTAAATTTATGGGAGACCTTAATTATTTCATCTCAAACTGGTTTGGTTTCGATTGGAATTAAGATAAACTGCTTACTGAGTATCTTTAACGTTCAATCGGAATTGGGTTCGTTTATCCTTAGTTCATTTTTGGTTAGTTTGGCCAGTCCTTAACCTCAGGTGTCTACAAGTTGAGATGACTTTGCCCTTTAGGCCTCGACTGGTTTAACAAGGTTTGATGATCAAATTTTCATAAGGATCCCTTTCAAATACCATACAACATTTGTGTCAGGCCAATTTAAAAGTTTGCCTCCATTGAATCGGAATGAAAATTTTACAAGCTAAAATGAAAGCGATTAAAGGGTTAAATTGTACAAATAAAACCTTAATTTGGGGTGTAAATGGGGACCTAATCAATTTAAATCAGGGAAACTAGGTTTTATTCAATTACACAATTCTAAAAATCAATTTAAGTAGCATGAGGGTTTATATCCACCCGGTAGAATTTTAAACGGTTGACCTCATTCGGATGAAATGAATTCCTAACTAAAATTATCTCTCCATTGTTTGATAAAGGCACCCAAGTTATTTAAATGATAGGGTTACTTTTAAACGGTAGGAAAAAGGTTTGTGGATACTTTATGTCAGTAAAATCTTTGTTAAAATGTAAACTTGCTCAACACTAAAACTCAAGAAACTGGAACAAAATCAAAATTTAAATAAACATAAAGTAGAGTAAGATAATCTTTTCCTAATTTTAAACCTTTCCCAATTTGATAAATTATGGGAAAGATAAGGAACACTAATTACCGTAAATAAACCATAAATTCGTATGAAGTTAAACCTTATTTCTCAAAATGTATTATTTAAGTCCAATAATGTTTTCAAAATTTACTTAAACCATAAGTAACAATAAAAAATTTGGGAAGATGAACCTATACAAATGAAAACTAGGATTGAAAGGGTTAACAGTAACAAGTTTGTGGAACATAGTTTGCAAATTAAAATGGAAAAGGTTGGTAGAATGATTAAATTGAAATTACCATTGAAATTTAAAAAAACATACCAAGCTACATGTAAAGGGTCTTTTTATCCAAGACTCTGGATTCGACATAAATAAATTGGTTATATATCTAATTATATTATAATTCCTTTAAAAATTACCCAACATTGGAATGTACATTTATTCTAATCATAATTAATATAACCTTCATCTAGATAAATTTTCTCTTACATTCTTTTAAAATTTGGGCAAAATGTTTAATTTTCCATGCTTATTAATAATTAATAAGATTAAAGGTTTGCTAATACATTTTTACAAATTTGGTGGAAATTTAAAATATGGAAATTATATAAAAAAACAAACAAACGATAAGATAGGTCCGTTGTTAATTTTTCTTAAAATGAATGTATCGATCAAGTTGTAAGTAATCAGTAAAATTAACTTGTATTTAAAATTATGGAAATCCTTAAAATTGTAAATATTAACTACATTATCTCTAGGTAAGCTAAACAATTCTGAATATTAAATACCAAATTTAAAATCTTTAAATTAAAGAACGGACTTTACTTTTTGTTTAGAATTTTCTAAAATTTATATTGAACCAATTAAAAGTTTGGTTACAAGAAAAAATTTCTATCTCAAAATTTCTATGTTTTATCATCCGTTTCAAAACAACTGTTCCTTATTTTTCATTATTAATTTCCAAGCGAATTTCAAAATTAGAACTTGGAACAACTATTGTCTAAAATCCTTTTAGGCAATTTAAAAGGAAGTTATGAATCTTCATAAACTATGTAAATTACATTGAAAATAGGAAAAACCAAAAGGCGTTAACATTAAACCCGCTTATTATTATTGATTGATAGTTAATAAGAAAGATTATTATTTACAAAAAAATTAATGTTTCCTTCCAATTTCGTATTTATGAGTCCTTTTCACAAATTCCCTTTTCCATTTCATCTTAAAATTATCAAATTATAAATTAACCAACTTCTATCTCAAAAATATAATAATTCTTTCTTCAATCAATTCTTTTAAAATTTACTTCACTTTTTTAAAAACTTTTTATTGAAAGGGAAAGCTAAACCTTTCCACACTAATCATTAAGTAGTATACCCCAATAAAGTTTGGTTGTTCACCTTTATATTTTGCAACAGGTCAAGATCTTGGGCCTATGCTTATGTCCTATAAATTTATGGAAATTTCCTTAAGGGTGATTTTTGCCGGTCTAAAATCCATCATAGTAAGGTTTTTACTAATTAACCTTTAAATTTTCCTAAAAGTAGATTAGATAAGGTATCTTAAGCTTTTAGAATTTAATTAACTAGGATTTTATTTTCAATTTATTTCTAAACTTGATATCCTAACAAGGCATTCATTTACTGGGTAAAACTTATGCTCTAGGGAAATTAATAGGAATTTCCTTTTCTAAATTCTTTTACAAATTGAACCCAATTGTTTAAAGGTCCAATTGGGTTGGTTTATTTGCTTTAATTGGGGATCCGATTATGGCAAGTGTTGGAAGATTCTTTCTATAAATTTTGAGGGTTAAGATTTCTGCAAGTTTTTGGAATCTTATGATGGTGGGTATTATGGTAATTTCTAAAACTTTTTAGTTAAAGGGATATCTTGCTCATGAGAAAAATAAATTTCTAAAGAAACTAGCGTAAACCTAACTTATTCTTTATTAGGCCTTGAAATTGAAATTTTCCTACTTAAGCGCGTTTAGTTTAATTGGTTAATTTTTTGAATGTTTTTGTAACTTATCCAAAGGTGATGGTGAGTCTAAGATTTAACTTTTAAGGTATCTATGGTTTAGGGAAGGAATAACAAAGGTTAAAACTATTCTTTACTTTAATTAATTTTGAAGCCAGTATAACTCTGAGTTTTAAGCCTAGAACTTAACCAATTTAAGAATACTATCTCTAATCTTAGTTTATAAAGAATTTAGGTTTTGGTAAGATAAAAAATTTAAATAAGAAATTAAATACAATTTTAAAAGATTTATTCAATTTAATATAACTAGCTTTTATTTTAATTAAAATAGTTTACCTAGAAATTTAGTAAATTCCATTTGGATTAATTTAACTAATTTCAAGGTCTATCTTAATAGAAACTTTAATTTTTAAATTGTAAACTTGGTTTTCTTATAAGTTTATAAACTTAAAAGCTTAACATTAGTAATTATCGAGATCAAATTATACCGATACACATCAAGTCTTCCTACCTAAGCTAACTAAAATATCTATACTCTCCAAGACAATTTGATATTTTCTTCTATAAGTCTAAACCGACTCCAACATAGTCTAAACCGACTCCAACATTTATATATCTGTTTCGTATCTATCAAATGAAAACAAAAAGATAAAGAGAAGAATAAATCTTCACTCTTCCCTCTCCTATATCACCAGTAACACCACCACCCTGACTTCACCACCACCTCACCACCACTCGGCCACACCATCGCAGCCCCGCCATCAACAACATCATCACCATCAATACCACAAGGTTCGAAGGTTGTGGGTTCGAATCGGGTTTGGTTGGTGGCTGTTGAGTCACGCTAGGATTCTTGGGTTTGTGATTGATTCGTGTATTCATCAACACCGACGCTCCATCATCTTGTACCCTCCATCTCTCTCGATTCCGCTGGTATATCTAAAACCAACCTATCTTATTAATTATTTGCTTATAAATCCGTTTATAAAAGAATTATTATGTTTCGTGGATTTAAAACTCAGGTCTAAAAACTTTTTAATCATTGATTCGTGTGGTAAAACAAAACATTAAAAGGGGTGTTGGGATTCATCTTATTTTTCCATTCGTTTTGATTATTTAATAAGCTGTTAGCTTATTTGGTTATGTCTCTTCGAGCTTAATTGGGACTTTAGGTTGATTTGGTTTGTGGCTTGGGTTGACCTCGACTAGAAACTACCCATGAGGGTATGTTTGTTTCGATTCGATCCACCCCAGTGATTGTTTGAGGTCCGCTTTTGTACTCGGATCAACACAAGCCAAGTGGTCAGGTTTGGTTTTATTTCGGTTCGAGAAAGGCGACCACTTGGGGTGTTTGGTTGTCTCGGTTTAAAACAACACCCAAAGGGTGCTTTGTTCCACTTATCTCCGACTTATTTAATAAGCTTATTTAGTGACTATTAAATGTCACCTGTGCGTTTTGTTGCTTGTTTCTGACTACTAGGGTGCGTTGCTTAAGCTTATTTTCCAAATCCTTCCGAAGAGTAAGATCACTTATTATTAGTTTGTAAGATATAAAAGCTAAGGTCGTTTGTTTTGCTCTTTGTTGGTCACAACCCCAAGAGGGTGTTTGTTGCATGCTACAACCCACACCAAAAAGGGTGTGTTCGGTTTGTTGCTCTCGGTTCACAGCCACCCCAGAGGGTGTGCTTATTTGTCTTGACTTCGGCTATCGACCCACACCATGGCCTAACTAGGGTGCACTTGAAGTGTTTGTTACCTGCTGTCACGGCCCACCCAAAAGGGTGTTTATTTTTGCGTTTCACAACACCAACAATGGGCGTTTGTTTGCTGTAATGCAGCCCCAACACGGGGTATTGGTTCTGCATATTTTAGCCCAATAGGGGCGTTTATATATGCTTATTTCAGCCCCAAAAAGAGTGCGTTTTGTTGCTGAATTTTCTGCACAAAAACCGCATTTGCAGCTGCTGATTTCAGCCTTGAAATGGTGCGTTTGTTGTTGATTTTCCGCACAAAACGCATTTGCATTTGCGATTTCGACTTTGAAATGGTGCGTTTGTTGCTGATTTTTCGCACTAAAACCGCATTTGCATTCTTGGTTTCAGCCCCAAAGGGTGCGTTTTGCTTGTTTATTTTACGCCTAAAGGTAGCACTTGAGCTGCTGATTTCATTTCAAAAGGGTGCGATTTGTTGCTTATTTTCTCGCACTTAAGGTGCGCTTGGGTTTCTTATCGGTTCACCAACACAACCCACTTAGGGTGTTTGGTTTTGGTTCTTTCTAGTCATATAAGGAAACTATTAGGATACGTTTGGTTTGGAAATTACCGGGCGAAACCCACTAAGAATAATAATAAGAATGTGTTTACATCTTGTAATTTATATGTAATATGTCGAATAATTATCGGATTACTTTTGAGATTATAACTTTGAATACGGATTATACATTGACTTGGACTATTGAACTCATATTGATATCTATTGGACAAAACATTGGACTTTATATATTATTGGATATAATGGACATATTATTTTGAATGATACATAGATAGTTAACGGACTTGTATTGGACATTAGACTTATGTTGGACGTACTAGACAAATTAGACTTGTGACAAACTTAAGACATGGGATTATACATATATGACATTGGACAAATTGATATATATTGGACATTAGATTATATTTTGAACTTTTATTGGACATATTGGATAATTAGACTCGTGATGGACTTAAGATATCTAACTAAGAACATTGGACACATTGAACTTGAATTAGATTTAAGTTGGACTATTATCGGGCTAGAGTCCAGTGACTTACCTTCTTGACATATTTCTTGTCGTTATCTTCTAGCCTAGAATTCACCGTCAATACTTTTGTGACTCGCTTTCTTGAGTCATCTTGTCTATTCTTTACTTCATAATATATATGAGATATACATATTATGCTTTGGCGTGAGTTGTATTTCGAGTCTATGATTTCAAACCACCACACGAATGATGAAACTAAACATTTTACAAACGTTGATACGAAACTTCCACGAAAACTAAAACGTTTTATCCTTTGAAACTCATGCGAATCGATTACTTTCCGCGTGTCATGTTTTGACACAAGCTCATATCTATTAGGTTGTGCCGATTCCTTATTGTCATGCTTTATTTGACACCGTTGCATTACTTATGTCACTACATGCTAAGGTGAGTTCATAACCCCACTTTCTATTACTTAATTGTTTTACAAACCCTTGGGGGAGATACATGCTTTATTTTAAACCGAACACATTGCTTTCAAACATTATACTTATCGATTGTTATTAGCACTAAGTTTCGCATTTGCCAAACTTAAGTCCCTTAATCATGAATCATTAATCACTATGTGAGGTGGGCGCGAATATTGTGAATAGATCTATTGGGATTGACGAATCCCGTTTGTGTTGGCCCCATTAAAGGCAAACAAACGCACTATATTTGAGTAACATTGGTAAAAATGGCAATTTTACCAGATAGGGCACGCACCGACATTTTCTCCACTTAATTTTGGGACACGTTAACGCCTTGATTGCATGATGCTTAGTCTAATAATAACTGTTTGGTTTTCAAACCATTGGTGTGAATTTATAACTCACACTACAAACATAATGTGTTCAACCATCAAACAAACTCTATGAATTTCACTCAACCTTTGTGTTGAGTTTTAAGCATGTATTTCGTGTCCATAATGTCGGGTCGGCACGGAAGAGCGAGGACTAGATCAAGAAGGCTATAAATTTTATTATCATTCGAAAACCAATTTAATGTATTTTGTAAACTTGGAACCATCGGGACTTCATTTTGTAAACTCGATATTTATATAAATCGAATGATAAATCTTTTAAAACGACTCCATTAGAGTACGTTTTCTATTATTATGATTGTTGTGCCATGAAGTAACACCCGTTTGAATTCATTGCGTATCACGAAATTGGGGTGTTACAGATTGGTATCGAGCCAGTTTATAGAAACGGGTCTAATTGAGACTTAAACTATAACTACTTTTACAAACAAAAACATTTTATAGCCTTCGTTCTTCGTGCCTTCCATCCTCTAGACGATTATGTGACTTTTAGGCATTTTAAGCTATATAAACATATACTAGTATATTGATATATACACTTGACATAATTTCAATCATAAACAAAGTACTCAACATATCTGCGTATGCCTATTCTAAGGCATTACGGCACAATCATATTTTCTCAATCTCCCAATCATGCATCTACTCATGCATTTTAGAATTACGAAACTTTCTCCAAGACATTGTAATTGACTACAATGGTCTTTCCTACTTCCCGACATTGTGAGATACAATGGTCTCATTCATTTTCAAGACACCGTGAGATACTCTATTACACTCTCGCACAATCGTAAATCCTGGTCTCTATTACATTCTCATACACCGTAAATCTTACGGTGGTCTCATTTATTTCTCAAGACATTGTGGGTTACACAATGGTCTCTATCATTCTCAAGACATTGTGGGTTACACAATGGTCTCTCCATCTTTTCTCAAGACATTGTGGGTTACACAATGATCTCTCCATTATTTCTCAAGACATTGTGAGTTACACAATGGTTTAATTTGCTTCACAGACATTGTAAGTTATACAAAGTCTCTAAAAATTATCGTAAAAACATTATATGATATTGTTTTACATGAAACCCGTCACAGTCTATCAATTTACCTAATGGAAATACAAGAAACGGGATTTCTAAAAGATAAACTGACTCATCATCTACAAAAGCTGAAGTTCAGCAACTTTCTCTACATTCATCAAAGTCCTATTTTGAAACCTTTATTGTTAAAATTTCGTGATTCTAGCCAAGTATGGACTATTTTAGAATTACTTAAGATTTCCTTTCCACACGTATCTACCCATACTATCTTCTATGCAAGGGAATGTGAAAACATAGGTTGCAAGTCTTTTATGGCCAGGACTTGCAACTGGATGGTTTGATATCGCCTTTGCTTAGTGGAAAATTTCTCAAAAGCTTTGGACATATCACGAGTGTACCTAATTTAGGTATTTGGAAAATTTATCGAACCTCGGCTAAATATAGTCTAGTCACCTATATTTAACCTAGGGATAGTGGAACATAGTCTGACTAACTATGTTCGACTTAAAATTTTCAAATCTTGAGAATAGTTATACAAGTGTTATATTCGAGTTGATTTCTACTTAAACTCGATAAACCACCAGAATTCATTAAAAAGATCTTGAGACACGATAGTGTCTTACCACTCAGCAAAATCTTAACATCTTATTTATGCTACCTAATTTCATTCTTGAAATTTTCATACATAAGATAATCCGAACTACTATATTGGGATAGTCATCAAATCTTCTCGTCATTCCTTAGAAGTACTAGCCTGTTTAGGTTTCAAGGATATCATTCCCGCCATATACCTTTAAAATTCACTTTTGATTTTAAAACAAACTTGACATCTCTACCTAAGAATAATGGTAAACATACACTACACTCTTCTAATCATCAACATATAACTTCATTATCTAAACCCCATTATAAGTCATTATGTAAAACTTCATAGTACCACGTTTCTTTCGAACACTAGTAGACGTAAACACTATACGATATAGCCTTCATCCCGAAACCACCTAAGACATTCTCAACTTTGGAAATGGTTTGGATAACCACTTGCCACTATCGAGACTTTCCTACAAACGACAGTTATCACATCATTATAAACCATTTTACATCATCAACATCTTATATCTTTATATTATCAACTTATAAGCTTTCACAAGTAAAACTACATTTAATCAATACTTAACACGGACTGAATCTCGGGACGAGATTCCATTTAAGGGGTTGAGACTGTAACCACCCGTAAATTTCACATTGTATTAAATTACTATAATATTCTACTAAAAAAAAAAAGAATACTTATCCATTTTCTACGTCTAATAAATTTTTTTTTTGGATTAAACGTTATCAGTATACCTGACCACAACAACTAACTAGTGTGACGTGACTCACATTCCCAATAGACGTGCTCACCGACATCAACATGACTTATGTTTATAAACATCCTTATAGGTCAAGCGTAAGAGTTTTCAAATTTTATTACGTTACGTTATTTCGTTAGCGTACGAGTACTTAACGTCCATAATAACGTTTGCCATTTATTTACTTATTTAAAATTGTAAACGCCAAAATACAAGTCTCTAAAACACAAAAACTTAAACTCTATGATATGTTACAAGTCTAATTTACATTCTTTAAGGCTCACCTTACAAGACCTTGATACGTAAATTGTAAACTTGGTTTTCTTATAAGTTTATAAACTTAAAAGCTTAACATTAGTAATTATCGAGATCAAATTATACCGATACACATCAAGTCTTCCTACCTAAGCTAACTAAAATATCTATACTCTCCAAGACAATTTGATATTTTCTTCATAAGTCTAAACCGACTCCAACATAGTCTAAACCGACTCCAACATTTATATATCTGTTTCAGATCTATCAAATGAAAACAAAAGATAAAGAGAAGAATAAATCTTCACTCTTCCTCTCCTATATCACCAAGAACACCACCACCCCGACTTCACCACCACCTCACCACCACTCGGCCACACCATCGCAGCCCCGCCATCAACAACATCATCACCATCAATACCACAAGGTTCGAAGGTTGTGGGTTCGAATCGGGTTTGGTTGGTGGCTGTTGAGTCACGCTAGGATTCTTGGGTTTGTGATTGATTCGTGTATTCATCAACACCGACGCTCCATCATCTTGTACCCTCCATCTCTCTCGATTCATTGGTATATCTAAAACCAACCTATCTTATTAATTATTTGCTTATAAATCCGTTTATAAAAGAATTATTATGTTTAGTGGATTTAAAACTCGGGTCTAAAACTTTTAATCATTGATTCGTGTGGTAAAACAAAACATTAAAAGGGTGTTGGGATTCATCTTATTTTCCATTCGTTTTGATTATTTAATAAAATTGTTAGCTTATTTGGTTATGTCTCTTGAGCTTAATTGGGACTTTAGGTTGATTTGGTTTGTGGCTTGGGTTGACCTCGACTAGAAACTACCCATGAGGGTATGTTTGTTTCGGTTCGATCCGACCAGCGTGATTGTTTGAGGTGCGCTTTTGTACTCGGATCAACACAAGCCAAGTGGGCATCGTGTTTGGTTTTGTTCGGTTCGACAAAGACGACCACTTGGGGTGTTTGGTTGTCTCGGATTTAAAACAACACCCAAAGGGGTGCTTTGTTCCAGCTTATCTCCCGACTTATTTAATAAGCTTATTTAGTGACTATTAAATGTCACCAGGGTGCGTTTTGTTGCTTGTTTCCTGCACTACTAGGGTGCGTTGCTTAAGCTTATTTTCCAAATCCCTTCCAGTAGTAAGATCACTTATTATTAGTTTGTAAGATATAAAAGCTAAGGGTCGTTTGTTTTGCTACTGTTGGTCACAGCCCCAAGAGGGTGTTTGTTGCATGCTACAACCCACACCAAAAAGGGTGTGTTCGGTTTGTTGCTCTCGGTTCACAGCCACCCCAGAGGGTGTGCTTATTTGTCTTGACTTCGGCTATCGACCCACACCATGGCCTAACTAGGGTGCACTTGAAGTGTTTGTTACCTGCTGTCACGGCCCACCCAAAAGGGTGTTTATTTTTGCGTTTCACAACACCAACAATGGGCGTTTGTTTGTCGTGTGCAGCCCCAACACGGGTATTGGTTCGCATATTTTAGCCCAATAAGGCGTTTATATATGCTTATTTCAGCCCCAAAAGAGTGCGTTTGTTGCTGAATTTTCTGCACAAAACCGCATTTGCATTCTTGATTTCACCTTGAAATGGTGCGTTTTGTTGTTGATTTTTCCGCACAAAAGCGCATTTGCAATGCTTGATTTCAACTTGAAATGGTGCGTTTTGTTGCTGATTTTTCGCACAAAAACCGCATTTGCATTCTTGGTTTCACCCCTAAAGGGTGCGTTTTGCTTGTTTATTTTCTGCCCAAAGGTAGCACTTGGAGCTGCTGATTTCAGCCCCAAAAGGGTGCGATTTGTTGCTTATTTTCTGCACTTAAGGTGCGCTTGGGTTTGCTTATCTGGTTCACCAACACAACCCACTTAGGGTGTTTGGTTTTGGTTCTTTCTAGTCATATAAGGGAAACTATTAGGATACGTTTGGTTTGGAAATTACCCGGGCCGAAACCCACTAAGAATAATAATAAGAATGTGTTTACATCTTGTAATTTATATGTAATATGTCGAATAATTATCGGATTACTTTTGAGATTATAACTTTGAATCACGGATTATACATTGACTTGGACTATTGAACTCATATTGATATCTATTGGACAAAACATTGGACTTTATATATTATTGGATATAATGGACATATTATTTTGAATGATACATAGATAGTTAACGGACTTGTATTGGACATTAGACTTATGTTGGACGTACTAGACAAATTAGACTTGTGACAAACTTAAGACATGGGATTATACATATATGACATTGGACAAATTGATATATATTGGACATTAGATTATATTTTGAACTTTTATTGGACATATTGGATAATTAGACTCGTGATGGACTTAAGATATCTAACTAAGAACATTGGACACATTGAACTTGAATTAGATTTAAGTTGGACTATTATCGGGCTAGAGTCCAAGTGACTTACCTTCTTGACATATTTCTTGTCGTTATCTTCTCGCCTAGAATTCACCCGTCAATACTTTTGTGACTCGTTTTCTTGAGTCATCTTGTCTATTCTTTTACTTCATAATATATATGAGATATACATATTATGCTTTGGCGTGAGTTGTATTTCGAGTCTATGATTTCAAACCACCACACGAATGATGAAACTAAACATTTTACAAACGTTGATACGAAACTTCCACGAAAACTAAAACGTTTTATCCTTTGAAACTCATGCGAATCGATTACTTTCCGCGTGTCATGTTTTGACACAAGCTCATATCTATTAGGTTGTGCCGATTCCTTATTGTCATGCTTTATTTGACACCGTTGCATTACTTATGTCACTACATGCTAAGGTGAGTTCATAGCCCCACTTTCTATTACTTAATTGTTTTACAAACCCTTGGGGGAGATACATGCTTTATTTTAAACCGAACACATTGCTTTCAAACATTATACTTATCTGATTGTTATTAGCACTAAGTTTCCGCATTTGCCAAACTTAAGTCCCTTAATCATGAATCATTAATCACTATGTGAGAGTGGGCGCGAATATTGTGAATAGATCTATTGGGATTGATTTATCCCGTTTGTGTTGGCCCCATTAAAGGCAAACAAACGCACTATATTTGAGTAACATTGGTAAAATGGCAATTTTACGGATAGAACACACACCGACATTTTCTCCACTTAATTTTGGGACACGTTAACGCCTTGATTGCATGATGCTTAGTCTAATAATAATCTGCTTTGGTTTTCAAACCACCGGTGTGAATTTATAACTCACACTACAAACATAATGTGTTCAACCATCAAACAAACTCTATGAATTTCACTCAACCTTTGTGTTGACAGTTTAAGCATGTATTTGGTCCATAATGTCGGAAGTCGGCACGGAAGAGCGAGGACTAGATCAAGAAGGCTATAAATTTTATTATCATTCGAAAACCAATTTAATGTATTTTGTAAACTTGGAACCATCGGGACCTCATTTTGTAAACTCGATATTTATATAAATCGAATGATAAATCTTTTAAAACGACTCCATTAGAGTCGTTTTCTATTGTTATGATTGTTGTGCCATGAAGTAACACCGGTTTGAATTCATTGCGTATCACGAAATTGGGGTGTTACATCAGCCAACGTCACCTACCCACCATCGTCGCAACTCCACTTCACCACCGTTAGACACTTAACCACTTCACATCGACGCATCTCCATTTAACCAGTGAGTGATCTTGATCTCATCATTAAGTTTATATATGTTGCTATTCAGATTAATAGTATAATATTTTTGAGTATTTGTTATATTTTTGTTGGATTAAGTAGTAATTATGATATAGATATGTATGTGTGAATGATTTCCTAGAGGCAACTGTTGATTATTGACTTATGAATGTGTGAATGATGAAATTAGGGATTTTAGACCAACAGAGTGTTAGAGTAATCCTACGATTAAAATTAAGTGGTTTCCAATTTTCCATATGCTTATTAATAAGCAGATAACCACTTAAAAAACATTCCCAAACACATGTTCATTAAAAAGTCTTTGGGTTTGATTATTCAAAACACTTATTAAGCAGGTAAGTAGTTTTATAAATAACCCCAAACACCTTTAGACCAGATGAAGTATACTATATTGTGTCTACGTGTATTCTCTGTTCTCATGCTCATGATGTTCTATAAGCTGAAAATGTAACACTCCTTTTGAGTGATTATGTCGAGGGTACCCGCGGCTATGTTTGTACATTTTGTAGTAGTTGGTCAACTTTTGCACTACTTGGGTCTCGACTATTGAAGACATGTGTCCCTATACTAAATACATATATTCGCCCTTGTCTTTGTGTTACACTTTTAACTTAGGGTCCGTTTGGTTTGTATGCGGGTTTGTGATTTGGATTTGGATTTGGATTAGGATTTAGATTTTGATTTGGATTTGGATTTAATGTAAGTGAGAGAAAATAATATTTAAGTTATTTTATAAAATTTGTATTAATAATTTTATTGTTAAAAAATAATAAAATATAACAAAAAAAGTAAAAGAAAAAAAAACTAGTGGTTAATAATTGTCATGGGCCTACAAAGAAGATAGTAATTGTTGTAAAGATAGCATGTGTGAAGGGATTAGTAGAATCCATTATATCTAGCTTTCTGACAACTTTTAAAGATTTGCATTTCAACCAAACAATAGATTTAAGGCATCTTTCAGCCCAATCCTTGTAAACCCCTATACCAAACGGATCTTTTTTTTTTTTTTTTTTTTTAATGTAGGTTCTTAGGCTAATAGGATTAGTATTTTATATATTTGCTCCTGCATATCCCAACTGCTAATAGGTTAATGTAGTTGTACTTTGATGCGCGTACGAAGCATGTTTAGGGTCGAAGGAACTTCTTTTTCGTCGAGCAAGTTTTTCAACACCCTAAGCAGTGAACCTAATCGTTGTTGTGTAGTATTGGGTAAGCCTCGGGTATTGATATCGTTCTATAGGGGAATAGGAATGCTAGCAAGAAGTGTACTACGCTAAGGTTGGGGTTGAAGATTATTCTTTTTTATCTTTTATATATTTTTTAGAAAGCTAAAGGTAAAATCTCGGGCAATTGGTTTGGAGGTGGTACTTCTACCGACTACTTCTACTATCTAATTATCTAATACTACAGGTAGTTTTATGTCTTTTTGATTGTGTGCTCGTATGATGATTAAAAATGTGCTTACCTAGATACTATTACTCCCTAATTATCTTTTATTGTTGGTTGAATTGTCACGTCCTTATTCTTAACGCTTTATGTTTTCTAAGGTCGTAGGGAATGCTTATGCCCTAACTCTTTGATAATACCTTTAGGTTATTGTCTACGAAGTCTTCTAGATGATTCATAAACTAACTTTAAGGTTATCTTTGGATGTTTAGACTACGAAATCCTCTAAGTGATTCATAAACTAATGTTCACAAAGATTACTCAAGCATTTAAACACAACGATAGCCTAGTGCACTCCTAAGCCATTTACAATTAAGATAAGAGACAACCAACCAATAATTAACAACTAGGTTTCATAGATCTAAGCAAACAAACAAGAAATTTAGCGGACATGTTAAACAAGCAAGCATACACACATTCAATGGAAGACATAATGATACTAATGGAATAAAACACTTATCTTGATGTGTAAAATAGGGTTTGGGACCCTAAGATCTGTCAAAGTCAGACTACAAGCGTTTAGGGTTTTACTCCACAAGTCTACATCCTAAAATCTTGAAAAATCGAATTCTATATATGATTTACACTTGCGGCGGCGTCGCCTTATAAGTGGGGCGTCGTCGAGATCGCCGTCATTAGGGTTTTCGTCTTGGCCAGTTATCGATGGGGCGGTGTCACGTTGTAGTTGTGACGCCGTCGGCTTCAGCAGGGACGTCGTCGATTACGGATCCGGGCCTTATGAGATGAAAAGTCTTAGTGACGCCCTTCTCTTCAAAGCTGGCGTCGTCAGTGTATTTGAGCAAAAAGTGCCTTGAGCCGTCAAGTGCATCTATTATCAAATCAGTAGAGAGGACGGCGTCGCCGCTTTGGTTGGGGCGCCGTCGACTTCGATTTAACAACTTGGGTGTCTTGATCTTGACTTTGCCATTTTCTTCATGTATTCACTCCTTTTCGTTCAAATATGCATCATTCCAACATTTTGCTTTCAAGAGACCTAAAAATTGAAAAGGAACGACATTAAGCAGTAACGGATATAAAATTGGTCGATTAAGAACTTAAATGACCCCTTAAAAGTGTACGTTTTAAATCCTTATCAAATATCCCTACATTTGGTATTTGCTTGTCCTCAAGCAAATGTGCTTTTGACTAATCAATTTATAAGTTAGGGGGCATGAAGCATAAGTTTAACATAATTCACAACAAGTAAAAGTAAAGAACATAAATTATATACTAGCACCTCACAAGGGGTGTTTGGATTCTCTCATCTCTCGGGTGTATATGAAATATAGTAAATGGAAATGGAAGATAAACACTCATTACATGGCATAGTACATAAATTACCATAGGCTTGAGACTAGATCAATCATCCACCGCTTTGGCGTAAGCACCTAGGAACAACTATCTAAGATGTATTTTAAAGGGTTGTAACGTTAGGCTTACGGTAGGGAAACAAAGGGTTTGGTAGGATAGGCGATTTAGTGGTGGCAAGTCAAAAATCTTATGTTACAAGCATGAAAAGCGCGGCGTTGCTAAGCTAAGACTCGACTCACTAAACTCTAGATAACTTGGAACAAACATACATAAATTTGAAAAAACATAAACATAAAGATAGATGTAAGATGGAAGTCTTTTTTTTTTGCATACACTTTTACTCTACTATCCTCTAAGATAACATCAAAATATAAGGGATTTATAGGAGCATCACTACACTTGAGTTTTTATTTCTCTAACACTAATTTGACCAGATTTGAAAAGATCAAAACACTTGGAGTATTTAATTACGTAAATAACGTGAATTTGAATTTAACGTTCCTTCCCGTCACTCCATAAATTTTTACTTTACCCATGAGTCCCAATCATCCCAAAATTGTGTACAAAAGATATGACTCGACTTAGCAACCATGCAAGTAACTAGATAATTGAACTAAGGGTTAAGTATGATAACAATAATGCACTAAAGGTTAGTGCATACAAGGTAGGCTAAGGCGATTTGGGTGTACATTTGGGGGTGGATTGTGACAATGCTCTTCATTGATATTCCGGAAAAACGAAACATCACGAGAACCGCGAAAAGGATAGGCTCTGAGTGGTTAACTAGGGGTATCGTGTACTAAATATGAGTACATCGCAAGGGTGTGGGGTAATTACTCGACCGATGTGGAAGAAGTAATTATAATACGGGTTTCAAACAAGGGTTATCCTAATGCCTCTTATCATTTAGTTATTCCTAACTACACAAGTGTAGTCTCACTAGCGATCTCAGAATGCATCACAAAACAAGTTCTAGAATCTATTATACTACCGGTACACTCTCTAAGGATTAAAGATGAATGCTTTTAATCCTAAAGATCTAGGGGCGAACCTCACATTTTTGGGGTGGAATTTGAGTGGTAAACTGTTTTTTGTGCTAGTCATATAATTCCTATCCATGAGACGCTTTATTAAGACTAAAGTTTTTGCTCGTACATGTCACAATTTTTTTAAAATTTGGTGCTAAAATTGCCCTAACAAATATTTCTCATAGCTTATTACAAAAATGAACTAGGACAAGACAAATATTCAAGGATAAACATAGTTTCTAAGTTCCCGTTTTATTCTCTCCCTACACTTAAATTGAACATTGTCCCCAATGTTCCCCGAAAGTATCAAAGTTATGATAGAGGAAGGTAAGTAAAAGAGAAAGAAACTAATACTCCCCTGATTAGCTCGATAGGATCCGTGTGAAGTAGTGGTTAAATTCTTTTCAAGAAGAATGTATACGTGATAAGCTCCATCCAATGTTGAGTTTCTTCTTCTTGCTAAATATAACCTGCACACTTTAAGAAAATAGACGAAACCTTCGAGTAAAATCGGCGGTAAAACTATATATGACACGACTATACTAGGATATAATGCTTGTGGAATGCATGTTTGCAGATTTTATGGAAAATTAAGACCTGAGAATTTCCAAAAATTTATAAGTAGCAAAGAAAACGAGAAAATTTTATACATTGTTTACGCTCGTCACGAAGTCTTGATTCTAATCTGACGTCGTCGGTTGTCTGACAAGCCGATGCTGCGTGCATTTTCCTGGAAAAATTACATCATTAGAACCTGAAAAAATTCATGCAAAACATCCATTATGACTCGATACAAGCATTTGACTATAACAAACACACATATACATCAATTTCACTAGTTGTAATTCTCATGTTCACACTCTTTTAAAAATGTATGTAATCTTCCCTACACTTATCCTTTTTGTAAAATACCTTTATATGCAATTAAGACGAGGTTAAAGACAAAATAAAGCATTTTCACAAATTCAAACATGAGAATAAATAATAATGAAAAAGATATATGACACACAAACAAGCAAACGATTAAGCATGGGTTGCCTCCCACGAAGCGCTTTTCTTTATTTATGAGTCTTGTAGCTAGACTCCAAGTCGTGCTCCTACGTTGTCTTATTTTTCATCCTCAATGAAAACTCTATCATATTGAAAAAATTCTCATCTACTCTATACTTAGGTCCAAGGGTCAAACAATCCTTATAGTAAAGCCTCCTTTTCTCCCACATAAAGTTCAAGCCTTTTTCAACATCTTCTTCGCTCTTTTCCTCAAAAGCTTTAATGTTATCTCGTTCATAAAGGGATAAAGGGCCATATCCATTCATCTTCCAAGGCATCCTATATGTAATTTCATCATTCCCTTCCGCAAATCTAACCGTTCCTTCGGATTTGTTATAGCTTAGTTTATATTTTTCAACAAACGGTTTTCCTAACACAACTTGGGACAAGCTATAGTCAATGACACATCCTATGTCTTCTAGGACCATAAAATCAACTAAGTAGGTGAAGTTTCCTATAAAGACGTGTACATCCTTGACCCTTCTCACAAAATTGCAAACCCCACTAGGATACTTAGGGTCTCTCCTAATCTTAAGTCGCTCATTCATTATGTCATTGTAAATAGCTGATGACATCACATTAATGGGAGAGTCCGTATCTATGTAGGCGTGCTCAAAATTCCTATATCCAATCATACAAGGTATTTTGATGTTCCAAGGATTTCCTCTCCTAATCTTTGGGCATATCCTAATGATGGGTGAACGAGGATTGTCGATTATGTATTGGTGGTAAGCAACTTCTTCCTTAGTGGGGTAAAGATTAAAGTAGGCACTATTTTCCTCATTCACATTTTCATTTACTAAATCATTACCCGAACTATTGCTAATCATGGAGCCAACAATCGAGGCGTTAACCACTTTTTCAACAGCGTCCCTAATTGTACTCTCAAGCACCCTATGCAAATCTTGAAGATCGTTTTTTCTACTAACATATCGGTTGCGACGATGGTTAGAGGGATGTTTGTCAATTGGTTTTGGTTTGAGTGGAAGTGGTTTATTCGGTGGTCGGTTGTTATTTGATGGGTTATCACCTTCCATGGCAAAAAGTGATGGGATTACTAACAAAGTCACGAAGAAGGGGATAGACTACAAGGAAGCTAAAAATGAGAAAAATCTTACTTGATAGGAATCAAGCAAGGGAACCTAAGCGAGATAGAAATCTAACAAGCTATTCTATTCACCGTAGCGGCGCTAAAACTTGATGCGCGTCTGAAAGCGTTCGGGGTCATAGGAACTTCTTTTTAAATCGAGCAAGTTTTTCAACACCTAAGCGGTGAACCTAATCGTTGTAGTGTAGTATTGGGTAAGCCTCGGGTATTGATATCATTCTCTAGGGAATAGGAATGCCGAGCAAGAAGTGTACTACGCTAAGGTTGGGGTTGAGGATGATTCTTTTTATCTTTTATATATTTTTAGAAAGCTAAGGGTAAAATCTCGGGGCAAGCGGTTTGGGGTGGTACTTCTACCGATTACTTCTACTATCTAATTATCTAATACTACGGGTAGTCTTATGTCTTTTTGATTGTGTGCTCATATGATGATTAAAAATGTGTTTACCTAGATACTATTACTCCATAATTATCTTTTATTGTTGGTTGAATTGTCACGTCCTTATTCTTAACGCGTTATGTTTTTTAAAGTCGTAAGGAATGCTTATGCCCTAACTCTTTGAGAATACCTTTAGGTTATTGTCTACGAAGTCCTCTAGATGATTCATAAACTAAATTTAAGGTTATCTTTGGATGTTTAGACTACGAAATCCTCTAAGTGATTCATAAACTAATGTTTACAAAGATTACTCAAGCATTTAAACACAACGATAGCCTAGTGCACTCCTAAGCCATTTACAATTAAGATAAGAGACAACCAATCAATAATTAACAACTAGGTTTCATAGATCTAAGTAAACACACAAGAAATTTAGCCGGATATGTTAAACAAGCAAGCATACACACATTCAATGGAAGACATAATGATACTAATGGAATAAAACACTTATTTTGATGTGTAAAATAGGGTTTGGGACTCTAAGATACTGTCCAATTCGGACTACAAACGTTTAGGATTTTTACTCCACAAGTCTACCTCCTAAGATACTGAAAAATCGAATTCTATATATAGATTTACACTTGCGACGGCGTCGTCTTATAGGCGGGATGCCGCCAGATTGTCGTCATTAGGGTTTTCGTCTTGGCCAGTTATCGATGGGGCGGCGTCACGTTGTAGTTGTGGCGTCGTCGGGCTTCGGCAGGGCGTCATCGATTACGGATCGGGCCGTCCGAGATGAAAAGTCTTAATGGCGCCCTTCCTCTTCAAAGCCTAACGTCGTCGGTGTATTTGAGCAAAAAGTGCTCTTGAGCCGTCAAGTCCATCTATTATCAAATCGTAGAAAGGACGGCGTCGCCTTTTATTTGGGACGCCGTCGACTTCAATTTAGCGACTTGGGTATCTTGATCTTGAATTTTCCATTTTCTTCATGTATTCACTCCTTTTCATCAAAATATGCATCATTCCAGCATTTTACTTTCAAGAGACCTAAAAAGTGAAAAGGAACGAAATTAAGCAGTAACGGATATAAAAGTGGTCGATTAAGGGCTTAAATGACCCCTTAAAAGTGTACGTTTAAAATCCTTATCATACTTTATGATTTTGGTGTTTTTCTTTCCCTAAACATGTTTTGTGCTTACTAATTGTGTTGCTCTATTGGGGATGGTTTTGCAGCAAAATACTACATCTGTAAGCTTCCATTGTCGATCCACAAAAGATGAAAATCATGCAGAGACTAGTTTATTTGGTATGCATTTCGTTTAGCTTTTTTTTTGCTCCAACAAATATATATTTGTCTCTTACTTTTCACGATAGTTTTGTTTAATTATTTTGAAAGTAGGTGATTTTGAATCAGGATATATTTAATCATATATCTCTAATACCACAGGACAAAACCAATGAATGTATCATTTAACGAATTAATGGGCGTTGATGATATCATACTTGAAGTTCAAGATGTAAGTTTAGTCTCTTGGTTTGCACATTACTTGTTTATTGCCTCGGTTATATCATCTTTGAAATTGATTACTTGTGCATTTGAACTTTGTAGATTATATCTATGCTACACTAAAGTAGTGACTGCAAGAAATCTAGGGAAATTTTACCAAATGGGTTTTTGCTTTATGGTGCTACACGAACCGAAAAAAGTATAGCGGTTCATGTTATGGCTCGAGAAGCTAAATTATCACTTTTCAGCATTTTTGCTTATTATATTGCAACAAGACATGTTAGGATTAGGGACCTTTTTATTGAGGCAAGACGATGCTCACCATCCATGTCTTCGTTGAAGATGTGGACGAGATAGCAAACTACGAAAACTTGAAGAAGACAACTGATAACATCAAATAGTCCTGACTTTTAAGTGTTAATTTCTCCCGATAATGCTCGTATTTTATATCATTTATTTGGATTTACGCTTGTATTCCTTTATATTTCACTTTCAGGTAAATTATAAGCATTGGAGCTTAAGAGAAGCGGATTTGGAGATTTTCTTAACGAATTATGATATTATACTATTTATGAAGAAACTACGGTAACTTATTCTCTCACGTTACGCCGTAGCGATGCTATCTTGGATTGCCTACTTAATGACAATTCTGGTAACTCTCGACTAAGGTTACACCATAATTATCTAGGTCAAGAAATATTTGGCGCCTCCATCGACTCGTAGTAACTCCTCATGAAGCATTACGCGTAGTCCACTCGAAAGAGTTCGTATTGAAGATACGGAGTAACCTTTCCCAAGTGTTCGCCGTAACACCTTAACGAGTTTTATTTGGAGGATTATTGAAGTTCTGACGTAACTCTCAACTCAGTTACGCTTTAACTAGGATCGTGCCTATAAATACAAGCCCTAATTTACGCATTTCACATCATTCACTCACAACTCAAAGTCGAGAGACGTGAAGAGGGTTCAAAGGCGGATCATACAGACATCTGAGCCATCTCCAAGGGAGGAATCACTCCATATCGATAAGCATTATCGATAATTTCTATCTTTTACTTTCGATTCATGTCTTTCATTATGATAAACACCGAATTCATTGTTTCTTTTAACATGATCGGCTAAGCACCTTTAGTGCTGGCCTAGTTATGATTCCTTAAATGTATTGTTTATGTTTTCATGCTTCCGTATAATTGTTTCTAATGTATGCATGCATAGTTCGTTGGTAGTTACCCTAGCTTCGGTAGTTTCGAAATACGGTCGTATCTAGTTGCTTAGGAGAATTGACCAACTGACCCTAAGTAGTTAGGTAGAGTTGGGAAAGGTAAGAATTGACCAATTGACGACCCTTCTTCGCTTGTGTGAACAGACCAAATGATCCCTGGTCGTTTGGACAAACTTAAGAAGTTAGGGATGAGTGTCTAAAATGCTAGCGCCCGGGCACTCATTATTTTGAATCTTGCATGTAGGGTACTTAATGACTTGGCTTAGGTGACTAGAAACCACTCGACTCCCAAGGGGTAAACCTTTGACGTCGGGTAGGAGCCTTTGCTGAAGGTTAGTGATAACATCAAATTATTCCGAATATTAAGTGTCAATTTCCCAAATCACGCTTGTAATTTATATCATTTATATGGATTTACGCTTGTTTTCATTTTATTCCACTTCGGGTAAATTACGAGCATTGGAGCTAAAGAGGCGGGAATTGGAGGTATTAAAGATTTATCATAGTATGCTCACTTCGAAGAAGTTACGGCGTAACTCTTCTATCACATTACGCCGTAATTAAAGCGTGACTCATAAAGTCAACTCATCAGAAGATTACGGCGTAACTCTCCTAAAAGATTACGACGTAACTATATTAGGTCAAATGAGGTTCCGCGCAGCTGATAACTACGCCATAACTCGTGCATAAACTACGGCGTAACCAAGAATTATTGAAGATATGGCGTAACCACTTCTAAGGTTACACCGTAACCAGTGGATCTAGTGCAATTTACGAAGAAATAGATGGTTAAGATGTAACTATTTTATTAGTTACGCCGTAACCCATATCTCGGCCTATAAATACCCCGATTTTCGGCATTTCAAAGCATCGCATTTCACACACCACAACCAAAGAGCGTGGGAAGAAGCCAAAGGCGGTCTAAAGGAGCATCTGAGCTATCTCGAGGAGAAATCACTCCCTACGATAAGCATTAGCATTTTATCTTTCATTTACTTTGATTCATGTATTTCGTAACATTAATTATTGAATTGATTTGTATGGTTAATATGAGCTGACTAAGAACCTCTTGGTGTTGGCCTAGTTATGATTCATAATTGTTTAGTTTAAGTTTACATTACTTCCGTATAATTATTTCTAAGTGTATGCATGCATAGTTTATTGGTAGCTACCCTTGTTTTGGTAGTTTTGAATGGCGGTAGAGGCTAGTTGCTTAGGAGATATGACCAGTGACCTAAGTGAGTCGTTGAGGCGGAAGGGTAGATATGACCAATGACCCTTTCTACTTGTGCGATTTGACCAACTAATCACCTACCGTTTGGATGAACTTAAGAATTAGGGGTGAGTGTTTAAGTTACTAACGCCAGGGCACTCACTATTATAAGGCTAGCATGTAGCGATACTTAATGACTCGACAGGGATCGGGAACACACGGACTTATGAGGGGACACTGACTTCTCCGGTGGTGGCATCTTTCTTTGATAGGTTAGGGCGAATTGACCAAATGATGTCCTCTCGACTTTGACCCCACCTGAAGTAATTGGAAGAATATAGACGTGGACATTACTAGCTAGGATGAATAACTAGGTTAGCACCACTCTCCTTTATTGTTCTCAATCTTTGCCTTTACTTGCTTTTATCTGCTTTAGTAGTTAATTAATTAAAACATTCTTAAAATCTGTGACACCTAGACTTAGTATTAATCCAACACACATAGCTCTTGGGCCGACCTCAGTTTTACCGAATACTACACTACACACGACCGGGTACACTGCCCGTTAGTGCATTAGGATAGATAATAGGTATAATGAGATATTATAAATATTAAAACACAGTCGATAAAACACCATCAAGTTTTTGGCTCTGTAGGGAGTTATATTAGGATTGCTATTAAGTCTTTCATTTTGCTTTGTTTTATAATTTTCTCAAATTCTCACGATCACTTTTCAAGTTTTCGGTACCATGGAAGTTGTTAACATTGATGACCTCACTCTTAAGGAATATTTGGCGTTGACAAGAAGCGAGAACAAGGGCAGGTCTCGTAAGACCGGCAATTGAAGCGATGTCCATTTCAAAATTAAAGACCATTTTATGAGGGAGCTTGGCTAACCCTTTTTCTCGAAGCAGGGGCGAAGATGCGTATGAGCACGTTGAAAATGTCTTATACATCTCAAGCCTTTTCAACATTTGGTGTGTCTCATGATCATTATGCTAAAGGTGTTCCCCATGACTCTTCTTGAAATTTGCCGGAAGATGGATTGAAAGATTGCCGTAGGCGATTAATACTGGGCTCTACTAAAGCAGCTTCATTCGAGTATTGTCCTTCGTCAAGATTTCTAACCGACTCTTGAGATCCATAATTTCAAGCAGAAGGCGAAGAAACGTTGTATCAAGCACAGGATAGATACAACGATCTCCTTTACAAATGTCCTACACATGATCTGAAGAACCAGCAAAAGGTCAACATCTTCTGCAAAGGAATCAACGTAACTACAAGACATATGCTGGACTA